>BFEA01000073.1:290379-300508 GCA_003427395.1 Chara braunii | reverse complement strand
CTCTCTCTCTCTCTCTCTCTCTCTCACACACACACATAAACATCCCGAGGGGTGGAAACCCAACCCCCCCGCGCTCGATGGCCGGCACCAAAAGCAAGGGCAGTGCAAATCACAGTTTCCGGAACCAGTACACCCCCCTTGCCACTCGTATGAAGGGGGAGGGGAAGGGACGACAAAAGGGCGAAGGCAATTCTGTGACGATGCCTGAGGATGGAGGCAACTTAGAATGACGGACCCCCCTTAGCGAACAGGGGGTCCGGCGGATTCGGACCGCTGGATCCACCCTACCCAGCAGGGGGGTCCGGCGGATTCGGGACGCCGGCGTTCCCAGAACGAGTAAAGGGCCCGGTGGATTCGGAACGCCGGATCCCCCTTAACGATCAGGGGTCCGGCGGATTCGGAACGTCGGATCCCCCTTAACGAACAAGGGGTCCGGCGGATCCGGAACGCCGGACCCCCTTTCGCTCGGGTGGAAGGGGGGGGTATGGCGGATCCGGTACGTTGGACCCCCTTCGCTTGAACAGGGGTCCGACGGACTTGGAGCGCCGGATCCACCCTACCCAGCAGGGGGTCCGGCGGAGTCGGGACGCCAGATTCCCTGTGCCGAATAAGGGGTCCGGCAGATTCGGAACGTCGGACCCCCTGTTCGTTACCGGGGTCCGGCGGATTCGGAATGCCAGATCCCCCTTACCGAACAAGGGGTCCGGCGGATCCGGAACGCCGGACCCCCCTTACCGAACAAGGGGTCCGTCAGCTCCGGAACGCCGGACCCCTTTCCGCTCGGGAAGGGGGGTCCGGCGGGTCTGGTGCGCCAGACCCCTTCACTTGTACAGGGGGTCCCGCGGACTTGGAACATCGGATCCACCCTGCCTAGCAGCCTAGCAGGGGGTCCGGCGGAGTCGGGACGCCGGATCCCCTGTAATGAATAAGGGGCCCGGCGGACTCGGAGCGCCAGACCCCCCTTAACGAGCACGGGGTCCGGCGGATTCGGAACGCAGGATCCGCCTTTACGAACAAGGGGTCCGGCGGATCCGGAACGCCGACCTCCCTTAACGAACAAGGGGTCCGGCGGATCTGGAACGCCGGGCCCCTTTTCGCTCGGGAAGGGGGGTCCGACAGATCCGGTGCGCCGGACCCCTTCGCTTGTAGAGGGGTTCGGCGGACTCGGAATACCGGATCCACCCTGCCCGGCAGGGGGTCCGGCGGAGTTGGGATGCCGGATCCCCCGTAATGAATAAGGGGCCCGACGGATTTCGAACGCCAGACCCCCCTTGACGAACACGGGGTCCGGCGGATTCGAAACGCCAGATCCGCCTTAGCGAATACGGGGTCCGGCGGATTCGGAACGTCAGACCCCACTCAATGAACAATGGGTCCGGCGGATGCGGAACGCCGGATCCCCTTTGACGAACAAGGGGTCCGGGCGGTGGTTGTGTCGTCCGACCTCTCGCTCGACCAAGGGGGTCCGGCGTTCCGAGTCCGCCGGACCCCCTTTTCACAATGAGTCCGGCGGATTTGGAACGCCGGACCCCATTTCGCTCGGGAAGGGGGGGTCCGGCGGATCCGCAATGCCGGACCCCCTTTCGCTAGAGAAGGGGGGAGGGTCCGGCGGATCCGGTACGCCGGACCCCACTCGCTTGAATACGGGGTCAGACGAACTCAGAATGGCGGACCCCGTCCCTCGCGCGACGAGGGTCCGCTGTTCCAGAGGTGGGTGGTGGGGGGTTCGACATTCCTTCTTATGTGCCTTCCTGTTTTGGATTCTTCTGTTATGTTATGTCCTCTCACAGGTCATTTCCACCTACGTTTACGACTGCATGGGAAGCGGGATGGACAATTGTTACTACAGTTCTCTGCCATCTGCGCAGTCTCTTCGCACGCCGTGCCCGATGCTGCTGAGAACTCCTGTGAGAGCCGGTCTCCAGACATTGTCATCACACCATCGAAACGTGGTCATCCTGCACACCGTGGTGATGGTATGCCTAGACGCCGCGCACGTCATCTAGGCGTGCCATCTTCCAATGTCAACGCCGTGCGGCGTCTTCGCCTTCACGACATGATCAACGACGCCGTCGGCTTGCCTTCAGATGCCGGCACAGGTCCACCGCGAGGGTCTCCTGAACCTTCTATTCGGGTGAATTCGCCACCGACAATTGGCGCTGACTACCGGTATGTTCCCATGGACATGCTATCGTTGCCATCATGCGAAGGCAATGAAGAGGGGGGGGGGCATGTTGCTCGTTTGTCGGACGTCGACTTGCCAGTCGGAGAAAATACCGCAATATCTGCCTTGTCTGTGTTGGGCGGTGGAAAAGGAAAGAGAAAATACACCTACAGACTGAGGACAAGAGGTGCTTGGACATCTACCTCTGCTTTCGAACGTAGGTGTAGCGTAGACAAGTGCGAGGTCGTCCTCCACAAAACATGTTGCAAGACGTATCAATATCTTTCTAGACTGAGAGTAGATGACGTGATGAAGTGTAGACGTGACTACCGCGTTCTCAAAGGGAAGGATAGGATAGCAAAACTCCAAAACTTCATTTCGTTAGTTGACCGTAAACCGACAGTCAAACCGATAGTGCAGTTGCACCCTATGTGCGTCACTGCTTGGTGTCTCATACTGGGCGTCGGCAGGAACACGTTCAAAAGATACAACGATGACCTCGACGACGGAACAGTCGACGCTCTTCACGGCCATGATGGGCGTCCACGGACAACGACCACCTACGCCATTACATGGTCGACGTTCAAGGACATAATCTTGGACGAGTCTGATCCCATGCCAGATCAGACTAAGACAGGTCCGAACTTCGAGATCAGAAATCGCATTCGGCTCCCGTCGGTCTACGCCACAAAGAAAGACGTATTCCTCAGTATTCGTAGACGACTCTCTAAGCTTGGTGTCTGCTGCGCGTCATACCAGGTCTTCTGCAAGATGTGGAGGGACTTCTTCAGGCACGTTCGCCTGGCAAGGGTGACCGACCACGCGAGATGCAACGAGTGCATTAAGAATAGCATCCTCGTAGAGGGTGCTCTGCCCGAGCCGAGACGGGCGCTTGTCGCAAAACAGAAAAGTCATCTTGCACTACAGTGCGCACACCGAAAACTGTATAGTGTGTGGTTCACTGAATCGAAACACTGAAAAAAAAAGAGTCTGTGTATCATCATCGATGGTATGGATCAAGCAAAAACAACGATTCCCCATGCATCGCGAAGACGTTTGTCAAAAGAAATGTCGAATAACACGATGATGAAAACTAATCTCACTGGGATAATCGCGCACAGTAGGACACCGTCGCTCTTTGTTCACACGTGGTTCCCATACTTGTCGCACAACTCTAACTTGGTAGTCACATCCATTGCCAAAGTGCTGAGGGATGTCCACTCACGCGAAGGGACGCTCCCATTGAAGTTGCGTGTGCAGGCCGACAACTATGGGGGACAAAACAAAAACAAGTATGTGTTCGCCTTCATGGCCATGCTTGTCAAATTTCATATATTCGAGGTCGTCAAGATGGGGCTCATGAGAATGGGTCACACACACACGGACATAGATGCGAAGTTCAACTTGTTTGCTAAAAAGTTGAGCGGTTGTGATGCGTATACCATGGACGAGCTTTTTGATGTCCTCAAAGCGTCCTGCGAAGAGGAAGTCGATTGCACGTTGCTCACTGAAATTGCTGACTGGAAAACCGTCATAGATCCGTACATCGATCATAAAATCAAGGGTCGTGCCCTGCTGCACCTCTTTCGATTTTACATAGACGGGGACAACCCTGCCATGATGTACAAGGAGTTCTGCACCAAGAAACAGTGAGAGTCAGACACCGGCCCTATGTATTGGTTTAAAAGGGACGCATGCAACGGGTGGGCGGGGCCTCAATGGGGTTTCCAGCCTTGCCGCGAGGCACCTAACCCGCAGGCGGGCGATTTCGTTAACGAAATAGCGGGGGTGCGTGTTCTTCATAAATCGTGGGAGAATTCACAAATCCAATGGGAGACACAAGACGAACACACAAGAGCGATGAAATGTAGACGTTTGAGCTACTGGACCGACCATCTCAAGAAGTTTGAAAACATATCGCAAGAGGAGAGCGGAACGGTGCCCCTTCAAGGTGCCTTCTGGCTAGCCCCCATGCCTGATAAACAAGACCTCCCATCAGGTGCGCCACATGTTCTCGACTTGCCACCGAGGAAACCTTGCTTCGTTGGTTACAAGAGAGACGTTCCCAAGCCGGAGTTCAAACCGCATGAGTCCGTCGACATCAACAACTTCGTCGTGTTTCGCGCGCCCGACGAGTATGTTGCAAAGGGTTGCACGTTCTGGATTGGACGCATTTAAGAGCGGGACGATAATTGCATCCGCGTAAAGTACTGGACACCTTGCAGAAGGGATCACGACTTAGCGAAGCTGTATGCAGACGCATGGGCAAAGACGTGGAAGGTCGAAACTGAATCCGACGACGACTGGCAAGATCTCGACACTGTTGTGTGGGCATGGGCCAGCAACAAACGATCCGAGACAGGTATGCGGATCCCTAAGCGAGACGCTCTCAATGCACAGTTGTCGTTGGCCGTCCCTGATAAGATACTTGCATCAACGCCCGATATGAGATCTGCTTCAGACACATCTGTGTAGACGTGACGAGGGAAGGAGCATGAGTGAGGATCATCTGTTCAATACGAACAACACTGAGCACATCGCTAATTGTTCGATTGAACAGCATTTTTCTCCTTTTTTTTGTTGTGTTTAGAATGTCTGCATCGTCGGAGTGGAAGCCTAATGAGAAATGGGGGACGCCGGTGAGATGGGAGGACCTTCTATCATGGAAAACAAGAACGCAAATGAGGGCTGTCGGTGTGCAGGCAATCGACTGGACGGTTTTGGAGCCCTCGATTGAGTTGTGGTACGACGAGGAGCGCCTACAAGTTTACAACCTCGCCAAGACAGCGGGGAGTGATACAAACAACAAAAGGCAAGGCAGTGGCAAGTGGACCAAAGCGTTTTACGGGTTGGGGTAAGTTCACATGTGGGAGGAGAATGGGCGTGAGGCATCAGTGGCATGCGTGGCGTTTTGTTCAAATGGTGGCCTGACACGGTGCGCGACACGGATTGAATGAAAGAAGGTGTCATCGATGGAGCAAGAGACCACCATGCAAAGGGCAATGTTGAAGTATATCACACATATATGCAACGAAATCAGAGACGCAATGTTGCGCTTCATCAACGAAAGGTTGAGGATCGTCATTCACGTGGCGACGACTTTGATCACATGCCACAACGAAGACGGAAAAAAATAGAAACTGAAAAAAACTAACACAATAACAAAGTTTAATAATGTCGATCATATTCAACGGCGTGAAAGTGGCAAACGGAACAACTTGCAGTCCGTCTTGCGTCAGTGTCCGCATTGACTACCATTCCGCAATGACTCATAAAATCACGGTCACAATTTCGTACTTCGTCTGTGTTTGTGATGCCTATGTTTTTTTTTTTTTTTTTTTTTTTTGGTCCATGCAGTATGGACCCTGAATCGATGCAAAGGTAGATAAGACAAGATTGGTGGGGACCGCCGATCAAATGGGCGGAACTGACATCAAACCGGCTGAGGAGACACTGTAACGCCGTTGGACTTGTCACATTGGATTTTGCATATTACGAACCGTCACTCCACTTGTATCCTCTAAGCGCAAGAAGAAAGATTTACAACCTCGTGGGGGTGTGCGACCGTCGAAATAATAATTACAAGAAGGACGGAAACGCAGCATACAAGGAGGTCTTTTACGGTTATAGCCTAGTGGCTGCCAGGGTGACAGAGAAGTGCAATGTCACCATTGCATGTGCTGCTGTAAATTTTCACTCGGGCTTTATAATATATGCAACGAAGACATGGAGACAGAAGATACCACGAAGTGATGCAGGAGACTCAATGTTGGGAGCATACAAGCAGCACGTGAAACAGTATTGTATACACCCACGAGATGCAATGTTGGAATTCGTCGCTCGAAGAACTGCCATCACGGTTTGTATCTCAACAGTCATCATATAAAAGGAAGAAACGACGGGGGTCAACCGCAAATTCAAAAAAAACAAATTAACCACCGACTTCAACATTACGAACAGTGTACTCCGCCGAGCCAACGGACTGAGCAACAACCTTGTTCACTTGCGCCGCTGTTGCACTTCCAGATATTCCGTTGTAAAGAAGTTGTAGCTTAGCAGATGTAAAGTTTGTGGCAATAGAGTATAT
This sequence comes from Chara braunii, assembly GCA_003427395.1. Lineage (NCBI taxonomy): Eukaryota > Viridiplantae > Streptophyta > Charophyceae > Charales > Characeae > Chara > Chara braunii. Next base: position 294,257 of record BFEA01000073.1, on the reverse strand, counting down.
CATGCGCTCACGCACGAGAGTAAAGTATCGTTTTTTTTTTTGCCAATTTCCAGATTTAGTTTATTAACAAGGATGTCGGATTTTCAAACTTTTGTGCGCTCACGTGCGAGTGCACATATTCGTAGTGTAGAGGAATGTATCAAGGCCAGGTCACCAACTCTTGTCGATATTGTCAGAGAGAGAGAACGAGAAAGATATATATATATATATATATATATATATATATATATATATATATATATATATATGTGAGGATTGAGCCCTCAAAGGGGCCTTGCCGTGATGTACATGTTCTGGGCTAAGGCCCCCAGCAAGCCTCGTGCCCGCCCTAAGTGAAGGCGGGCCAACAAATCAACGAGAGCCCTTTGTTCAAACATTTCATGAAGTGGGGTCCATACAGTTGCCGCACGCCAGTTGGTTGGAGTGCACCGAGTATCGGATATCTGCAAATGCAGGAATCCCAGGACCCCAGAATTGGTTAGGCCCTGGGCACATAAACGTGAGGCTGACAATGCTTGCTGTAGATAGAGGCCGAAAATGCCAATGGCAAACCAGTCCACTATCTGAATCTGGTCGCAGGCCTTGATGAAAGAGGCGCAACTGCATCTCCTGGGCCCCAACCGCATTGGGCTTGGGTACAGGGACTGGGGCCCAGGCGCAGGCTCAAGGGAGGCCGCCCACACGCAACACTGACATATAGGCAGAGAGGGCGAGTGGGCAGGGATCTTGGCCAATGCAAGCATTGTGGGCACGCTGCTGCATTGTAGTGCTAACACTTGCGCTGCGCAGTGGCTAAGAGAAGCAGGCTAGCGCTAAGCGGTAGAGCGCAGCCTGGGCGCAGGGCGCTAGCGGCCATAGCCGGGCTGCCTGTAGGCGCAGAGGAGGTGAAGGGCGATGGTGGTTCTTCGGAAGTGAAAGGCGCTGTGTGGGATAACAAGGGAGAGTGAGGGGGAAGAGAGAGACGTACCTGGTGGAGAGGAGGTCGACATTGGTGTTGACATCATCACTCGCTGGTCGTCAAGTTGTCTGGTTGCTTCCATGTTGTAGTTGTAGTGTTAGGCTGTAGAGTAGATAGGGCGCCTGACGCCATTCAAGAGAGAAAGCTACATTGGGTTATATTGTTGGTGTTGCCCGATTGGGCTTGGACATTGACTCACGATTCTTCTGTATCGTTCTCAAATGGATGGTTACTTGGTTCCATTGTGCTATCTGCTCTTGCTTTGACTACTTGGACTTCAATGTGATTTTGCAATTTGGATTTCTATGCTTCGTCCACATTCATGTTCCTTGCATTTTGGTATCGGAGCTGGTTCGATTCGCCACTTACCTTGGTTCGATTCGCCACTTACCTTGCAATCTGGATTTCTATGCTTCGTCCACATTCATGTTCCTTGCATTTTGGTATCGGAGCTGGTTCGATTCGCCACTTACCTTGGTGCGCTGCCGCTATACAGACTTGGTGCGTTGACGATGCTTCTTCGCAGTTGGATCTTGTGACGTCAAGCCATATTAGGCGCACGACCTGGGTAGAGAGGTGTGCGCCGGAAGGTTGTACGGCTTGGGATGTCTTGCTGACGGCAGAATGTATGATTGGTGATGAGAGCATGCTGATGTGGCATTTGGCTGAGGTGGCACTGCATTGCGTTGTGGGTGGTACGAGGCTATGACCGGTCATCAAATGCACACTCGGCTCAATTGGTGAGAAATCTATGGTTGGGGGCAACTATCTCTAGGTACGTTGTTCCCTTACCTTATCTACTCTCTCAATCTCTTCTTACCGCGAGGAAGTGAGTCCAACTTGATAGTCCTCTCTTTTGGTGAGGTGTGGTGAGCGCTTTACCTTGAGAGACGACAATCTTCCCGATGGCGCATCTGGAAGGAGAAAGGGCGGTGCCTCTGAAGGGCCCTGCTCGAAGCACATGGGTCATGGTCACCATGCCAACCCAACGGGATTAGTACACGCATGCCATGGTTGCTTTGTCCTTGAGGGCACTTTTGCTGCGCTGATAGAGGGGTGTGCGGACTGAACAGGCTTATGTAGACGCTCCCAGACCGTGTATAAACATTTTTGGATGCGGTGCCGATCTGATACTGGTTGTGATCGTCATCCTGATTGCGACGTTAAATAATTCGTGAACGACCTTGGGGGCAGTCCTTAAATAGGCCTCTTGATCAGCCAGATCATTCGGACGTACGGCTTGTTGCACGCGAGGATAAAGAATGGGCAAGCCTGGTCATAAGCATGCACCTGGAGCTCAGGGGTGGGTCGACATTGCACACCTATGACACTGCTGCTCTTGATGCTCATCGGTATGCTGGATTGAGGGGAGGGTAGGTTCTAATTGGTGCTCAACTGTAAACACAACCATACCCACTGTTCATACATCTGCAACATATTTTAGTTTTATTATTTATTAGTTGGTTGATAGACGTCTAACAACTTACAAACAGTTTAGTGTAGGACTGTTGTATACTACCATAGCCAGTTTTGTGCAAAGCTTCTGTAAGTGAACTAATCATGATAGAATTAAACTATGTTGACATTCTTTTGTGAATGATGTAGGCTGCCACTTGATCGGTTAAGTTGGGGGACCTGCCGGATACAATTATTTTTAGAAAATTAGGTGTCGGTCAGACATATGTTGTGGTAGGACTCCAACAGGGAGTTGTAGTGCAGATAGTGTTTGCCTAACTGATGAGCGGGTCAGACACCGATGAGGGTGGAGTTGACGATGTGAGACTTACACGTTCGAGATCAGTTAGGGTTGTGCACGTGTTTCAGACCTTACAACCGGGAGACGAAAGACGCCTTCGTGCCGAAAATAGAGTCTGTGCTCTCGCAGCAGCCAGGGAAACAGCACTAGCTGCAAGTCAGGCGTTGGCAGCAGCTAGAGAACAGACAACAGCAGCCAGAGCAGCAGCAATGGCTAACGGCGCAGCCTCTGCTGCGTCCTCGTCTGGGACCCAGTTAGGAATGCCCTCTGGGCCCACGGGTACTTCCGGGGCAGTAAGTTCTAGTCAGTCCACAAGTCAAATGGCAGGCTCGCAGTTAAGCCCGTTGACCCCACGCGGCAGGGAGCTCCTAGAGCTCCAACAAGTCGAAAGGATCCGCGCTCGGTTAGAGAGGGAACTGAAGCAAGCTACCGATAGAGAAAAGGAGATAAAAAATAGAACAGCCAGGCTTGATACGTTAGAGGCAGACAAAGTTGCATTAGAGGGTTTGGATGAGTCAGCCATGACTGACCAAATGAAAGTGTTGAAGAACAGCATACTGTCGCTGCATGCGCATGTGGACAGCAGACCGGACTTCATGCAGAACTCCTTAGACCAAATCTTGGACCTTTTGCAAAGGCCAAGATTACGGCCAGCAACACAGTCGCCGTTGCCATTAACGGCGATGCCAGGCCCCTTTCCGGTACAAGCTGGCACACAGCCAAGTGGTACGTCTGCAGCAGCCGCACTGACTGTTGTTTCTTCTTCTTCTGGTCCAGATGCAGGTGCTACTCCGCAGCCGCAACAAACTGTTCCACCACAGGGACAACCTATGTATCCCCTGAGGCCGCGGTCACCTCGGGCACAACCGCGGCCCATGCGGTCGACCGCGGGCCCGCGGTCATGACTGTGGCGGCCGCGGTCGAAAAAGGCGCGCCGCGGGCAAGGGGAGGGGTGTACCCGAGGTCGGGGTCGGGATTCCCGGGGCGCACCCGAGGCCCCACCCCCCCACATTGAAAAAAAAGAAAAAAAATTAAAAATGGGGGGGTCCATTTTAGAGGGGGGGAGGTAAATAATGGACCCCCTTTCATTGTTTTCTTTTTTACTTTTCTCTTTTCCGTTCTATTGAACCATTGCCAAGTTTTTTTTTTTTTTTTTTTTTTTTT
>BFEA01000073.1:248967-261489 GCA_003427395.1 Chara braunii | reverse complement strand
AAATGGACAATGCAATGCAAGTGGAATCTCAACAAGCAATGTGCATTTCGATACATACAGAATGGTGCTTGATAGCGCAGGGAAGACTTAGATACAGATCCTGACCTGACCAGGACTGACCCCTTCCACGTAGTACAAGGTAGCGAAGCAGAATGCTAGAATACTAATGACTAGCCCAATCAATGTTGCAAAATAGCCTAAACATACATCATTCTCACCACACGGTGTGAAGGGGGCCTTGCACTATACACAGGAAGAGGGCGCCAGGTCCAGACATGCACAGACGAAGAGGAGGGGATCAGACGAGGAGGAGGGGAGAGAAGGGAAAGTCGTCAACACCAAGTCTCGTTTACAAGTCCCAAATAATCCCTTGTCAAAATGTCTGAAGTCCAATGCCGAGTCTGGATCCAAAATGTCACCAAGCTCTCTCTCTCTCTCTCTCTCTCTCTCTCTCTCTCTCTCTCTCTCTCTCTCTCTCTCTTGTAGTCTGCTGATGCAGTGAAGTCAGATAGCGAGAGGGTGAGAAGGAGATGGTGGACTGAGAAGAGGAAGAAGAAGAACTCTCTCTCTCTCTGGTATGCCAGGTACTGACCTGTGAAGATGGCGCTGTGCAGGTACCTCGAAGATGGAGCTGGAGCAACGGCGCTGCAGCTAAGTATCCCTGGCCTCCGCCCAACCTCTGTCTCTCTAGTACTATCCTAGCTATGGCGCCCAGCGCTGAAGACTACAGCTACACTACTAGCACCCAGCGCTGAAGACTAAGGCTAACACTACTACTACTCCTGCAGCGCTCCTCCAGAGTGCTGCAGCCGAATCCTGAAGACTACCTCCTGCCTCCTGAACTGCACGTGAAGTGCCTGGGAAGTCCCTATGAACTACCTGCAGCCTGCAGGGCGGGCCAGTCTTATATAGTGCTGGCCCGTCCAGGAGGCTTCTCTTGCCAATGCCCAAATGTGCCAGACCCTGGGGTTGAAGCTCAAACAAAGGTTGTCTCGAAAATAGGCCAAAAATGGCCTGAGCTAAAACCGTGGTCAGGTGCCTGAGTTTCAGGGCAGGTCGAACTGACGAGGGCCCGGAAATGGCCCTCAGTTTCAAGCTGAAAACACTCAGGGCCGGAAAGGCCCTGATTTGGCCTGAAACAACACAGGGCCTGTAGGCCCTCGTTTTCAGGCTTTCAGGCTGAAACGACACAGGGCCTGTAGGCCCTTGCTTTCAGGCTTTTGGCCTGAAAACGTCACGGGCCTGGAAATGGCCCGTGCAGCCTGTTGCAGGCGCAGCATGTAACATACCTCAGTGTGACCAGCACTCAGGACCATCACCCTACCAGTATCGAGGGTAACTTGGACCAGACAGCAGTGACAAGCACCAAGGCTGGGCCGACCTCCAGCCCTCGTGAAGGCGGAATTATCGGACGAACCTTGCCGTATGGGAACTTCGGATGCCAGGTCATGCAATCTTCTACAGGCCCAGTCTACCCAGCAGGAGTACCTAAGCAAGGCAAGCCAGCGCCCACAGACACATCCTACCTTCCTTCCCCTAACTTACCCAAGGCTAGGCGGAACTCAGACGAGCCGGAGTGACTATATCCCTACCCTACCCAGAGGTAAGCCTTGCATGAGTAGACACCGTCATATACCTGATAGACCCCCCCAGCCTGGTATCATAGTTGTGTGTATATGTGTGCCCAGAGGCTATGTATATTTACATGAGCCTGTAGGCTATGTGTATATATGTTCATGAGCCATGTNGTTGTGTGTATATGTGTGCCCAGAGGCTATGTATATTTACATGAGCCTGTAGGCTATGTGTATATATGTTCATGAGCCATGTTTGTGTCTGCCTGAAGGCTATGTGTGCTCTGTGTAACTGTATAGCGAGATGTATGTGCCCGGAGGCCAGATATGTGTAGTACTATGTAGAGGGAACTACGTGTTCCTTGAAGAGATGACAGGCCAAGCTGGACAAGAACCCCCCCAAAGTCCCAAGCCAGACTCGAACCCATGATCTATGACATGTGACCTGAAGACTCTACCATTTGAGCAACGATCGCAAACGGCACATGTGTGTGATGTACCAGACTGGGGAGATCAGCAACCACAAGCAACAGCGACAAGCAACCCACGCAGTATCAAGACCCGACATAAAACACCATGGACAACCCTTGGGTGGTGCACAGGCAGTGTCCGCAATAGCTTACAACCACCCAAGCAACAGCGACAAGCAACCCACGCAGAGTCAAGACCCGACATAAAACACCATGGAAAACCCTTGGGTGGCGCGCAGCCAGTGTCTGTATAAGCTTACAACCCTTGGGTGGCGCGCAGGCAGTGTCTGTAATAGCTTACAACCCTTGGGTGGTGTGCAGGCAGTGTCTGTAATAGCTTACCATGCATCAGCCGAAGGGGGTGTGTGTCCAGCCATGCATCATTCTAACGCCCTGCCGGTGTCCACGCGCAAGGCTGCGGATTTGAACCCGCAACCTCATACCAGAATGCACATTTCCAAACCGGTGCTCTAACCACTGAGCTACATCAACTGGACTACAAGATTTACACTGACCATACAGGAAAAAAAAAAAAGACAGCTCTACACAGGTATACAAAATCATGCAGACCTACACAGATGAATACATAAGCATGCAGAACACAACAGTTACTGTGCTACTAGTAGGCAGGGTAAAGTGCTTAGAGTAGGGCGCTCAGAGGTTAAAGAGTCCCAGTAGACAGGTATACACAATCATGCAGACCTACACAGATGAATGCATAAGCATGCAGAACACAACTGTGCTACTAGTAGGCAGTGGCGCTCAGAGGTTAGACCTTGACCAGACGGCCATTAGAGACTGCTGGGGTAGCTTCAAACAGGGAAATCTAGGCACGAGATCCATGAGTGCAGCGTGGGTGAACCACTGCAGTTCCGAGGTCTTTTCTCTCTCAAAGAGTATAAACAGGTCTGTTGAAGCGATCCTCTGCACCCCATCAAACTGGGGAAGCATCGCCCTTGCCCCTGCTGGGTAGTTTTTACTGATAAAACGCTCTGCTTTTCCGAGGAAATCATTGTCCCTAAGGCTAGGAAGGGACCAGCAGTTAAAGTATCTCCACCCTGGCAGTGTGAACCCTCCTTGCACGGGTGTGAGCCCGATCTCCATCCTGTCTCCTGCCTCCCGGAGTGGAATAGCTGTTACTCCATCCTCTTTCGAGAGCGAGGCTTCGTATCGGCCTTTTACAATTAGCTGTCTGAGTTTACCCGTCCGATGACTGTTTTCACTAGATTCCTCCGCCGGGGGAGAGGGCGGTGCCGGGGAGGATTTTGGGGTCTGCACTACCGTCCCGTTGTCATCATCGGTCTCAGGTCCCGGGGGTTGTTGTGGTGGCTGGAAGCGTAGCAGGGCAATCTGTCTGATACGCTGGAAGATCTCTGGCCACGAGATATGGGGCGGGGGGCCCTCTTCTAACACTCCCCTTACTGTCGGGCCGTGGTCCAACACGCCAAAGAGTTCAATGTAGGTACGGTCCCAAAAGTCCTGGGGAACCGAACCATATTGAGCTCTAAGGCCCTCCAGCAGCCAGTCTGCGATTGCCTGCAGTTTTTGCTCTGTGTTCATCCCGGCGGGGAGGGCTGCTGTATCGTCCGGCCCCTCCACTTCCATAGGCATCACATCAGGGGGTGGAGGGAGGGGGGGGTCTCATGAGCGAGTAAGCCAAAGAGTTCCAAAAAAAAGTCAGAAAAGAAAACGAAGTTGACAAAGCTACTTTCCAAGGCTCACGAGCCTGCAAGTGCGCCTTTTCAAGTGGCCTGCTACTTTCGCTACCGGCCCAGGCCCAAATTGAAATGCTCTTACCACCTATACTGGTAAGAGCACTACTTAGGTCTATGTGAACTTGTGGTTTAGCTCGATCTCGGTCTGTGTGAACTTGTAGTTTCGCTCCACCTCTCTTTTATTTCCTTAATCTCCACCACTTCCGTGTTGCAAATTTCGACTGTCCGCTGCCTACTCTCTGTTCAACCCCCACATGTGAATCTCGAGCTCTTTAGTCACACCCTAACTAAGCTAGCCGGTTCCCTCACAACTAAACACATCCTCAGGAGGTGCCACCGGAACAGAGGATTCCCAGCTCTCTACCATCAACACAATAGAACACTGCAATACACATATATGACTCAGGGTTGGCTATCCTCCTAGTACGTAGCGTAGGGTTGAGGCTGGCATAGCAGTTCCTTAGTATGGGATGTCAGGGGTGTCAGGAGATACTGCACCTCACCGCGGGGCCGGAACGGGCTCCAGGGACATACGAGGGAACGGAGGATCCCCACCTCTCTGCCATCAGAAAATAAACACAATAGTAGTAAAACAACGCAACACTGTGCACCCTCATGAAGACCTGTAGTAGCATGTTCATACCTAGCTCCCAAAGTCCCCGTGCAATCGGGCTTGCATGGCGTCTGCTTCAACCAGGGCTGAGCAGGGGGGTAGGTCTCTCTGCCTAGCCCGGGTGCCTGCAACCGTTGTCTGGTCAGGTCACCCTGCCAATATGGCAATGGGTGATGGTCCTGGGTGGTTAACACTAGGGTAGGACAGGGGGGGTGGGGGTGCGCTAATGCAAAATGATAAGAGGAAGGGTGGGTTGGGTCTTCAGAGGGATTCAGCTGGACAACAGAGTGCTGTGGGTAACTGTCATTGGTCTAGTATCCCACCTCTACAACAGCCTGGGCTTTCTTTAAAAAAAAAACAAAAAAAAAAAAAACAAGAGCATCCCTCTGTGGCACCTACCCGGGTGATGGCTCCATTCTACTGGCGGGGAGCTGCACCTGCTGGGAATCGGGTTAATACGCTTAGCTACATTCCTGCTGCTTTTTTTTTGGATGTGTTGGTGTCTTTTTTAAGAAAAAAGATTGGGCTATTTGAATTCTTTCTCAATTTATGTGTCCTCCTTGCATTTAATCTCCGCTGTATAGTTCCAATTTTAATGGACTTTGGCTCTTTTTTTTGCTTAGCTATTTAGCAGGCTGAGGTCTCACCAAACATTGCCAGTGACCATTCCTCTACTTGTGTGTGCCATCCTTGTGTAAGGGTCATCTCTTCCCCCCCCCCCCCTTAGCTATTTAGCAGGCTGAGGTCTCATTAAAAATTGGGACCATTTCTCGATTTGTGTGCGCCATCCTTGCGTAAGTTAAGGGCCATGCTAACCTCCCGTGTACTCTTTCAATTTTTGACAGATGTTGCTTTTTGTGTGCTGACCTGATCCCAATTTTTGTGATGTATAGGTGTGCCCTCCTACTTGACAACTGCCATTCTCCCGTACGAAGTGAGTGTTGAGGCGAACAAACCCCTTACTGTTTTCATTCAGCTCAGAGATTCTGCGGGCAGTGACCTGTTGTCAAACATTGGAGAGAACCTCCGCGCATTCGCCATCCCACGATCTCAGTTGGGTGCGGAGGCTAGTGCACAGAGCCGGTTGGAGGTTCCACTCACATACCTGGGCTCGGGGAAATTTCAAGCCCAATTGCAGACAGAGGTCGCAGGAAGCTATAACCTTTATGCCCAACTAAATGGGAGCGATATTGTCGGAAGTCCTGCCACTGTGTTTGTGTATGCCGGTGAGGGGGTCATCTTTCTTTCATGATTACGCTTCCCTACCCTACCCCCTACCCTGTTTTTTTTTTTCCTATTTTTATTTATGTTTATTTTTCTCTTTTTTTCCTTTTTTTCTAATAGAAAAAACTCTCATATTCATATAGCTGGGAAATGAGCCCGGCGTCCCTTACATCATTTGCTGCGGCAAACAGGCTAAGCAAGGCACTCCCGGCCATACCTACCCCTACTGCTGCCCAAAACAAAGTTATAACAACCAATCCCAATCACAACCCTAAACAAAATTTGCGATCCCTACTTTCAAAGAAGTCAAATGACTCAAATCCTAATCTACCCCTTCACCAAACCACCAAGCTAGGTGACAAGAGACCAACCAAAATCACAAAAGCAAAATATTCAATGGTCTCCTTCTACTTACCCATGGACAAAGTTCACAAACAATTGACAAAATTCCAACTCTATACCCTAAGTACGTCTGATCGGTAACCCCAACCAAAAACCTAATCAGCAGAACATCACTGACCATAAAAGAATAAAAAAATAAAAAATAATAAAAAAATGGACACCTGATGAATTAACAGGATAGCAGAACTGCAAACGCGATGCGCAAAGTAAGCACATGCACACAGTCAACAGCACACTGGACATAGCCCAAATGCTGCAAAATCATCAACAATCAACATCTTAATTCTGAAAGAAGACCCACGTTAACCAATTGGGTTAATCGTGGTCATGCGTGCTCCACAAAGATGAGACCCACGTTAACCAATTGGGTTAATCGTGGTCGTGCGTGCTCCACAAAGATGAGGATGAGTGTTGAGAACACAACCAAACCACTACCATCCCCCCGCCACACCTCCGCCCCTGCCTCGCTTTCCCTGGTTGTGTCGAACGCCAAACGGCGAAGAGGATTAGCTACTCCTTCATCCTACTATTTATGCTGTACGTCACTCACAAAGGCCCATCCCGTCCTCCTTCTACAGGTGGACATCTACTCCAGTCTTCAATAGGTCCCTAGTTCGAGGATTCAAAACCGATTCGGGCCGGCGCCCTACAGCGGCCGAAGTTACTTTGAGCAGCAGTACGGGAAAGTACTGGTACTCGCCCGATAAAACACTCTACTCAACCACGCAGAGATCCCTGGTTCAAACCTAAGAAACCTCAAAATAGTCCACGGAAAAATCCGAAAGTACAGGCCAGGAGTACGGGTACCTTCCAGAGTCAATAGTACTTATCTCAGGTACTGGTACGTACCCGGTCAGTCCAGAACGGTACCGATACCACCAAGGGCGGTCCCTGGTCCACATAAACCAAACAAACGGTTCATATAACCCAAGGTTCAATAGAACCATACAAACAAACAGGCTGTCAAAAGTCCATCTACTCAAATCGACACACATGAAACCAAGCTAGTATTTAGTCAAAACGCTAATCTACCGACCATGTTTCTCCCTAAATAGTAGCGAGATCGTTCTCCAGGCGGACTCTTGTCCCGGCTAAAGCTCCGTAGAATTCTTCCGAACCAATGGCTCGGGAAATTGCATCTTCTCAGCTAGGATTTCAGCAGAATCACTGTGTCGAGCAACTCAAAACCCATGCATGAATTCTGGTCAATATGATGCAAAGCACTAATGACCACTGCCATTTTTGCCCTCTTACTCGACCATGACTCGAAATCCTGAAAGGTGCGGAAAGGTAGACTTCCCCCTTCCCTCAGTTCTTTCTCATTTTTCAAAACCTGTACTGTGTCAAGGAAAGGAGGTCTCTTCCCGAATGTCACTCTGCATCCCAAGAAAATCCAGCTCTCTCTCCCCTCGTCTGTCCCTTTGAGAGTAAGAGCTTTATCATAGCAATTCTCGAACCGGATCAGTGTCTGTAGAGCCTTTGTCTTATCCCCTGCTTTCTCTGGGCTGTATGCAGCGAAAACAGAAACATCATCTACAGACCTCATTCCCGCAAAGGCCCACTTCTGACTACCGATCGTCAGGAGAAAATCCCATTCGCTTTTTGCACACATCAGACAAGCCAACGGGGGACTTGAACTCTTTCCCATTGGGATGTCGATAATCTGTTGCAATAGAATCCCACATGCTCTCGTGAAGCAAAATTCCAACTCAAAAGATACAAACGATACAATGTAACTGAAGGTCAGAAAAACAAAACCCTCCAAACTTTTACTCTTGCTCAACTGCGCACCTCTGCCTCTCTTGTGCACAAAAATCCCGCTGAATCCCTTCTCTGAAAACCACCACACAACCCACTCGACTGTTGACCTTATAGTCGCATGCGGAAGGTGACTGAACATATCTTTAATGTCAAATGACGCCCCCATGATCTCCACCTTCTTCCTACTCCTTCCCAATCTGTTGTTGATTCCCTTCATTGTGTACTTCATATCTGCCACCGATCTCAAGTTGAAATGCCCAGATTCTGGTAAATTAAAAGCGAACAACAAACCATTTATGTCCTTCGCAACCATCTTGCATGCTTTAACCGCAGGTTCTTCGAACGTAGGACAGATAGGGCGATACTTATCCGTATCTTTGTGCTTCGGCAAGGCGTAAGCCTTCCCTACTTTTCCATTTGTGTTCCACTTCCCGTGTGCATGCAGATTACTTCTTTCATATTCCAGTGTGCCGAAGTCAAAAGCTGCCCTCCTCCTCAATGCAAACTCGGTAGCCATCACTCAGGAAAAAGGTCTCCTCCATGCCCTTATCATACAGCAAAGGGCACAGCACTAACGTGTCACCCGGATTACGATCCAAGGGTGCCAGGACCAAACCCTTCAGTTTTTCCTTCACGTGCAGGACTTCCTCCATCCCATTTGTATACACCTGGTTCGTCCTCTTCACAAAGCCACACTGCACTTCCTCCCTTGTGAAGTGAACTGCGGACTCAGCCAATTTCATGTTACCAACCCAGTTCCTAAAAGCTTCATTCAGTTCTCTTTCCAACAAAACATCCTTGTGCTCGACATCATGTCTAGGCACGTTCCTCGCATTCCTAACGATCGACAGGATCCCCTCCAGCTCACCAATCCGGAAATGTAGCGGACCCACCGGGTGTGGTGCTCCGCCAGGGATAGAGATGGAAATGGAGGAAGAAGGAGAGCGAGATGGCACAACGCAGCTCCCACGCCAGACTCCAATGCACGTACTCCAAACTGTGCGAATGTAGAATGAGACAGAAAACAGACAACTGCAGGGGTATACCCCAGCGGACTGACGGGACTGTACTGGACTGGCTGGTACCGACAGAGGTACCGGCCTGGACTGGACTGCCCCTAATACAACACAGGCTTGTGAGGACAGGCCAAGGGGTTGGTCTCACAGGCCAACCAGAGGTCCGCTACACGATCCTCGGACTGTGATGGATCGCCTAGATACAAACACGCTTCCGCCGAGAAGCGGAACCCTACCAAAGAAAAAGAAAACCTTAGTAGTCTAGGATGCGGAGGAAGCTCCATGCCGAGTCCATGCGATGCAACCTAGAATAGAAAATGTCACAAAACAGCAATGTCACAATTAACAGTCTAAGTGAAAGCAAAAGCAACTAACTAGCATACATGTCCTAGGAAAGCAGAAAGTAATGACAGCTAGGTCCTAGAATGTTGGAAGCAGTAGCCTTAGTCTGGAAACAACGGACTAGTGTATAAGTCCTAAGAACAACAAAAGCAGAACAACTAAATCCTAAAAATGTTAGAGGCAGTAGCCTCAGTCTGAGAGCAACAAAGCAACAACAAGTCAACCATATGTCACAGGAGAAGTGTGTCGCAAACCAAAGGGTGGGATGGTCTTTGAGGGTGGCGAATGCAGCCTGGGGGCCGATAACTCCTAAGGGCATCCACACATAGTGACAGGGGGGGACACATGTCATCAGGCTCAATGAGGGTAGGGAACTGGGAGCGAACAAAATCAATGACCCTAACAGATAGACCATCAGGGCGGGTAATGCTCGACTAAGGGGTGACCGCTATGGAGGGTCGACCATGCAAGGGAACAAGGGAGTCTGGTATACTGGGCGCACCTAAATGAAGCATGCGAGGCTGCCTAACTATGGCGTAAGGGCCGGCAGAGGGTAGAAAGGTGATGGGTAAGGGAATCATGCAAATGACTCCTAAAGTGAGGGAAGTCGGAGCTAGATCCGTAAGATGGGAAGCCAGCACAACGCTACGATCCCGATGCCTATGCGTATACCAAGGGAGAGCCCAACTCAGAGGAACCCGGCTAAAGGGAGACCATCATGCGACACAACCAGGGTATTGTACAAGGTAAGGTGGTAAGAGAGTGATGAGGTCTGAAGTAGGCAGAGATGATCGTGACGAAGTCCATGAAGTAGCCGATGACGTCCATGATGAGAAGTCTGGAATGCTGTCGAGGAAGACCCGCAACGTCGACGAGCTGAAGTAGCAAAACTGGAGTGGATGGAGTACTGAGAAGTCAAAGACGTGGGAAGGCAAGTCAAAGTCAATCGTCGTATCGAGCAGGACGACGGCGAGTGTGTTGTGGATGCTCAAAAGCATCCGGTTGTTGCTGAAGGTCTGCCTCAGATGGAGCAGGATCGACTTCAGCGGTCTCCTCAGCCGAGGGAGAAGGAGGAGGGTCAGTGGACTGAGGGGAAGCAGTCGACCCATCACGACGAGCACGGTCATAGGCACGCACCAACATGCGAGCATGCTACAAGTGCTCGAGGGGCTCCCAGGTAGCCTCCTAATCAGGGTAACCCTTCCAACGTGCGAGATACTCGGTGTGAGGAGGGTTGTCGTCGGTGACTCGGCGACCAATGATGTCATAAACGAGGAACTCCTCGTGGCCGTCCACCATGATGGGTAGAGGGCGCTCGTATGGGCGTCCGACGAAACGCTCAGACGGTCTGCCGTAGGGACGCAGTAACGAGACGTGGTAGACATCGTGCACACGAGCCTGGCGTAGGTAGTCGCGCAGCTTCACACGGAAGCTGACCAGGCTAGATGCCGTATCAGAACCGACGCCCTGGAGGATGCGGCATGCGCCAAAGAAGTGACGCAAAAACTTGCAAAGCGTATCCGCTTCGAGCTGTAAGTGGCGGGCGTCGATAAGCACATCATCACCGACTTTGAATGGATGATCCATCATCGATCGGTTCGCACGTGCGGCCATGCGAGTCTGGGAAGCGACTATGTGCTCATGTGCGGTCTTCATGATCGACGTCATGTGTGCAACCCAATCATCCAGCGCGGGACAACTCGTGTCGGGGTGCATCTGTGACCGTCGAAGGAAGTCCGCGGGAACACGAGGGTGATAGTCGAGGTTGCAATAGTAAGGCGACATCCCCGTGGCTGGCGAGACGGTGTGGTTGTACGCTATCTCCACGTGGGCAAGATGGAAATCCCATTGTTGGTCGTTACGAACAATCTTTCGGAGAATATCTCTGAGAGTCCTGTTCGTGACCTCGATATGAACATCAGTCTGGGGATGGTAAGACGAGGAGAAGCGGAGCTGGGTGTCGTAAACCTCGTGGAGCCGTCGCCAGAATCGGCTGGTAAAGCGTGGGTCACGATCATATATGATGCTCAGAGGTAAGCCGTGGTCACGCACGACTCGGTCAAACACGATGTCAACGACCTCACGTGCACTGATGGCATAGCGGCACGGAACAAAGCGTGCACGCTTCGTGAAGCGGTCGACGACGACCAAGATAGCATCATGACCGCGGGGGCTCGGAGGAAGAAGAGGACCGATAAAGTCCATCGAGATGGACTGCCAATGACCCTTAGGGATAGGAAGAGGCTGGAGCAAATCATAAGGAAGGTGGTTCGCACTGCTCACCTCCTGACAAGTGGGACACTCTGCGACGTAGTCCTTCACAAAGTCCTTGCGCTTCGGCCAGACGTACAGGCGGCTCACACGAGCCAACGTCTTGTGGAAGCCCATATGACCGGCGGTTGCCTGGTCATGGAACTTTGCAACTACTCGGACATGTAGCTGTCCAGTCGAGGGAACACAAATACGGGGCTCTTTGGTGCTCTGTGAACCGTGCCATTACATAAGACCGTTGTCCTCGAGAGAGTAGTTCGGGGCGGTCTTGCCACTCCGAAGGGTCGCGTTGATGTCGCGATAGTCGGGGCAGTGGCGGTACTGAGTGTGAAACTCTTCGATCACCGAGTGGTGGACGGTGGTGACCGAGATGGAAGAGAGCTGGATCTGCTCCTGGTCGTGGTCAGGGCGCCGAGATAAGGCATCTGCGATCCGATTAGTCTCACCCTTGATGTGCTCAGTGGTGAAACTAGACTCGGATAGGTCGCGCCACCAGCGAGCCTGTCGAGGAGTGAGCTTCGGTTTTGTCAGAAAAGCCTGGACAACAGAGTTGTCCGTGCGCACCGTGAATGGTGCCCCTTGCAGGTAGTGCCGCTAGTGCTGAGCGGCATAAGCTACTGCGAGCTATGTGTCCGAAATTGGATTCAACGGGGGTTTCCCGTTGAACGGTTCAACTTCCGCTGAACCCCCGTTACAACTTCGCGCTAGACCGCGTTAGAACGGGGTTCAACTCGACCCCCGAAATGTTTTTTCGCTAGCAAGAACTAATATAAAAAAACAATAAAAAAAATTGAGATGTAGATTTTTTTGCGCCCTACATCCCTATATTTTTAGTTTTATTTTTTGAGCATTTAAATTATTTTAAAAAAATCAAAAACCTAACCAGACTCAAAACACATCGATTTTTTTTTTTTTTTCTACATGTATTACTCAAAAAAGTAAGGAGATTCTGGTTCCCCTCCTCCTCTCCTTCAACCACCAGTGCCTCGCCCAGCTATCAAGTCCGAGGCTCGGACTACAGGTAGCCCGATCATTCCTGAGCCTCGGACTTTGTTGTCGAGCCTCAGAAAACCGGTAGTGCATTAAAAAAAAAAAAAAAAAAAAAAAAAAACCACTTTCTGCAAAAAAAAACAG
>BFEA01000073.1:205492-223092 GCA_003427395.1 Chara braunii | reverse complement strand
GGAACAAAAGACCCTCTCTCTCTCTCTCTCTCTCTCTCTCTCTCTCTCTCTCTCTCTCTCTCTCTCTCTCTCTCTCTCATGCCACCGCCCCCCCTGCCGCGGCGCGCCTGTGACTTGTTCTTTTAGTAAGAAAAATAAAGGATTTTATTTGTTTTTTATCTCAAATTTGGTAACGAGTTTTGATACGACCCCAAGGCAAAAAGTTGTTCAGTTTATTTTTTGGCATAACATATATTGTTTTCAGATTTTAATGATTTTTTTTTTTTTTTTTTTTTTCTTGACCGGGGGCCCGCGGTCGCGACCCCAATCCGCGGTCGTGCCTGAGTTGACCGCGTCCGCGGGGGATTCATAGCCGGTAACCCTCACTAAGCCATCACTTCTTACTCCCCTATTAGGGTCCATTGCGCCGAGGGTGATTGGACTGAGTCCATGGACTAGAGGGGAAAGTTAAGATTGCTTCAGTGTCTCTTCCAAGAGAAATACTAATTGTCTGACGCTGGTCTCAAACACAGGCGGGGATGTTTTGCTGCTGATTACCCTCGAATATTGAGGGAGTACTAACTAAACATCACCTGACTGTTTAGCTGGAAACAAGTTGTCTCTCTTCAGATTCCGGAGGAGCCAAATTTCATTTTTCCGTATCAGCAGATTGATCTCGTCAACATGAAGGTAGCAAGGAATCCGATCCCAACTTGTCTGTCTTTTCTCCGAACGACATACACCACTCGTTCTCCCTTACCCAACTTCGTTTCGACCTTTTCAACCCAAGAAGGCTCGCTCTAAATGTCAGACCCATCATCAGTGATTTGACACGCCCCTCATTGTTGATTGAGGGTTGGTGCTGCAAACGACAACCGTCTCTAAAGAGTTTTAGTAGGAGCGGGGACACGAACTGACTCATTGATCCACCCAATATCTAAAGAAAAATGTCCTTCTGCCCAAGAATTCTGGTTTGCAGATTAACCTACATGTTATTATAAGAAAGAAAATCTAGCGGGAGCATCTGAGGTTAGCCTGAGATTTTACCGGTCACCGGCTAGACTCATTCAGACTGAGAGTAACCTAAGAGCGAATACTGCCTGTGGTGTGAGTCTTCGTCGAAAACCATCCAAAAGCAGACTCATGAAGACACCTGACCCAAGTTGGGTTCTCAGAGTTGCCCCCACTCCCAAAAGCCAGACTGAAGGCTGGCTAGTGTCAATAACCGGAAAACCCTTCTGAGTGAAAATGACTTCTCTTCACTTCATCATTCACATAGTCCATCCTTTGCACAATCAGGCAGATTGATTGATGTTCATTCAATTGGCAACGCGGATTAGTGATGTCATAGATCTGAAAAAACAGCTTTCATACAGTAAGCACTCCACCGATTGCTYTCGACTRCACCTTCCAACTGGCTTGTTYGTTTTAGCTATTTCCACCATACTCACCCGRCTATCGGACGTAGGCACTTATTCTAGGACTGCGCGAGACTGCCTTGATAGCAAGCCCCGACAGGGTATATTTAGTCTGAATACAGGGGCGAGTAGTTCCCACCTGGTTGCTCAAAATCACAATGCTTAAGGTTGATGCCTACCAGGTCTTCAACCGGACAGATTAGACAAATCCAAATAATGATAAACAACAGATGGCTGGGTGAATAAAGGAGCAGACGCCTAGAAGGCTCGGAGTCGAGCTTTTACATCTAGGGTCTATCTCTTTCATTTTAATAATTTTCACCAACTTTCAATTTTATCCAAGCTCTRGGTCTTACACAGAATAATGTTATCACCTTTCGCTCAGACCTCTCGTCAGTGTAGCATTCACATGTTGAGCAAGGCGGGAAAGCAGTTAGCATCACCAGGGTGAGTCTCTGATAGCCTCATCTCTCTTGCAACGGTTGGAAGATCCCACTCAAATAGTACGCTCAGGACTGCTGATGTCGAGTCACTTGAGCGTGTTTCGGCATAGTAGCGAAGGCCACTGTCAGCAGGTTTAGGGCCCCTACAAAACACCCAGGTATCGGTCACGGCACAGAGCAACTTAGGCCCAGTTACTGTTCAGGTCTCAAGTCTTCTGTTTTGCCAATGTTTTATCCACTCAAATCACACTCAAGATCTTTCATGGAATTCAAACGACAACACGCCTCACTCTCACAACAACCAAGTTTTAATCCAGCCATACGCAAAGGGGTTTTGGACCAGATAGAATCAGCACCCACCCCTTCTCCACTGAAAGGACGACCCTAATCACCATCCATTAAGAACTTAATAAGCAAGTATGCAATCTTCCTAAGGGTGACTCGCTTTCTTCCCATGGGGCAATCATAGCTACACGACAAATCAATAATGCTATTGCCTTATAATTCGTTCTTCCTCGGGGTTTTCGTTCTTTCACCAGGAGTAGACTAGTCCACACTATTAAGCCAATACCCCATTAACGAGCACTAGAAAAATGAATGTATATCACAAAACTTTCCAGGGTCGATCATCGACCCCTCACTGGTAACACTCAGAGTTCGGGGAGCTATCAACTCTTGACTGCCCCGCCAAGATTACAGAGCGAGGGATGAGTTTCCATCTATTAGGTGCGACACTGACAGCTGATTACAGACGCAAACCGATAAGAAACTTTCAGAGAGGTGATCACCCTTATGATTAGCTTGCAACCCGTCAGTTGGCTATACATGCCCTGCTAAAAGTCTCTCGGGTCTCAACGCATTCGCCATTCCTTGGTCTTCACCAATTCTTAGGTGGGGGGTCGAAAACAAATACCAATAAAGAAGTCTTATTACTACTCCAAGAGATGGAATAAAGGAGTCCGAGCCTCAACAGAAGACACTCTCAGACCTGTTCACATGCATCGTCGGAAACCAAAGAAAGCAATTGTCGCTCCACTCAAGTCTTCAAATCTCGCTTACACAATTGGTTAATGCCGAGTCATCAATGCCTGCCAGGGTAGTCATTGTTTGTGCACTCTGTCTTAGCGGCAACCATCCGGATCCCCATTAAGTTAAGCTCTTCCACGGACCCGTTGAACTATCTTACGAAGTCTCTACACTCATTATACCTCTCTTGCAAAGGTCATACCTCTTAGCCGCCCCTCTCCCTGATCCACTAAGAGCAAGAAGTAAGGACAGTCGAGATCGTCACTTATTCCAGAGTCCGAAGATAAAACATGTACAAATGCCTCCTTTTGAGTACAGACGCATGTCTCCCCAAGAAGTAAACTCAGTCCCCCTCCTTCTCTCAAGTACTGATCCTTACTGATGTGACTAACAAACAATTGACGAAAGATAAACGAAAACGGTGCGAAGTCAGGGTATTGCATCCTGACTAATAGTAAGTGAAAAGCCTCGCGCTGGCTGATCCATCCTTGGTAAAACGGGATGAGTCGACCCTCTTTCCACCTTCTCCGCAAGTCATCAGGCGCCCCTCTGTTGATGACAGTTCCTCCCTTCCAGCCTCGCTAAGGGATGCTCAAGGTTGTCAGGCGCAACTACAGTGTCACGACCAACGATCAATAAGGGGAGAGGAGACTCACTCCAGCTCGACGAAGTGCGTTTATACGGGACCCTTCGTTCGAAAGTCACTGACAACCAAGATCATTTTTCTCCTGCATGATCACTCAGCATGGACTCAAATCATCACCATACGTGAATAGTCATTCCACACTTAAGACGGCGAGCGTCAGGACTGCTGTGGGGGAGGTCATAATGACCTGAGCAGAGAGCGTTAACTTGGGCGAGTGCCCGTATCAGAGCAAGCTTAAGTTCTGCTCAAAATCCTTTCTCTTGATTAGTTCATGAAAGACCAGCGCCCACAATCCGTCATTCAAACTTGACCTACTCACTTCGTCCTTTCGCGCTCTTCGAATTGGCCTTCCACCCGTGCACGCATGACGGTTAACTCTCCGTCACATCGTCGCGCTTGAACTTTACACAGTAAGCATGCTAAAGCCTCTTCCCAGCTTGTCCAACAAGGTTGTGTTTGGCGACTCTTTCACCCTGACTCTCACGCATGACCGCTCTCTGGCTAGTCACACAATGCAGTCCAGTTGACGTCAGCATCCCAACACGCACGTTCAGCTCTCGCCTCTCTTTTCGTCGTTGACCCCTGGCGCGCCTTCCCCCTTCACACGTGTCTCTTTCCCCTTCTCTTCTTCTCACTTGTCCCGCGGCTCCTGATCACCGGTTGCCGCGAGCTGGCCTTGGGTCCGCCTTCCAATTCTCGCGCCAGAGGGTGGTTCCTGCGAACCTGGCCCGGTCGGTTCCAGGACTGGAGGTCAGTCTCCCGGTCACTGGCCTCGCTCTCCGCCTTCGAATCGCGGTTCAGGTGTCGCTGCTCGCGCTCCACTGTGTCCGTTGAGGTTTCAACCTCGTGATAAATAAGGGTCCCCTGAACCTCGACCGTGACCCCATCCCTCTCCATCCTTTTCTTCGCCCGGTTCTTAGATTCCATGACCGCCAACTGTAGTCTCTGGTCCCCCTTCATTTCCTCTTCTCTCGCTCCCTCTACGGTAACCTTTAGACTCTCCTCATCTCCCCCGCAGTAATTCAGGATCGTAGTAATCCTGGGGCCTTGCCAGACATAGGAGACCAGCGAGTAGTGTATTTCCAGTAATCCGGCCGGTACCCATACAGGCCATTGCTGCGTGCCATAGCTGATTGCCAGATAGACACAACTCGGTACTCAGCACACGTGCACACAGGCGCAGACTGCTCACCGTTCTCAGGCCAACAGCGTCAGCACAGTAAAAGAGGCCCTCGCGCTGCTACCTGCCCGCAGCCAAAGAATCATCTACCTCATCCTTTTATAGGCTCACCACTCGCCATGACCCCACGTTCTAAACAAAGAATTCAGTTTTGGCTTTTCTTTCAAAATTCCCCCACATTAATAAGATAGAACAAAATAAAACTAAATAACCCATAAAACTTGGGATACCGAAACTCAACAGTCGAAGTGCGGGCCGAACTTGCTATGCCACCTTCAATCACTAATCATCACGATAAGGCCATGGTCCAAAAACAGAAGTCCCATAACAGGATACCGACAAGCGTTTCCCTTCCCTCAAAACGCGCCTGCTGGCCTATCCTTGATGGGTACTCGTGTCCGATGGCAAGGAGGGGGCTTATGACCCTCCATGGAAGGTGATAAGCTTCCTACCGATGAGGCCGCAGGTCGCCCCCCTTTTGGGGTCCTCCCGCACGGCGCCTGGTCGAGCCCCCCCAACCAGCAGTACCAATATGACAAGCCAGATCATTCTGTTTCAAGCCGTTTGGCTTTCCCACGAAGTGACAGAGACCAAAAAGGAAAGCTTCATCTGGGAAACCGGTAAGATAATGATAATAATAATATTAGTAATAGTAGTCAAGAAAAGAACGAAAAATATAACGACAAAATGACGAGTGGGCCGTCAGATTCCCCCAAGTTAAGGCGGACAGTTCAGTCGCACGGATTATCCCTATCAAGCCTTTGCACCTGGCCTGGATCACATCCATCAGGACCAGACGGTCCCTTCAACTCCAAGCAAGCCAGGTTACCTAACAGCGACCACGGCCCAGGAACTGAACCGCTGGCCACCCCCGAATTAAAGCAGGAGACGAGCCCAGGCCATTGCTTTGGTTGACAGTTAACTTTTATTTTCTTTTCCATATTTTCTTTCTCTTTTTACTTCCCTCTTCTAGGTCCTTCTCTACCCGACAGCGACATTTGTCYTGTGCACCTAACCCATAACCTGGTTAGAAGGCATTCGGCATGAAGTAGAAAAGACTGCGCCGGTCCCTCCACCTTCACGTCCCAGGGCGAACCCGGCGGCTACCACGGCCACAGGCCGGTAGTGCTCTGTTGTACAGCAGGGCGCCGAGCCTGCGTGGACCAAAGGAAAGCCCTGTGGCGCACCCTCCCTTTTTGCTGAGGCAGGCACCAACCGGACCGGTCCACGTCAAGGTACAGCCCGGGTACTAGAGATCGTAGAGGTTCAAAAACTTGCCTACTGGCCACGACGTCAAGAAGAGATTGATTCCTAAGCAGGGACTTGGCACACAGAGGAGGGTCGGGACACCGCACCCTCCGACACGATACCGAACCCCCACCCAGCGTTCCCGCTGGGTCAAAACGCATACGCAGCAGGTATCAAATAGCCCACGCTGGTAGTACATCTACTCCTTTTCGTTAAGACTCGCGACGAAGTCCGTATTGCAGTTTTTGCCCTAACTGGATTTTCACGTTCTTACAGCGCTAGCGCTTTCTTTCTTACCGCTCGCAGCTACCTCATGCGATCTGCGCAATTAATTTCCTTCTCTTTTCTTTTGCAGTTCATCACTTTCACTTCCGCCGCAACACTTCTTCTCTCTCTTTAATAGTAGGTCCTCCTTTATCCTTTCAGTTTTCTTCCCATTCTCCACCCTTAGTACAACCTCCTTTGTCTCTTACTTTCTTCCTGGTTGTTGCCTCTCTCTTCACCATGCCTGAGGCTCGTAGGGGACAGGGAAGAGGAAGAGGAGGGAGAGCAGGGAAGGCTCGTGAGGAGCCGCCGCCTCGCGCTAGGCGCGAGTATAGTTCAGAGGAGGAGGAAGATGAAAGGGTTTATGGCACATACACGAAGCCCTACTTGCGCCATCCCCCGCCTAGTTGGTATGAAAGGACCCCATCTCCTGAGAAGATGAGGTACCTCCAGAAGAAGTTTGAGGCACACTACGGCGCGCCAACCACTTCTCCCCCTCCATACTCACCTAGAACTCTCAATACGCCTGCGGCAAGTAGGGCCTTAGTACCAGTTGCTTCATCTCCCAATCCCTGTGTAGTCTCTTCTCCTTCTCATCCCAATAACTGCCCTCTTTTCTGCATCCTCTTTCTTCTCTCTTTGCTTCAAGTTGAGCTAATGATAATCCTCTATATCTTGTATAAGCGTGATTTCTTTTCAGCCTTCTGAATCTGCTTTCCTCTTCAAAACTTTCAATTCATGCATCACTTCATAGTGTCCCCGACTTGAGAGTTTGAACACCTTGAGGCCGGGGATACAAGTTCCTCGTAAACCAGGCCGCTTGTCGGCCACCAAATAAATTTAAGAAGGATTATGTTTCCATTCTCTCGTTTGCTGTTGGTTCTAACGTCTTGTCATTCTGAGATTTGTTCTCAATCTGAATTTTATGTCAGAGAAAAGTCACCTTAACCTTCACCTTAGCCGAAAAATCAAAAACACTTTCAGTATAATGCCAATGCTTGGGACACCTGCCCGGTCTGCCACGCTGGGAGCACGGCATACCAAACCCTTTTTCTGTTCTCTGGCCCGTGCGAAATATCTTCTCAATTTCTCAGGTAACTCAGGAGATACCAAACCCTGTCTCCTTTCTCTGGTCTGAGTGAGGCGTCTCCTCAACTTCTCAGATAAAAGGAAGGAGATACCAAACCCCTTTTCTTTTCTCTGGTCAGGGAACTTCCGATAAGTCTTTATATACCTGCAAAACAGCGAGTCCCACAGACAACAGACTATGCCTCAGCAAGCAGGCTCCCCGACAGTTATCAGCCAAGCAACAAGTAAAATAAAATAAAAACCCAAACTAAAATAAAATAATAAAATAATAAAATAGTAAAATATTAAAATAATAAACGCTGCAAGACAATTCTTCACGCCCAAGAGTTATTGATTGCCTTGGTTTCAGCCCACCACTGGCCAGGAATGACAAACGTCCCGTCAGTCTGGCATACCCTATTTGGCCCACCTCAGACCATGACTAATCAGACCATTTGTCTTGACAGCCCCTTTGACCTGCCTCCAGGTCAGGACCAGCATACCCACTACTCGAGTATGGCAGCCCTTTGGCACTCTCGCCAGGACACCCAGACTATAGCGGGTCTGGTCACCCTATAACAGTAGACGTCCCGTCAATCAAACTGTCCCGAACCCGGATTTCACCACTGCGGTCGGGGACCGGCTCACCCACCAGTTTTTGGCCAAGGGCATTGGCTGCCCCGCCCAGTTTTTTGAACATAGGACCCGGTCTAACTACGATTCAAAGCTCTGGCGAACCTTACTGGATTGCATCCTCTGACTGCGGTAGGGTTCCATCTGACCCCTTTCGACCTCATAGGTCAGACCCCCGGAGTCTTAGTCTCAGTCGACTACGGAATTCGACACTCGTATCGGGGACCTGCTGACCCCACCAGATTGCGACCTACTGCGGTAAGGCTCTGGCTGGCCCCGACAATCAATGCATCCTTAGGTTAGAGAAGAAAACCCTGGGCACAAACAATCAGGCAAGCATACTATAACCCACAAACAGACTGCCAATGCCCCATAACAGGACGAACATTTCTCAAAAGACGTCCCTTCAGTCTGAAGAGGCACTGAACAACAACATGATAACCAGCACTAAGCCCTTACAGGAGACCTCCCTTCAGCCTCAAGAAGGATGCTTAGTGCTGGCCCCAGAGAGCTCCCTTCCTTGAGCTGGGAATTTTTTTTCCAAGAGACGTCCCTTTAGTCCCAAGGAAGTACTGAAATGTTGTTCTCAGAGAGGTCCCTTCCCTCATCTGAGTGAAGACAGGCAACTTAGTTAAGAAACACGAAGTCCCTCTACTGACCACTCTCGGTGAAGTAAAGTTGTACTTCTTTATGCCTGTCCTCATCTGGGTTTCTCGGATGGACAACTTAGTCAAGAGACACGAAGTCCTTTTGCTAACAACTCTTAGTCAGACAAAACTGAACTTCTTTATGCCCGTCGTGCTTTTCTCTTTATCATAAGAATAATACAGATTGCATATTCTGATGTGCCACAACCATGAGTTCTTGGATCTTGACACTGCGTCAATGCTCACGGAAACTATATCTCACAGTTATTTCCCCACCCTCAGGGACTTGACACTCATGGATCGACTGTAACACCGCCTTAAAGATATAGTCTCATTAACTCTGTTGCTTGCTGAAACAGAAAATTAACTGACATGCTGAAAAATTGAAATGTTGAATTGACCATGCACGAACGATCACAGTCTGCTGAAAACTTAGTCTTGCTGTCTCATTGTCTTACAATACTTTTCTATCAGTTCTCTGAAACTGTTTCCCCACTTGGATGACTGATCTTTCTTTTCTCTCTTTGAGGTCACTGTAGGGATCAAATCAGGGTTTCTGAAAATGAACTTACGAAGTCTTGACCCTGATACCATGTCGTGAACCCTGGATCCGTCCATCTCTGAGATCTCATAAACTTTGCCTTCTGCCTCTCCTCTGATTCTGTAAGGACCAAGCCATCTGGGCTCCAACCTTTTAGCCCATTGTGTCTCAAGAAAACTGTCGAACAGAAGGACAACATCTCCAACTTTCAGTTTCTCTTTTTTTATAAATTTTTTCTTGTTCCATCTCTCTTGATCTGATAATCTGTTGGATGTCATTCTCTCTGCAGCATCCATTACTGTCTGATCCACTTCTGATATTTGCCTCATTCTGATCTGGAGGAGTTCTGAAATAGAATAGTCTCTATCACTTTCTTGACTTGACCATGTCTTTACAATGTTCTCAATAGGCAAAGTAGCATATCGGCCATACCACAGAGTAAATGGAGTATAGTGAGTAGTCCTCTTGACTGTTATGTTGTCAGCATAGACAACAACTCTTAATACTTTTGGCCAGTTACGAAGATTTTTTTCACACCACTTAGCCAATGAATCTTTCAAGGTTCTGTGACATTTTTCAACAGGTGCATTCGCTTGGGGATGATAAGGAGTCACATACCGAATTCTGACACTCAATCTAAGTGTGGTTCTCCTCACAATCTCATTTCTGAACTCTGATCCTTGATCTGAGACAAACTCTCTGATAAAAGGATATCTGAGGTAAACTTCCTTGATCCAGTCAGCCACTTGCTCGGCTGTCTTCCTTTTCAGAGCTTTTGCCTCAACAAATTATCTCTCATGTTCAATATATATCTCATTCCACCCTTGCCTAATGGCATGATGATAAGATCTGAATGAACTCTACTTCCTGGTTCTACCAGAATAGTGGGAAATAAAGGCTCAATCATTCTTGTGGTAGACCTCTTCTGACATAACACACATGATTTACAAAATATGAAAATCATGTCTCTCATGCCAGGCCAGAAATAGAGTTTGATAGTCTTAGAGTAGGTTCCCTCAGCAGGCCTGTGACCACCTGCAACCCCCTCATATAGAGCAACAATTATCTCTAACTGTCTCTCTTTACCACATACTACTCTTAGCGGAGGTAGACCTCCTTTACCATCCACAAAGAGATGCTCGCCTTTTAGTCTGAATTTCTTCCTTGAATTTGTAACAATAATATTCCTTTAGCTGTTCCTTTTCCATTTTCTTACCAATATCTTGATAACTTTCGTCATATTATTCAGAAATAAAAAATATATCTTCCTCCTCCTTCTTCTTCTTCTTCACCTTCTTCTTCGTCCTTTAAACCAGAGGTTTCTGCGATTTCATGAGCAACCACTGCTGCTGCGTTAACTTTAGCATACCAATCATTTGGCTCATCCTCTTCTTCTTTCCCAAGAATCGACTCATAAACATAGGCATTAGGAATCTCACCTCAGCTATCTCTCTCTTCAGGCCACAAACTCCGCTAATAGGAGTGTGGTACTTCATAATCTTCATCGTCCTTTTCATTCAAAAAATTATCAACATAGGCGGATTCCTCAATCGTTCCGTTTACATCTTCTTCTTTATTTTTTCTCCACTCAATCCGACTTAGGTCATCTGCTCTGTTCTTCTCAGTGAGAATCTTTTCCAACTTAAAATCAAAAGTCCAGACGAAGGCAATCTACCTGCTGACTGTTGGATCTACTTGTTGGTGCTTCTTAATGACACCAATCACAGCAGATGCATTAGTCCTGAAGATGAATCTCTTCCCTACCACGTAGTGCCTGAAGCATCTGAGGCTATGGATGATTGTCTGTAGCTCTTTTCTGAATTGGGTATAACCTCTTTCTGTAGAATTAAGAGTCCTGCTCTCAAATCTCAGAGGTCTCTCCTTCCCATTTTCATCTTTCTGAATGAGCAAGCCACCCAAAGCAACTAGTCCCCCATCAGCCTCAATGATGAAAGGTCTTCCTTCCTCATCATCATAAAATGACACTCCCAGCACTACACCATCATCTTTCAGTTTTTCCTGCAGAGTTTCTGCAGCGGCATGTCTTTTATCATTCCATGTTAAATTAGCCCATTGCCTTATCATCTCCCTCAGAGGCTGTGCAAGAGTAGCAAAATGAGAAATAAAAATCCTCCAGAATCCACAGACATCCA
Organism: Chara braunii; assembly: GCA_003427395.1. Lineage (NCBI taxonomy): Eukaryota > Viridiplantae > Streptophyta > Charophyceae > Charales > Characeae > Chara > Chara braunii. The sequence goes on along the minus strand of BFEA01000073.1, from coordinate 211,846 downwards.
AAAAGCTTCTGACATCTGTCACTCTCTTGAGTGGCAGAGGCCAGTTTAAGATCTTGTCTATTTTTTTTGGGTCGGGACTCCTGCCCTTGGAAAAACATCTGAAGTCCAAGATGATTACCTCTGGCTGAAAGAGAAGGGACTTTGGTCCACTGGCAGTCATATTATATTTTTGAAGTCTCTCTAGTACCATCTTTACTCCTTCAGCATGTTCCCAGACAAACTTTCTGACTCCATCTGTGACCAAAGTCTCATCCCTTACTAGGGGTCCTTTTACATGATTGTCATTAATATAGGGGTTGGTTATTTCATGAGAAATATCTTGCATGAATTGGATCATATCCCTTTGAACCACTGCCACACCATTAGTCCAACCCTGAGGTACCACGCACATTTGAATGAGCCCTCTTGGCGTGTGCATGACAGTCATTGACCGGCTAGTGGGATCAATAGGAAACTGATCATAGTCAGAATATAAATCAACTAAGGAATAGATGCATCGACCAGCAAAGGATTCAGAGAGGAGATCAGCATTAGGAAGACTACCTACATCACGTACCGTCACATGGTTGAGTTTCTTGAGATTCTGTATCCATCTCAATCCTCCCCCTGGTTTCCAAAAGCAAAACCAGTGGTTAGCATACGGTCCATCAGCAGGCTTAGCAACATTAGATGCAATCTTCTTGTCAAGATATTTTACAACCTCTACTTCTTCTTTCAGGGCATACTTGGTCGGTCTAATCATTCCATGAAACATGATCAACTGTCCAAATTTTGACCATCTTGATCATATTCACATCCAACCGCCCTCTCTCTTCATCATTAAAGGAGAATGCACCTGAGAACTCCTGACACATTTTGAAAATATATTTTTTCTCTTTAGGCAGGATAAACTGATTCGAGCCTATCTTCATTGTCCCGAATTTCTCTTTGGTGACCTTATTCCCCAATCTTGCAGATTCTCTTAATGCTTTAATAATTTTCCTTTTTTTTTTCAATGCTTCATCATAATCCTTTTCTATTAGGACTGCCACCGGATTTTTCTTCACCCCCTTGGGCTTGTATTTTCTCTTTGACCCAGTGACTATTTTCCTAAAAAATGATGAGTCGATGCAAATTTTAATTTCATCTTTCCTCCCTTAGCAGTCTCTACAACCTTCTTAAATGCTTCAATTTGTCCATCTTCGTCCTCGAGATTACCAAGGGCTTTTATCATTTTTGAAACTTGATTAATACCTACTGAAATTTCTTCTTTAATCTCTTGTTTGCCTTCTTCTCTTAGCCTCATAATCTTCTCAGTAGACTCTTCTTTCCTGATTGAAGTAGCAAACAATCGATGTTTGAAATCATTTTTAGTGCAAACCATAAAAGTCTGTTCCTGAGAAGTCTCAAAACCTTGTAGGTCAATCCAGGATGAACTCTCATGACTGAAAAATTGGACTGCCTCCATTCTATGCAAGAATGGGGTTCCCAAGATACCGTCATCGTTCAGTTTTGGCACTACAAAAGTCAGTAATTCCACTGTCATGGTACCAACTCTGATAGGCAAATTATCAATAAATCCTGCCACAAAAGGTTCTCCTGCAATATTACTCTGTATATTTTGTGCAGGTCTATCAATAGATAAGTCACAAGCCTCCATTGTCCTTCGTTAAATGAGTATCATCTCTGCCCCAGAGTCCACTACGACTAGAATCTTCACTTGATTAAGACGAATAGTCAAGTGTCCACATTCCATGGTTACAAATCTCATCTTGCAACCTGGCAGTGACCAGTTCACCTGACTGGGAAAAACTGATCCCAAGTAATTAACTTATAACTTCTTCTTCTCAATCAACTTCTTCATTTTTTCTCTCAGCTTGGGTGCTAGAGTCATTGCTTCCTTGAAGGACAAAGTCACTTCGGTCTCTTCCAGCATTTTAGTAATTACATCAGAAATCACTGTCTCATATTCCAAATCACTTTTGAGAATAAATTTTATTTTTCTTCCTTGTTCATTCTTTCTATGGGGAAGTTTTGGTTCTGGGTCATCAAAAATATTAATCAGTGACTCCCCGACCTTTCTTTTTTTCCTTTCCTCTATCATTTGAGGCGTCATGCGTGCTTGAAGATTTCTCACTTCACCAAGCATGACACTAGGTTCCATGATGAGCTCTGGAGGTAGGTCACCATCAAATGACATTATGTTTACCAGAAAGCGAGTTTTTTCATTGAAAGGAGATTCTACTAATTCTGAAGGATTCTGAGAAGTAAGATTCCCTTCCAATGGAGACTCACTTGTAGAAACCTCGTCAGACACATCCTCTGCCAATGTTAAAGATTGCAGAGACAACTCAGTTGTGGTATGAGGGTCACTTGTTTTCTGCACTAGTTCATCAGGTAACTCATCAATGAGAAAATGAATATTCACGTTAGTTTTTCTCTTCTTTTTCACCTTCATTTTTTCATCATGTTTAAGAGCAAGAAGTCTCATACCTCCTGGATGTCTGGGGCCCAACTTGTTCCACGAACTGTCACAGACATGATCCATTGCATCTTTCTTTGTCACCCCACTCCTCATATGTTCATCAAAAGACTTACAGTAGGTGGTAGTGTGACCCCCTTCACCACAATAGTAGCAGACAAAGCTCTTCTTATAACGGTTATCGTACTTCTTTCTTTCTCTGCTTCCTCTGTCACCATTCTTTCCATTCTTTCTGGATCTAAAAGAATCTCCCTTCTTACCATAGCCTTCACCATCATCATCATCATCATCATCATCATCATCATCCTCTTCATTTTCGGCCGTCTTCTTTCCTCTGTCATCCACAACATGGTTTGCAGGTTTTGCAGACATAAAGTCAGCCATCACTTTTTGAATAAGATTTTCAGCACTCGGATTATTCCCTCTGTTCATACCATTCTCAGTTTCCCAATCCTTGGCCAAAGTACTTATTTGATCCAGTGACCATTTCTTATGAGAAACTGTAGGTAGATTTCTTACAATTGCAACCATTCCATCCCATCTAAGAGGATAATGATGAGCTTGATTGAGAACCACCTGTCTTTCGGTGTAAGTAAAATTTGTCAAAAATATGTGGCATCTATGAGCTTCGTCTAAATACGAAATTCTTCTTGCTGTTCGGATAAAGGTCTGAAGAAAAACATTGAAAGTGTCATACTTAGCTCTTCGGATGTTGAGTAAATTCTTGGTTGTAGTTGAAACTGAGTCCTTCTCAAATTCCTTTTTCATTCTCTCTTTGACCTCGTCCCATGTAGTGGTATCTTCCATTAGTTCTTGAACAGCCAATCTTGAGTCAGTATCACAGTAGAATAGAAGGTGCTTAAGTCGTTGCTTATCTGTCCAACCATAACTGAGACCAAATAATTCATACTCGTCCAGAAAATCGTTTACTTGAGGTCCTCTGAAACAGGGAATTCTCTCATCTGGGCTCTTTGCTCTTGCAATGTCTGATCCTCCTTTGATTGTGTCGACTCTCTCGACCGATTCCCGTATAACCCCAACCAAGGCTTCTTCGTTGGTCCCTGCAGACGAGCTGAATCTTGAACAACCTGCCATCTTGACCATAGACTTTCCCGGATACTTTCTTCTCTCTTTCTGTCACTCTTGTCCTCTCTTCCCTTGTTCTTCAATCTCTCACTCTTCTCGCAAGGGATACAGGCTCGTTTCTCTCTTCTCTTGTTTGGTCTACCCCTTGAGAATTTTGTACATAAAGAGTATATGCAATGATAGATTGGGTAATAATCAAAGGTAAAGCAATCCTTCTCAGCCTTCCGATATAATCTTCAATGAACTCTCTTTCATCATCCCTACTCGGTCTTCTATTATATCCCTGTACAGTACTCCGAACCATAAAATATCGAGTCAAGTTTATAATCTCATAATCAAGTTGCATTACTTACAACCCGTTGTTGATGGGGTTGATTTCTCTCATGTAATTGAGAAATTGGTCGCTCTCGAGTAATTAGAGGGAAAGCTGATTTTTACTGACAAGTGTCTGTTATAGGTAGGGTCAGCAGCAAATCCACTACGTGGGCAAGCAGCCACCGCAGGGCTAACTCCTGGATCTGTTTGAGCATTGACTTAGTGTCAATCAAATATCGGATAACTGCTGATTGAACCCTGATTGAGAACTGTATAATACCGATTGACTGCTGATTGAGAACTGAATATTACTGATTAATTGTTGATGGAAAACTGAACATTACTGATTAATTGCTGATGGAAAACTGAACATTACTGATTAATTGCTGATGAAAAACTGAACATTACTGATTAATTGCTGATGRAAAACTGAACATTACTGATTAATTGCTGATGGAAAACTGAACATTACTGATTAATTGCTGATGCAAAACTGAACATTACTGATTAATTGCTAATGGGAAACTGAACATTACTGATTAATTGCTAATGGGAAAGCTGAATGTTGTTGAGGTGTCTGCTGACTAGCTCTGGTTTGCTAACTGATTCACTCGCTGCTCGTGATTCAATGATGTACTCTGTGTCCTGGTTGTGACTTGTTTCTAAGTCTGGTCCGCCCTCTCCATTCTGTTTCTGTCTAGTGTCTGTTCGTCTCTCTCGGGATTGATGACTGAACTCTCTTACTGATCACCAATAACTACTCTCCTTGCTTCCTCCACTGACCCTGTGAATGAAGGAGTGCTGTGCTGTTTTCCATCTGACCCATGTATGTAGTAGGTGTACTCAATCATACTTGTCTGGTCTCTAACCAGCGTCAAAGCGTATTCCATCATGAATCTCATTTGAAGGCGGAGATTCTCGATCACTCTCTCTTCCCAACCTTCTGTCTGGTCACTGTGCAGAGTGTCGGTAACCCTCACTAAGCCATCACTTCTTACTCCCCTACTAGGGTTCATTACGCTGAGGGTGATTGGACTGAGTCCATGGACTAGAGGGGAAAGTTAAGATTGCTTCAGTGTCTCTTCCAAGAGAAATACTAATCGTCTAACGCTGGTCTCAAACACAGGTGGGGATGTTTTGTTGCTGATTACCCTCGAATATTGAGGGAGTACTAACTGAACATCACCTGACTGTTTAGCTGGAAACTGGTTGTCTCTCTTCAGATTCTGAAGGAACCAGATTTAATTTTCCTGTATCAGCAGATTGATCTCGTCAACAGGAAGGTAGCAAGGAATCCGATCTCAAATTGCCTGTCTTTTCTCCGAACGACATACACCACTCGTTATCCGTTACCCAACTTCGTTTCGACCTTTTCAACCCAAGAAGGCTCGCTCTGGATGTCAGACCGATCATCAGTGATTTGACATGCCCCTCATTGCTGATTGAGGGTTGGTGCTGCAAACGACAACCGTCTCTAAAGAGTTTTAGTAGGAGCGGGAACACGAACTGACTCATTGATCCACCCAATATCTAAAGAAAAATGTCCTTGTACAAATGAATTTTGGTTTGCAGATTAACCCTACGTTGCCACTTGTACGCACCCTCGTACGAGTACGGCTTCGTACTCTTGTACTCGTACGCTATTCGTACGTTAGGGGCCGCGTACGAGTTTTTTTTTTTTTTTTTTTTTTTAAATCGGGTGCTGTTTTTTTTTTTTTTCTCAAATTTTATTAAGAATCTGGAGATGATGCTCGGGCAAATGTTGCTTGTTTTATGGTTTTGCATCACACAATTGTTTTTCGGATTTGTTTGATGACTTTTATTTTTTATTATTTTTTTTTTCTTTTTCGTACGGGGGCGTACAAGACGTACAGGATCCGGTACATATTCCCGTAAAGATCCCGTACATAAATAACCTGTACGTTTTGTACAGGAAGCCCCCGTACGTGTACTCTATGCAATGTAGGATCATTAACCCACATGTTATTAGAAGAAAGAAAATATAGCGGGAGCATCTGAGGTTGGCCTGAGATTTTACCGGTCACCGGCTAGACTCAGTCAGACTGAGAGTAACCTAAGAGCGAATACTGCCCGTGGTGTGAGTCTTCGTCGAAAACCATCACACCTGACCCAAGTTGGGTTCTCAGAGTTGCCCCCACTCCCATAGCCCAGACTGAAGGCTGGCTAGTGTCAATAACCAGAAAACCCTTCTGAGTCAATATGACTTCTCTTCACTTCATCCTTCACATACTCCATCCTTTGCACAATCAGGCAGATTGATTGATGTTCATTCAATTGGCAACGCGGAGTAGTTATGTCATAGATCTGAAAAAACAGCTTTCATACAGTAAGCACTCCACCGATTGCTCTCGACTACACCTTCCAACTGGCTTGTTTGTTTTAGCTATTTCCACCATACTCACCCGACTATCGGACGTAGGCACTTATTCTAGGACTGCGCGAGACTGCCTTGATAGCAAGCCCCGACAGGG
>BFEA01000073.1:178309-201052 GCA_003427395.1 Chara braunii | reverse complement strand
GAGCCTGCGTGGACCAAAGGAAAGCCCTGTGGCGCACCCTCCCTTTTTGCTGAGGCAGGCACCAACCGGACCGGTCCACGTCAAGGTACAGCCCGAGTACTAGAGATCGTAGAGGTTCAAAAACTTGCCTATTGGCCGCGACGTCAGCAAGAGACTGATTCCTATGCATGGACTTGGTACACAGAGGAGGGCCGGGACACCGCGCCCTCCGACAGCGACCCGGGCATTGGCCTGAATAGGCCAAGAAATTTGGGGCAGATGGAATATAGGGCTGAGAAATCGGGTGGAAGTAGGAGGATGGCGAGAATTTAGATCCCCAATATCTGGATTGCAGTGTCGAGTACCCCGTTTCATGATAGACTTGGTATTCAGCAGCCTCCGGAGGGCAAGAGACCTGGTTAATGCAACTTTGATCTTGGTACACCATTTCCAGCCACAGACAACTGGAATGTTTTACGATGTGTCGGTAAAACACGATCCGTTTTGGGGAAATAGGGCATGAGAATTGCTAATGCTCATCGATATTTTGATATTCGGGATACCACGACTGACTTATGAAGAATATGAGTCAATAATCATTAGGAAATCAGAATGGGAGAGAACTATCTTGCGGGGGTGGTCGGGAAGAGGACCTAATGGGAAGATTAGCGATGAACTGCTAAACAAAAGTGAAAGCAATGATCTGCGGGAGATAGCGGTTGGAGTCCTACTCTAACTAGGGATGGATCGGGACAGGACCAGGATGACTGCTACCACCAATGGCGCTAGAAGTGTCCGAAGGCAAGGAAGTAAAGGGTCATCCCCAAAGAAGGGACCCACTTTGCCATTAACATGCCACCTTAGATCCGATGCGCGGTGGTGTCGGAATGTCGATCTAAAGCAGCAGGCGTTCCAAAAGGGAAAGGCGAGCGATACCCCGCAAACCGAGAAAGGGTGCATACCTGTTACGACCAATATAAAAATTGAAATATTAAATGGCAAGGATGGAAAGACTATGAAACCGATAGTAAGCCTTAGAACCCAGAAATCCCAAGAACCTTGGGTGGTCTGCCACCCCAATTTGTTTTTTCCTATGTGCAGGATTAGAGAAGGATGACGACTGAGGAAGAAACGGGGAGTCTACGAAGCAAGGGGAGTCAAAGCATAGAAAAGGGTGTAGAACAGAACGAGGGGACCATGAGGGATCGAGAGTCGACTAAGGAAGGAAGAAAGGAAATCGCGACAGGGGAAAGCTCAGGAAAAGCCGGAGGAAACAAACGAGGAACCCGGGAAACTGGGGGAGATAGGGATAAAGACAGCCTGACGCCACGAACATCGGAGAGCGCACTGTCGAAAAAGGTAACGCTAACGGATGCTCGGAAGAAGTTAGCCAACATAGAAAGAAGGACGGCAGAATATAAGGCAAAGTTGATGGAAGAGGTGATGAATGAAAGCGAGGGGGACTTCGTCGAAGAAAGGCGGCGCGAGGAGCAAGAGGCAAACCAAGGGCGAGGGAGTCGAGATGATGTTATACAAAGAAGAAAGGATAGGACTAGGGAGCGTATAGAGACGCCGACTAAGAAAGCGAAAGAGAGAACGGGGTCTCCGAAAAGAGAGGTGGAAAAGGCCACCAACCCCAACTATAGACAGCGAGACAAGCCGACCAGTGGGCTCACCTATAATCGCAAAAGGATGTGAGGGACTTTGAAGCTTGAGAGAGAGGGTGCTAGGGTGATTCGATATGGAAGGAACATCGAAGGTTGGAGAATGGGTGGAAGCTGGTAAGGAAGGACAAGGCCCTGGTTTGCCGGCGGAACAGGAGGAACCGAGGGGGGACTTAGAAAGATGGTGTTTTCCCTCACGCGTGCGCTAAATAAAAATTTGGGGTATTTGGCTGATGCCAAGACGAAGCTGACATTCGATAGGGCAAATATCACGAAGTTCTTGATAGATTACAAAAACTTGGCGGCATTACTAAGGTAGAGCGAGAAGGAAAAAATGAAGCACCTAGGGCAGCATGTGTCACTGAACCTAGGGAGGGACATAATGGCTATAGTCGCGATCAGCGGATCCTGGAAGGAGGCCTGAGACGTAATGATGAGGAAGTATTTGGCAGATGAAAAGATGGCTACAGAAACGGAATTGGTTGCAGTACAGAGGAAAAATTTTGCAACGTACAACGATTTTCTGAGGGAATTCACCCTCATAGGCTCATAGCACTGCGGATCCCGGGGGTGACCGACCGTATAATGAGCAAATATTTCCTTAGGAAGTTCACCAAGTTCGACAAAGATAAGGTCCTATCAGCCTACCAGCAGACCACATTATTGATAAATACAAGGGACGTCGACTTCAGTACAGTGACAGACATTGCTGAGAAAATAGTCGTAACCGACTCGTTGGCCCTGTTGAAGGAGGGAGATGTGATAGACTTAACTGATAAAATAGAAGATAAGGTAAAAAGAGGGATAGAGAGTCTGCATTAGCGTGTCCATGAGGTAGATGGAAAGATCGAAAGGGAATAGAACGCATTAATGGTGATGCAAGCCCAGGTGACGCAAACCCAGGCGGCTCGACCCCCCCTCCCGCCGCAAGAGGCTGTGGCTCCGACAGGAATAGCTAACCGAGGATTTAATAGAAGGGATTCAACCACTGAACAATGCAGGTATTGCACGTTGGTTTGACATTTTGCGCCGACATGTCCGAGACTTAACCATGATATCATGCAAAAGAGGTGTTCCAAGACGCTACGAGGGGAAGTTATAGGCCCTTGAGGAGAGAAGGTAAATTGGAACTCCCAATGATGGATGCGGTGAGCCATAATTACGCTTAACAACCTTGATGCCACCACAATAGAGGCAGAACCAGTGGTTGAACTAACTTGGGAACAGGCGCGAGCATGCGGACCGCAGGCTAACTTCATTCTAGAAAGCGATGGGCAAGATAGAGCGAATGCGACCACAAGACAGCGAATAGCGGAAAGAAAAGTCGTACAGGACACAGTGATGGAAGACGCAGGGGATGGTCCGGGGGCACCACAAAAAGCTAAAGTGCAGAAGCAAGAGCGAAATTTTACGGGAAGCCTAGAGAAGAGGCCTCAATAGATAAAGCGACCTTAGGCAAAAAGAAATTTCGGTATCAGATTCTCATCCTAACGATGCCTAAGATCGATGACACCCTCAGCAAGCTGCTAGGAACCATGGTGTTTGTCTCATTTCAAACCATGCTACAGACAAGTCCTAGAATCCTGAAAGACCTTAGACAGTTGCTGACGAGGCGAAAAGTAGAGATAGAGGAGGGTCCGGAACAACGAGAAGAAGAGAGGGACGAGGAGGCATCACGAGAAGTCGCCAACCTCCAAAGGATCCCCGGGGACCTTGAAGATCTAGAGAAGGCGTTCGTAGACATCCGTCCAAGTCTGCTGGATCGCGAAGGCGGTGAAGTTATGAGGGTGCCACCCGGAATGAAGCTTAGTTTCCATACGCTACCGGTGGGCAAGTTGAAAGCCCAGATCGGAATTCATCACACCGATGCGTTGGTAGACGGAGTGGCGGAAATCACGCTCATTAGGAGGGACTTTACAAAGATCACGGGATGCGTGGTATACAAAGAGACAACCGGAAGCATGGATTCTGTGGGGCAGGAGGGAAAATTCCCTTCTGCGGATATGTTACTAAGTGTGCAGTCAAGGCCAGGGTTAGGGAATCCATTTGGTTGTTCCAACGGATGACTGTTATGGATGAGATGGATCACGACAAAATCCTTGGAAAACCTTGGTGTGCGAATGTGGAGATGATAGGAATGCACCTGCATGATGAAACATACCTGGTAGACATCGAAGACTTGATGATTGGGCGTGGTGAGTTGTTCCGTCTCATCGGGACAGACGGTGACACACCAAAGGGGAAATTAGCAACATGGACCACACGGTCACCATCGTTCGAGGAAAGTGTCAGAAAAGGGGTCTTCGCACGGATGGAAGGAATGAGAGAAAGGGTAGAAATCATGATCGAAGAAGCGTTCAACAGGAAGCAATGGGTCAAGATGGGATTACCGTAAAAGAAACGGAGACAGGAGGACGAGGCTTTGGGCGTAATGGTGATAGAGAAAGAAACCGAGGTCGAATTGGGGGCTACTTTGTCTAACCAAAGGAGGCTCGAGATAAGAAATTGGGGATTACACTTGAAGTCCCTGACTTACTTCATCTCGTTGAAGCTATCAGGTACCATAAGGTAGGAGTGGATCATGTTGCACTCGCCAAGTTTAAGGGGGAATTCCGAAAAGGTTATTGCCTGAATTGAAAATTGATCAGTATCCAGCCTCGAATTGCTGAAGCACCACGGACGATTCCAACTGTTCATTTTTGAAAGATCCCGGAAGGAAGCGTTCGCAAGTACAAGCGAGTAGGAAAGAAGGCTAAGCCTGTTTTGATCTTGGTAGAGACAACAAAGGAAGAAGTCATGGAAAGGGAGGAAGAAGTTATCTGGGTGATCAGAGAAAGAAGGGAAACGGAGGGGCATCGAATACCATGTGAAGTAGCAGAGACCATGAAGATAGGGGTGGAGGGATTCTTAACAGAGCAGGAAACACGCTTGATTAGGGAAGCATGTCAATAATTTCACCTAACATTTGCCTTCAATGACCATCGGAAGGGGCGATTAGACGCAAAGTTGATACCTCCGGTCAGGATCCACACAGTTGATCACGAATGTTAGAATGACAATGGACTTGCTTACGATTTAGGAATAGAAGAAAAGTGACAGAATTGCTTAGAGCAAAGATGGACTCCTTCGTGGCAGAACCCACAGCATCGCCGTACGCGAATAAATAGTTCGTATTCCGAAAGCCTAACAAGACGCTCAAGTGAATTCAAGATCTGCAGAAGTCAAATGCTGTCACCATCCGGGACGCAGGATCGCTGCCTCAAGTGGACCTGCTGGTAGAATCCCACGTCGGGCGAAACATTTACTCGTTGGTAGACCTCTATTCCAGATACGATCAGCTCCCGCTGGATGCCCGGATAGACCCTACACAGCCATGCACACGCGAATAGGCCAACTGCAAATGCAAGTGACTCCTATGGGCTTCACCAATGCTGTGGCGGAAGCACAGAGAAGGATGCTCGTAGTTGTTCGGGATATGTTTCCAGCGAAGTGTAAGCCTTACATTGACAACAATCTGATCAAGGGCGCACGAGAGAAGAATGAGACGAAAGTTCAGTCCGGAATACGGAAGTTTGCGTGGGACCACTTGCAGGATATCAAGGAGTTTCTCCGCAGGTTCTTGGAATACAACATTACCGTCAGTGGACCCAAGAGCATCCTTGTTGTTCCGTAAGTGACCATCATGGGCTTTCGTTGCGGCTCATATGAAAGGAAGCCCGATCCAACCAAAACCGACAAAATCTCGCAATGGCGAACACCCCTATGCACCACAACAGAAGTAAGGACATTCCTAGGGGTTGTAGGGTTGTGGAGCATTTTTATCAAAGGTTTCGTGAAGATCGCGGAACCCATTCGAGCTATGATTCGCAAAAGGAACAATGGACTGGACGGAGGAGAGAGAAACCGCCGTCCAGGTGCTAAGAAACATATTCACATCTCTGGCTGCTCCATGTTTTAATGATGAGGTAGGACGCCCTTTTGTGCTTAAAACCGATGGGGGACCACTAGCTGTGGGAGGTGTCCTGATAAGAGGGAAAACTCCATCAGATTCGAAAGTAGGACGCTGAACTTAGCTGAGCGTCGCTACTCTCAATTCAAAAAGGAGGTGCTGACCATCCTCCACTGTCTCAAGACCTTCCAGGCTTACCTCTTCAGGAGGCGGTTCATCTTAAGGATTGATCCGACAAATATCGTGGGCGCATTAAAGAACTACAAGCCCATACATCGGACAGTAGGAAGATGTGTGAGGTTCATTTGGCAGTTCGATTACAAAATCGAGCGTATCACCAGCCTTAGGAATAGGGTCGATGGCCTGAGCAGGGTTTGCATTACACCGAAAGGAGTAGAAGACGCGGAACCCATCGGCGCATTCCTCGATTATGAGGGGGACACCCTTGTGGTAGATAACGAGATGGTGGAGCCTGCTCACAGATTCGGGGAATTATTGATCAAGGCGTTGGAGAAGGGGTCTCCCGCAATAGTGGCAGAACTGAGAGAGGGAGCAGTTACAAGGATCGACCGTAAGGAAGAGAAAGACTCATGGGGTGACCTCGTGGGGTTTCAAAAAGAGTTGATGGCAATGGTCGTAGATGGGGGACAAAAAACAGTTATGAGTTTGGTCGAGTCATGAGAACAGAAGCGATAACAGTATTTTTTAAATCAGGTACAAAATGGACAGGAAGATCGCCGGGATCGGAAAGAGTTCTTCCTTATTTAGATGTACGATAGGGTCTTCAAGGAGATCGGTCTATTGCTAGTAGGGAATAAGGAAGTTGGGGAGGTTAACGTCAAGGTTAGAAAAGAGGGTGATAAGTATGTGTTGAGGAATAGGCATTTATTCAGGAAGGAGGAAGGCTCAATGCCTAGAAGGGTCGTGTGCGGACGATCCAGGCAGGTGAACATAATTCAGGCGATGCACGATGGATTGGCAGGAGGACATTGCTCCTCAAAAGGAACGCTGCCAAAAATAGCGTCACTCTACTTCTGACCGAGAATGGGGAGTATGGTCGCTACACATTGCCATACCTGTTTGATCTGTCAAGAGCGGAGTACGACCCGTTTTTTTTAACCGTTGAGGTCCACACGGCTGCTAGGACCAGGACATCTGGTTCACCTCGATCTCGTGGTCATGCCCGAATCTATGAAAGGATACCGATACATACTTCACGCTAGAGATCATCTTAGTGGGTTTGTGAAGGCAGTAACTCTTACGAAGAAAACCGGATCGGCAGTGGCAAACTGGATCGATGACTTTTAACTAAGGCACCCAGTCATCAGAAGATTCATAGATGATAATGAGACAGAGTTCGTAAATCAGGACGTGTTGAGCACCTGCAAAAGACTTGGGGTGCCCATTAAGTTTATCGAGTCATACCACCTGGACGCTAACGCGCCTGTGGAGAGAGGACACTGGACCCTGAAAAACACGATTTCAAAGTTAGTAGCAGACGATCTCAGCAATTGGCCCAAGTACCTCAAGCAGGCCATGTTCGCAGAAAACGTGACTCCGAAGAGAACTACAGGTTGCATCCCAGTCGAGTTTTGGTGTGGGAGGGAAATTGACTTTCCAGTGGAAGCCCTAGTATCAACTTGGAATAGGTTGGATGATGACCCGCGCTTGACGACGGAGCAATTGATCGAGGCTAGATGTCAATAGATTGTCCAAATTGAGGATACAATGAAAGAAGTAGTGAACCAGGTTCTGGATAGCAGGATGAAAGACAAGGCAATGTGAGATCAACTGAAGAACATAAAAAAAGAACCACTATAGGTGGGGGAAATGGTCCTAGTCAGAAACTCGACACTAGAAAGTACTTGGTCAGGACAATTGGGAGGGAGATTCAAGGGCCCCTACAGGGTCGCCAAGAGACTACGGATGAACACTTTTGATTTGGAAGATTTGGATGGAACCAGGATGAAAGGGCCGCTTCCAGGATAACGACTGGTCAGATTTCTAAGTCGGGATCCAGTGGAACAATGGTTGCAAGAGGTTCAGGATAAGGAAACTGAGGAAACGCCGGAATAAGTTCCAACGAGAACTTATCTGTGATGTGTATTGATTTCCCTTGGGGATGGTTTTGGACTGCGTTTATGGGCAAGGGTTGCGTGGGTTGAGTAACGCGGTTGGAATGCTTGGGGCATTGTATCATAGTTTTTGTGACGGATGGATGATATTGGGATGAACGTCTGGGCATTGTACTATAGTTTTTGTAAGGGATGGTTGTCTGAGGCAATGTATCATAGCTCTGAGAAGGATGGATGTGATTCGAGTGAGAAACACGAAATGATTCACTATATGGTTGTGCATGAAGGAAACTGGGGCAAGAGGTGCATCCTTGAAAATTGAGGGAACGCTGACACCATAAGGGAATGGGAAGTTGTCTTTTTTTTACTACGTGGACAGGGCTCCGCCTTGGGGATATAGACTGGGCTTCTGTTTTCCTTGTGATGACAGGCACAGGAGAAGTTTAAGATAAGATGAAACTCAATAACAAGAACGATGTCAACCGCGCTAACACGCCCTTTGAAGATGAATGGCAAAGGTCCGAGAGACCACGAGACAGACAAAAACCGGTACTGTTTATTCGAGTACAACCAAGATGGACGCTAGGGAGAAAAAAAAAAAGTTGTTGGTCAGCAAACCCTCGCCCCTTAAGGAAGACAGAAAATTGCAGCCCTTGTCCGAAAAGGAAAGGGAGGAGCAGAGAGTGGAGGAGATAAGAGATGAAGTAAGGCAAAGTATGCAGGGCAGTTGTGAAAGAAGGGAAGAAGAAAGACAAAGTATGCCTTACGAACGAAGTGGGCACGACAGTTATGAGAGAGGGTATGTGGAGTTCGAAGGAGGATACGAAAGAAGGGTAGACATCCCTTATAACTTGAATCCGGATAACTTTACGGGTGAGTTCAGCCCCGTACATGAAGAAGAGAATGAGAGTGAGGATGAGGTACAAGAGGTCATTGCAATTAGTAGTGGCGATGAAACGGATGAGATCTCAAGACCTAGAGAAGAAGGACAACCGTCAACAAGTGGGCTGAAGGAAGGAACCTCCAAGTGAGAGGAAGAATTTGGACCGACACCCAGCGATTGGTTTGAGCAATGGGTCAGTGTAATCAAACACGATTGGATCATTAAGGCTAGGAGATTGGTGAGGGTCGGGGAGTCGGTTACACCCCTAGACTTTTACAATGAGGAGGAACTACAAAAGATTGTGAGGAAAAAACGAGAAATTTTGACCTCCGGTCTGGGAGCCGAGGGACCAACGGAAAGTGATGACAAACGAGCGCCCAAGCGGCAAAGGGTTAGTGGCAACAGGAGAGATTAGGCATAATGGGTATTTTGACAAAGTTTTGTATTTTCGCAATTTGAGGTGGGAAAAGTTTGACTAGTATGAATAAACTTGTTTAGAGTGAGCGGGACGAGGACTAGTCGGAATCTCTGCCTCATTGAGCAAGAAAACAATATTTGAGCTACTTTTTTCAAGTTTTTTTGATGTGGTACATTGAAAGGATTCCGTGTGAGAAGCATTGGCAAGGGACATGGGTATGAGAGAAGTGGGGATGGTTGAATTATTAACTTTGGACAAGACAAAGATTGTACCTTGAATGGAGACTATGAATTTGGATTGATTGAACAAGGAAGAGCATTAAGTGTCAGTTGAGTACAAGAGAGGTTAGGGAACATGTGGGTAGAGCGGCATGAGGATGTCCTCCCCTAGGAGCCTAATCCAACCAAGTCAAAGTTGTATCGCAAGGGACAAAGTTGTGAGAGTGAGTAAGAATGAAGAGGACATAGGGACCCGGCGTTCTGATCTATGGTTGAATGGTCGGGCAGGCTAGCACTGCCTGAGGTTGAAAGCCTCCGTTTGAGTGCTAGATGCTAAGCCGGGTGTATACATGACGACATTGGAACCAACAAACTGTATTGAGAAAAGATACCGCACGCAGAAAACTATAAAGATGGTCACCTTCTAACCCCCTCTAGTAAAAGATGGGATTCGTGTCCTCGAGGTCCACCTCCTCGGGCGCTAGTACTGAGAATGAAAAAGAATGACCCTGACCAGGTTGTTCGACTTGAGAATGGAAAAAAGTGGCCCTAACCAGGCTATTAAATTTGAGAATGGAAAAGAATGACCTTAACCAGGCTGTTCGACTTGAGAATGAAAAAGAATGACCCTAACCAGGTTGTTCGACTTGAAATAGCAAAATGACCTATGATAAAAGTCATTTTAGAAATGGGCACTCGGGTCCCCATACGTGACTGCTTGATAAAGGATAATTGAGAATGTGGATGGAAAAGACCATCGGGTCGGTCATGAGAAATAACTATGAGAGAGACAAAAATGAGAAAGCAAAAGGTCGTTGGGTCGGTCACTAAAAACAACCATGAGATGGATTGAAAGAGAAGGATGAAAATGGAAGAGACCGTTGGGTCGATCATGAGAAATAACCTTGAAAAGGAATATAAGAGAAGGATGTGAATGAAAAGGTCGTCAGATCGGTCACAAGAAACAGGCATGAGAAAGAGAAGGATGAACTTCTTAAAAAGATCGTCGGGACGGTCATAGGAAACAACCTGGATAAGGGTCGAAAGAGAAGGATTGAGAAAGAACGGACCCTTGGGTCGGTCGAAAGAGGCAGACGTCGGAATGAGAAGGATGAGGATTGGGACGACCATGCAACATGACTTTGGTAAAAGATGAAGATTGAGAATTGAGGATGGATTGTCAAATCGGTCATAAGAAGGGGGGGCATTGAAAAGAGGTTGTCGGATCAGCCTTGAGAATCAACCTTGAGAAAGAGCTGGAAATGACATTGGATTGAGCGTTTGTCTGAGATTGGAAATTGCATTGCATAAACAGGGGACCCTAGGCAAATTGAAAAGAGGTCGCTGGATCGACCATGAAAATAGCAAGAGATTGAGGCTTCCTTCTTCTTTAGTCTCAGGTCTCAGCGAGAGAGGGATATCGGTGCCTGCACCGAGACCCCAAGACCTTTACCCCATAGGGAAATGTCGGAGTGCGACCTATTCCTCATAAGTGGGACACAAGGTTAAAGGATCAAGGTATCGGTTACGATACTCGACATCCGAAACCAGCTCCGGCAACGAGCTCTAGCCGGAGGGTTCAAATTGCGCCTCGCGTTGAGTTCTTAAAATGTCCAGGGCGCCAAGATGGGCCGAAAGTTTGCTCTTCTAAGTTTTGTTGACCCTCTCTAACCACACGCCACGCCATTGAGGTGCGGCCTCACCGTTTGGGATGGACCTAGGCTGCTTACATTAAGTCAAGCGGCATCGTCCATGGGGAAGGTCGGGCCGAGGTACCAGGTGGAGTCCGCCACCACAGGGCATTGACACCGCCCTGCCGGAACATTACAACCGTTTCGGAGACTACCCGCGAGGTCTTCGTAACTGCACTCGCAAACTAATAGAGAGCCCCAACTCTCTTGAGAAGGAAGAGGTCCGATCCGTAAAACTTACCACTCGGGAGGAACGATTTGCGAGAGGGCGACTTATGGTATGACGGGGTCCTAGGAGGCATGAACTGGACCTGCTTGTCAGACGCGAGGTGGTACCTCAATGATGACGCCCATTTCGAAGAAAGTGGTCGTCGGACTAAGTAGAGGATGGGGTGAGTTATTAGCAGGGGGGGGACTGATCACCCTTCCTTTTAGGGTCTGATGGGCTGACATCCGTCTACTTAGTTGGCATGCAAGGTCTGCGTACCTCCAAGTGAGAATCAGTTACACGATAAGGACATCGCGATTGAGTGAGGGGAATACGTGCCATCTACCTGACGACAAAGCGTGCGAAGAAAACAACAGTCAAAAGCATACAAATTGATTGAGCTTGGTCTTGAGAAAGATGTTGCAAGACGTCAACGATGAAAATGTATATAAGATTGAGTGAGCCTGGGCTTGAGAAAGGTCTGGCAAAACGTCAGGAAAAAATGCATGTGAGATTGAGTGAGCCTGGGCTTTTGAAAGGTCTGGCAAGACGCCAGGAAGAAATGCATGTGAGAATTGATTAAGTTTGGGCTTGAGAAAGGCATGGCAAGACGCCAGGAAGAAACAAATGTGAGAATTGATTAAGTCAAGCTTGAGAAAGGCTTGGCAAGATGCCAGAAAAAGACCCATATGAGAATTGACTAAGTCGGGCTTGAGAAAGGTCTGGCAAGACGCCAAAAAGAGATGCATTTGAGAATTGATTGAGCCTGGGCCTGAGAAAGGTCTGACAATTTTTTTTGCATGAGAAATTGTTTAAATATATACCCGAGATAAGCTTGTTTGGAGAACCAAAGGGGTCATATAAGGAACTGTCAAAGAAGGGATTGAGGAAGCTCGCAGAATAAGACTGAGGGATCACAAGAAATGACTTGAGAAGAACTCGAGAGGCCTAGCAAAATGGCCATGAAAAGCACGGGAAGAGACTACATGAGAATGAATAAGGGAAGCCTAAGAGGAGGTTGGGGACATTAAATGAGACCAAATACGGGAAGGGTCAGCAAAAGACAAACAGAAGGGGTAAACTACGGATAAGACCAAAGAGAGGAACAAACCAGACTTGAAAAATGACTGAACCGGGCAGGCACAAGGCCAGCAAAGAGGGGATCATCGCATTTAAGTGGGGGGAAAAGGTGGCCAGAAACGCGGAATGCGCGGTCCGAAAGGTGGATTGCATGACGCCTTTGGATGGCTAAGCTTAGGAAAGAAACGTGGATTGAACGGAAAAAAAGTCAAATATTTGATATAATAAGAATGGTCGGGCTTGGGAAAGAAGCACGGACTACATGAGCCAAAAGACAGATAACCACGACAAAGCAGGAGAAAAAACCAAGAAGGACCCTAACAAGCTAACCACCTATCTCATCCTACTCCCCCGCCCTTATCCACCGTTCCCCAAGCCGCTTCCCCCATTAACTACTGACTGGTGCGTGATGAGGACATCGTGAATGAGTGGGGGGGAATGTATCGAGACATGTGGGTCCTGAGACAAGTCATGACCCTTGAGAGATGGTATACAACAGAATTATGCACAACAGAGAAAACTGGAAGCAAGAGAGATAGGAAGGATGAAAGGCTAAGGCATCAGAATTGTGCACAACAGAGAAAATTGGAAGCAAGAGAGATAGGAAGGATGGAAGGCTAAGGCATATGTGTCGGCACCTAGGGCCCTAGAGAATGTCCTGGGCCGCCGGAACCGCCGGACCAAGAAGAGATTTGAAGAACAGCAAGCAGATAAGGGGCCGCAAGAGAATAGTAAAGGCGGTCCCTCTTCCTGAAAGAAGAAGGACCGCCGGAAAAATAATATTCTGGGTTGTGCGCCGCAGGAAGAAAGAAGTCAAGGAGGTCAAGAAAATAGTGTTGGGGCACCGACACATGAGAACACAGCACGGGGCCAAGAGGGTCACCGGAGTACAACGTAAAAAGGGTCAAAGGGCCATGAGCCAAGTAAAAGGCCACGGCCGGAAAGACCGGCGCATGTGGGACACAGAAAGAGACTAGAAATGAGGCAGCCATGGGGTGGGAAACGCAACGAGAGATCGAGACACCACAAGGAAAAGTATGGAGGACCATATGAGACTAAGTAAAGTTAATGGCATTTTGGGCCAAGTACCGGTGGGACCACCGGCGGGACAAGTGTCGGCGGGACCACCGGCGAGACAAGTGTCGGCGGGACCACCGGCGGGACAAGTGTCGGCGGGACCACCGGCGGGACAAGTATCGGCGGGACAAGTGTCGGGGACTAACGCGGGATAAGTGGCGGGAACTTGTGATGTCCCAAGGGGAAGATGTAGAGGACCATAAAGAAAATATGATCCAAGCAAGGTGTGTCGTCGAGATCAAGATGTAGACGGCCAATAATATTAGCCTCACTAATACAAGCACTAGTGAAAGCAGTTGGGAGGACCAAGAGGAGAAAAGAAAGCAAAAAAAAGCAAGGAAAAAGGCATGGCACCAATCTGAAATATCTTGGATTAGCCACCTTGAAGAAAATGGAGCCTAGAGAGGCTTCATGTGAAAAATAGGCTCCCGGCTGAAAATCAGAGTACAAGGGGGCCACAATTTGGAAGAGAGAGAGACAAAAGGAGGCTCCCATGGGCATGAGGAAGCCTCAATTGCAGTCTGAGAAATAACGGACTACACCTTGGGCATATGAAGCGCCGAAACAAAGAGGAAGAGCCTAGAAAAGGCCTTGAAAACTAGTTGACATCTGGGTAGCACCACGTACGCGTATGTGGTGCATACGCGTACGTATGCGCGCGTACACGTACGTGCCGAAAAACCAGCATACGCGTACCCGGTTTTTTTTTTTTTTTTTTTTTTTTTACACATATATATAATGTATATATAATATATATAGTCAGTATATAGTCACATATCACCTCCTCCTCCCGATCGTGATCTTCGTCCTCCTCCTCCTACCCCTCCTCCTACCCCTCCTCCTACCCGTCCTCCTCCTCCTCCTACCCCTCCTCCTACCCCTCCCGTGGTACTGTCTGTTTGCCTGTTCTCCCCCTCCTTTCTGTCTGTCTGTCTGTCTGTCAGTCTGTCTGTCAGTCTGTCTGTCCTTCCCCTCCTGTCTGTCTGTTTGTTTGTCTGTCTGTCTATCCTCTGCCCGTCGTACTGTCTGTCAGTCAGTCTGTCTGTTTGTCTGTTTGTCTGTCTGTCTGTCTGTCCTCTGCCCGTCGTACTGTCTGTCTGTCTGTCTGTCTGTCTGTCTCCTCCTCCTCCTCCTACCCCTCCTCCTCTTCCTCCTCCTCCTACCCCTCCTACCCCTCTCGTGGTACTGTCTGTCTGTCTGTCTGTCTGTTTGTCTGTCTGTCTGTCCTCCGCCCGTCGTACTGTCTGTCTGTCTGTCTGTCTCCTCCTCCTCCTACTACCCCTCCTCCTACCCCTCCCGTGGTACTGTCTGTCTGTTTGTCCTCCCCCTCCTTTCTGTCTCTCTGTCTGTCTGTCTGTCTGTNTCCTACTACCCCTCCTCCTACCCCTCCCGTGGTACTGTCTGTCTGTTTGTCCTCCCCCTCCTTTCTGTCTCTCTGTCTGTCTGTCTCTCTCTCTCTCTCTCTCTCTCTCTCTCACACACACACACACACACACACACACACACACACCAACCAATGCCAACGCTCACCCCCCAACCCCTACCGGACCTAGACAAACCCGGGAAACGGCCCGTGTGACCACATACGCGGACCCTAAATTTGCGTACGCGCGCATACGTATGCGACACGTATGCGCATACGTGTATACGCGTATGCACGTATGCGGAGCCCACGTACGTGTACGCCGTGCTACCCAGGTTGACTCTTTGCATGTTAGAAAAAAAAAGAAAAAAAAAAGAAAAATGTGGGAGAATAAGACAAGAGCAGTGAGAGGGAGTGAGTGAGTTGGCTGTCAGTAGGGAATGGCACAGGTAGGGACTGGCAGGTCCCTACTGTCCGAAAATGAAGAGAAAAGAAAGAAAAGAAAAAAAAAAATAATAATAATAATAATAAAAAAAAATCTTACACCACTAGTACCTTTGTCGGTTCGAAAATACTCGGCCTCCGACCTTTCAGGAGGCCGAAACAAAACGACGGTCGCCGATCAGATTTATCAACGGCGGGCTCGGCCTCCTGAAAGTTCGGAGATAGACCAGTACTTGTCGAAAAGAGGCTCGGACGTACTAGTGGTTTAACGGTAAAAAACGGTCACTTGGGGAGATGCATCCGTGACCAGATACATCCTGGGGTATCTTGATTTTCTCTTGATTTTGCAGAAAAAATCAAGAAAAATCAAGGTCGCATGCAACCGAGATACAACGCATTGCATGGGGGAGGAAAGACACATGTTTTAGATTCGTCTGGAGCCAATATTGGGTCTGGATGCACTTGGGAAGTTGGGAGTTGACCGTTGCATTTGATTTCAATTTAAGGCACGTTATGGGGCCATGACGCTAAAGAAAAGGCCATTACGGCAGTCCGAGAAATAATGGACTGCATAGGGATGCCTAGGCCAAAAGAAAAGAGGGCCTTGGCTCCCCCAAGATACTAGAAAAAAGTGCCTTTGGCTTGGGCAAATAGAAATGGTAAGTGGGGGCCGCGAGATGGTGAATCTCGTGACCTAGAATATTCGCAGCACTTGAGGTCTATCAGAAAAAGGGATTGGGATTTTCGGGGACAAAGGAGCTCCAAATAAAAATGAGACTTCACCGGAAATGATGTCGGGGACTAAATGAGCCCAAATAAAAATAGCCGAAATTTGGGACATCCGCTGGCGGGACCACCACCTGAACTAGAAAATGGAACTGCCATAGGAAAGTGGCGGGGACTTGAGTAGTCTCTAGGGAACGAAGAGCTAGCAAAAGGAACGGAGTGTGCAAGCAAGTAGCGCCGTCAAGCTCAAGATCTTGACGATGGAAAATATTAGCCACTGTGAGTGCAAAACTAAAAAAAACTAGGGAGAAGGTGCTAGAAGACAAAAATGGGAGGAAGAGGGTAAAGAAGGGACCGCACAACAGTCTGAGATATCTCGGACTAGCAAGGTACAAGGAAATAGAGCCTCAATGAGCTCTATGCAGAAAATAAGCTGCCTAAGAAAAATCGGAGCAGAAGGGGGCTCAAAAAGGAGAAAACGAAGGCAAACAGGAGGCCCCATGAGTTTGAGGGCTTCATTATGGCAATCCGAGTTGCAATGGTCAACTGCTGGCTATGCATCTGGCCGTTAATAAGGTTCTAAGACCTAGAAAGAGAGTTCGCAACAACTTGACACTTGTCACAGCAGAAAAAAAAAAAAAAAAAAAACGGGAGAAATAAGAGGGAGGATGAGATAAAAGGGGAGAAGAGAGGGGAGGAGAATGTGCCGGCCTATTGGGACTGGCGCAGTAGGGACTGGCAAGTCCCTACTGTGACCTCATCCCTCCAGATTTGGTGGAGGGCAATCCGGATTGCAGAGATAATACCCTTGGGGCATTATCTTAGTAATATCTTAATTAAAAAGGGCAAAAATGAGTAAAAATTCAAAAAGGAGTTGACCGTTTTTTTTGTGAGTCATGGATCTGACACCAGATCTCATGGATGAGAGCATATGGTCGTTTTTTTCTGGGGCCAACTCAAACGGTCAACTCCGGAATGAGTTGGAAACCCAAAATGGAAAGAAACAAAAGAAGGGAAAAATCAAAACTGTGCATTTGGCCCAAAAAGAAGGCCAGATGCACCAAAAACCGAAACGTGAGCATAGGGGCTCAAAATTGAAGCAATGACCACTTTGGGGTAGCTCGAAATAATGCTGGTCTTGGATCTCAGCAAGATCCAAGGCTGAGATTGCTCCGAGACATTGGAAATTATCTCGGCCTACCAAAAATGGGAGTAGGAACAGCAAAATCGAGAAAAAGGTCCATAAGGCCTTTTTCTCTCAGGTGAGGCTGACCCTAGAGTATTTGGACTCAAGGGGGCAGCATTTGAAGAGGAAAAGGAGGCTTGAGGAGTCTGAGTTGATACCAACTACTCAGACTGCATGTACTTGGTCAAAATAAGGCCAGATACTTCCGGAGAGGCCTAGTGGTGGAATTTGGCCTTGGGGGTACCTCGATTCACTTGGAGCCACATGGGAAGGCCCATGGGCTGGCCGGTGCATTAGTTTCAGCCTACATAAGCTGACGGAGCAGCCCGCCACACTCGCATTTGCATGAGGAGTGCCCATGCTGCCCAAGTGAGCTCGTAGGAACACTCTACTCATTGAAGTGAGAGGAGGGGAACCGCTGTCAGTTAGGAGGCTTGGAGGAGACTTGGGGCTAGTAGAAGCTACCATTGGAGCTAGTGTGAGTAGTGGAGGCTCAAGGGGGTGGTCCGCCATAGCCCCCAGGCTGTGAGAGAGAGTGAGAGGCTTGGAGAAACCCATTAAGCCTTCCAGAGGGGAGGACTCCATAGCCTTGGTAGTTGGAACTTGCCATAGTCAGGGAGAGGTTGAAAGAGGAAGAAGAAGGGGGCTTGAGGAAGAAGAGAGTCATTGCTAAGTGGAGCCTGTGCAAAGGAGGAAGGAGCTTCATCAAGACTGGTCTTCAACACCAAAGAAAAGAAAGGAGAGGTGAGCGGGAACGAGGAGGAAAAACTTCTACTACTTTTTCTTTTTCTTTTTCTTCTTCTTCTTCTTCTTCTTCTTCTTCTTTGTCTACTTCTTCTTCTTTCTCTTTCTCTTCTTCTCATCTTCTTCTTCTTCTTCTTCTTCTTCTTCTTTCTTCTTATGATTTTTTTTTTTTCCCTTCTTCTTCTTCTTCTTCTTCTTCTTCTTCTTCTTCTCCCCTCTTCTCCTTTATTCCTTAATCTTCATCGTCCTCCTCCTCCTCTCCTTCTTTCTCAACATCTCTTACTTCTTCAGGGAAGAGATAAAAAGTAGTTTTTTCATTGTTTGTGCCTCCATGATGGCCATTTCCTTCACTCCCTGGCAAATCGCCACATTGAGCTATGAGAATCCTAGCTTAAGTAATATTTTTTTCCACTCTCACCTCAAGATCTCTCTCTCCTTCCACCTGCGGGTGAAGCGCTACATTGATTCTCACTCAGACCAGCATTTTGGTGATTCTTGTCCCTTGCATTGTCCGGTTTTTCACTTTGTGATGATCCGATTCAAGAATGGTTGCTTTCATGAGTCTTGTGCAGGTGTTTGAGTTAGTCTCACTCACATGCATGACTCAACCTTCACAATAAAGGTTCTTGCTGTCTTCCTGGAATGACAAACATGTGTTTAAGCAAGTCTCACTCACATGCAACACTCCTTCCTCACTTAGTGATGTCTCGATTTCCTCCTAGTTGATCCATAGCTCACATGTGTGTATGTTGCACTTTCACTTGTGCAAGTGCAGTCTTTCTCTCACTTGGTGATGTACCGGTCATTTCCTAGTTGCTTCATAGCTCACATGTGTTGTAGTCTTACTTGTGCAAGTTCAGTCTTTCCTCACTTGGTGATGTGCCGGTTCCTAACTAGTTGCTTCATAGCTCACATGTGTGTATGATGCACTTTCACCTGTGCTAGTTCAGTTTTTTCCTCACTAAGTGATGTGTCGGTTCGTTCCTAGTTGCTCCATAGCTCACATGTGTATATGTTGTAGTCTCATTGGTGCAAGTTCAGTCTTTCCTCACTTAATGATGTGCCGATTTCTTCCTAGTTGCTCCATAGCTCACATGTGTATATGTTGCTCTTTCACTCGTGCAATTTCAGTCTTTCTCTCACTTGGTGATGTACCGTTTTTTTTCGAGTTGCTTTATAGCTCACATATGTTCATGTTGTAGTCTCATTGGTGCAAGTTCAGTCTTTCCTCACTTAATGATGTGCCAATTTTTTCCTAGTTGCTCCTTAGCTCACATGTGTGTATATTGTAGTCTCATTGGTGCAAGTTCAGTCTGTCCTCACTTGGTGATGTGTCGGTTTCTTACTAGTTGCTGCGTAGCTCACATGTGTGTATGTTGTAGTCTCATTGGTGCAAGTTCAGTCTTTCCTCACTTGGTGATGTGCCGGTTTCTTCCTAGTTGCGCCATAGCTCACATGTGTGTGTGTTGTAGTCTCGTTTGTGCAAGTTAAGTCTTTCTCTCAATTGGTGATGTATTCATTTCTTATTTGCTTCATAGCTCATATGTGCGTATACTGCACTCTCACGTGTGCTAGTTAAGTCTTTTCCTCACTTGGTGATGTGTCGGTTCCTTCCTAGTTGCTCCATAGCTAACATGTGTGTATGTTGTAGTCTCATTGGTGCAAGTTCAGTTTTTCCTCACTTTGTGATATGCCGGTTTCTTCCTAGTTGATCCATAGCTCACATATGTTTATGTTGTACTTTCACTTGTGCAAGTTCAGTCTCTCTCTCACTTTGTGATGCACCGGTTCTTTCCTAATTGCTCCATAACTCACATGTGTGTATATTGCACTTTCACTTGTGCAAGTTCATTTTTTTTCTCACTAAATGATGTACCAGTTCTCTCCAAGTTGCTCCATAGCTCACTTGTGTGTATGATGTAGTCTTACTTGTGCAAGTTCAGTCTTTCCTCACTTGGTGATGTGCCGGTTTATTCCTAGTTGCTCCATAGCTCAGATGTGTGTATGTTGCACTTTCACGTGTGCAAGTTCAGTTTTTCTCTCACTTGGTGATGTACCGGTTATTTTCTAGTGGCTCCGTAGCTCACATGTGTGTATGTTGCAACCTCACTTGTGTAAGGTCAGTCTTTCCTCAGTTGGTGATGTGTCGGTTCCTTTCTAGTTGCTCCATAGCTCACATGTGTGTATGTTGTAGTTTCATTGGTGCAAGTTCAGTCTTTTCTTAATTGGTGGTGTGTCGATTTCTTCCTAGTTGCTCCATAGCTCACATGTGTGTCTGCTGCACTTTCACTTGTGCAAGTTCAGTCTTTCTTTCATTTGGTGATGTACCGGTTCTTTCCTAGTTTCTCCATAACTCACATATGTGTATGATGTAGTCTTACTTGTGCAAGTTCAGTCTTTCCTCACTTGGTGAGGTGTCGGTTCCTTCCTAGTTGCATCATAGCTCACATGTATGTATGTTATAGTCTCATTGGTGCAAGTTCAGCCGTTCCTCACTTCGTGATGTGTCAGTTTCTTCCTCGTTGCTCCATAACTCAGTTGTGTGTATGTTGCACTTTCACTCGTGCAAGTTCAATTTTTCTCTCACCTGGTGATGTACCGGTTCTTTTTAGTTACTCCATAGGTCACATGTGTGTATGCTGCAACCTCACTTGTGCAAGTTCAGTCTTTCCTGAATTGGTGATGGGTCGGTTCCTTCCTAGTTGCTTCATAGCTTACATGTGTGTATGTTGTAGTCTCATTGATGCAAGTTCAATCTTTCCTCAATTGGTCATGTGCCGTTTTTTCCTAGTCGCTCCATAGCTCACATGTGTGTATTCCACACATTCAGTAGTGCAAGTTCAGTCTTTCTCTTACTTGGTGATGTACCGGTTCTTTCCTAGTTGCTCAATAGCTCACATGTGTGTATATTGCAGTCTCACTTGTGTAAGTTATGTCTTTCCTCACTTGGTGATGTGTCGGTTCCTTCCCGATTGCTCCATTGGTCACATGTGTGTATGTTGTGGTCTCATTGATGCAAGTTCAGTCTTTCCTCACTTGGTGATGTGTCGGTTTTTCCTAAGTTGCTTCATAGCTCACATGTGTGTATGTTGCACTTTCACTTGTGCAAGTTCAGTCTTTCTCTCACTTGGTGATGTGTCGGTTCTTTCCTAGTTGCTCCACAACTCACATGTGTGTATGATGCACTCTCACCTGTGCTAGTTCAGTTTTTTCCTCACTTGGTGATGCACCGGTTATTTCCTAGTTGCTCCATCGCTCACATATCTGTATGTTGTAGACTTACTTGTGTAAGTTTAGTCTTTCCTCACTTGGTGATGTGCCGGTTCCTTCCTAGTTGCCCCATAGCTCACATGTGTGTATGTTGTAGTCTCATTGGTGCAAGTTCAATCTTTCCTCTCTTGGTGATGTGCCAGTTTCTTCCTAATTGCTCCATAGCTCAAATGTGTGTATGTTGCACTTTCACTTTTGCAAGTTCGGTCTTTCTCTCTCATGGTGATGTATCGGTTTTGTCCTAGTAGCTCTATAGCTCACATGTGTGTATGCTGCAACCTCCCTTGTGCTTAATTGGTGATGTGTTGGTTCCTTCCTAGTTGCTCCATAGCTCACAAGTGTGTATGCGTGAGTCTCATTGGTGCAAGTTCAGTCTTTCCTCAATTGGTGATGTGCCGGTTCTTCCTAGTTGCTCTATAGCTCACATATGTGTATGTGTGAGTCTCATTGGTGCAAGTTTAGTCTTTCCTCAATTGGTGATGTGCCGGTTCTTCCTAGTTGCTTCACAGCTCACATGTGTGTATGCTGCACTTTCACTTGTGCAAGTTCAATCCTTCTCGTATTTGGTGATGTACCAGTTCTTTCCTAGTTGCTCCATAGCTCACATGTGTGTATGGTGCACTCTCACTTGTGTAAGTTTAGTATTTCCTCACTTGGTGATGTGTCGGTTGCTTCCCAGTTGCTCCATAGGTCACATATGTGTATGTTGTAGTCTCATTGGTGCAAGTTAAGTCTTTCCTCACTTGGTAATGTGCTGGGTTCTGCCTTAGTTGCTCCATAACTCACACGTGTGTATGCTGCGCTTTCACTTGTGCAAGCTCATTTTTTCTCTCACTTGGTGATTGGTCGGTTCTTTCCTAGTTGCTCCAAAGCTCACATGTGTGTATGCTGCACTCTCACCTGTGCTAGTTCAGTTTTTTCCTCACTAGGTGATGTGCCGGTTCCATCCTGGTTGCTCCATAGCTCCTATGTGTGCATGTTGTATTCTCACTATTGCAAGTTCAGTCTTTCTCCCACCTGGTGATGTACCGGTTCATTTCCTAGTTGCTCCATAGCTCACATGTGTGTATGTTGCACTCTCACTTGCAAGTTCAGTTTTCCTCACTTGGTGATGTGTAAGTGCTTTCTAGTTGCTTCATAGCTCACATATGTGTATGCTTCACTCTCATTTGTGCAAGTTCAGTCTCCCCCTCATTTGGTGATGTGTCGGTTCAGATCCGTTGCTTCCGTAACTCTTTGTGCATGTGTAGGGCAGTCTTAATTGTGTTGTTCAGTTTTTCTCTTGCTTGGTGATGTGTCGGTTCAGATCGTTTGCTTCCATGACTCATTGTGCATTTGTGGGATAGTCACTTGTACTATCTAGTCTTCCCCTCACTTGGTGATGCACTGGTTCAGGCCTCGCCGGAGTCGCCGCCTCCATTGCTCTTTGTGCATGTGTAAGCCAATTACACTTGTGCTGATCGGTTTTTCTCTCATTTAATGATGTACCGGGTTGCCTCCATGGTTTTATGTGCATGTATAGGCTGGTTACACTTGTGCTGTCCGGCCTTTCTCTCACTCAATCATGTACCGGATCAGATCTTGAACAGGGGACGGTAGGTCAAGTAAGGATAAGGCTTGATTAGGATTAGGGGGTCTATCTCTCTCTTTCTCTCCCTCTCTCTTTCTCTCTCTCTCCTTCTCTCCTTCTCTCCTTCTCTCTTTCTCTCTTTCTCTCTCTCTCTCTCTTTCTCTCTCTTTCTCTCTCTCTCTCTCTCTCTCTCTCTCT
>BFEA01000073.1:147442-161183 GCA_003427395.1 Chara braunii | reverse complement strand
GGAAAAGAAGATAGTCGGAAGAGGAGGAGGAGGAGAGAAGACGAAGACGAAGAAGAAGAAGATGATGATGATGAGAGGGGGACGAGCGACGGGCGACGGGCGACTCCACGACGCTGGCGACAGGCGACGGGCGGCTCCACGACGACGGGGGAGTGTAGCTCCCAGGCGATGACGACGGGCGGCTCCACGACGACGGGGGAGTGTAGCTCCCACTGCCTCCCAGGCGACAACGGGCGGCTGAACCACGAACTTCGGCGGCTGGGGAAAACCAAGGCCCCGTTTGGACAGCCGATGCAGGCCACCTCAGCCAGTCGGCTGTTCAAACGGGTCCTCGTTTTCCCTCCAAAAATCAAACGGCCCTCTGGCCGTCGATCGTGGATGATCGACGGTCAGAGGGCCGTCAGAATTTCAAAAAAAAAAGCTGGCCTCACGGGCCCGACGCGCCGTTTTTTGGGCCTGGTCGGACCCGGTAGGCCCTGGGGACGCCAGAACATGGCGATTCGGGGTTTGAACCCCCCCCTCGACAAGGTGTGCTGGGGGTGCCCGGCCCCCGACCAGGGCCGCCCGCCCGGGACCTCCCCCGAGCAGGCGCTGGTCGGCCGGGCGGCCCGGTTCCGTACTCAGCTTTATTCCTTTTTTCCTTTCCTCATCTGTTCTCCCCTCTTCATCCAGTCGGATGAGCGCTGCTTACATTGGACTGTTTGCGGGAGTTTCGCCATGACTATGGATCGTAGGGGGAAGCGGATACACGGATGGGTGGCAAGGATGCAAAACAGGCACTTATTAGGATTAATTAATTCCTTTGCACTCTGACCTGTCATCTGAACCTTTTACGGTTGGTTGGGGACCCCTAAAGAAACGTTTTAATTTTATTTTATTTTATTTTTGTTCTTTACCTTTGTTTTTGTGAGTATGGTCTTGACTGATTCCCTCATAAACATGTTTCCCCTCCTCTCTTCGAGGATCTTGCCAACATGGGCACTCCCCTTCCTCGCCTTTGGGTCTGCTGGATACTGTTTGGGGCCAATCTGGTGTCATTCTACTTAGCATCGACTTTGGCCCAAAAATAAACCCCCCTCCTAATATATCTGTGACAGGCTGAGGATTTCCTCGGGAATTGGTGGCAACGATTCACGTGTCATATACACGTCCAAAATGGCGTAACACACACATAACACACACATAGAAGAAGTATTTGAGCGAGGAAGGATTTCGAAGAAGGAGGAGAAGTGGAGGTGGAGGATGAGAAGAGGAAGACGAAGAATCCTCTCACGGTCTCTCTGTAACGGAGCTGGATACTGATGAGATACTGACGAGTGCTTCCTGAAGATGAACAGGAGCTATGACGCCCAGGTAAGTCTGCAGGTAGGCCGTCTCCTCTCTGACCTCGGCCTCAACCTCCTACTCCGCTACTCTGCCGAACTCCTCTACCCTGAATAGGGCTTCCCAACACCATGTGGTACCAAGAATGAGCGTGGTCCAGCTATCTGTAGGGCTGGACCATCCTGCTCCTATGTTGGTCCGGGTCCTGGATTGTCGGATGCAGGCCGGAAGCCTGGTCCTGGCTTAAACGTGTACTGGACCTAAACTGATGCAGTCCATCCCGGGAGAACTGCTCCTGGTCCTAGCTACGGCCGCTGGGCCTGAATCGGCCTGAAATTCTGCTGGGCCTGAATGTGCCTGAAATGCTGAATCCATGCATGCAGGTCCTACTGTTCTGGACCAAGGACTTAAGCGACGCGTCAAGTCCAGACAAAACCTGTGCCCGAACACAACCTGCGAACAGACGAAGATCTGAACTGTAAACAGACAAAACCTGAGAACATACAAACAGATACCCAGACAATGCAGAAAGGCTGAGAAAGCCCAAGAAAATGAACAAAGAACCCCCAAAACTGGAACTCAACACCCTATCCTAATATCAGGCCCCCAAGGAGGCCCGTGTGAGATGCGTGCATACCCCCCCCCCCTCCTCCTTGAAAGACCGAGCCTACCGGCAAGAGCGAAGCTATCTGTCGGAGGGACGGACCGAAGTCCAGGTGGCACTGGCAGTCTGCTGCTACAAAGCATCGGTAGTCGGTCTTCGCTCCTAGTCGGCGTAGATGAGCGGGGCTGAAGCTTGCAAGTCCACTCGAAATATTCAACATGTATCGTTGCAGTCGCATTGCTTGAAGGTGACCTTATATTGTGTTGGCTTGTTGCTGTAGTGGCAGTGTGCGATGGGCCGATAGCCCGATCAACCTCCTGGTGGCCATCCATAGAAGGAGGGTCTGGTGATCCTCTACTCGAAAAGTCATCGCTCTTGTCTGGAATGTAGGTAGCCAGCTTCGAGGCATGGAAGACCAGGTGGACCGGCAGATGAGGCGGGATGTCAATCAAGGATGGCAGGCCATTAGGCTGATCACCAGCCATGGACTGAAGGTGCCAACGTCCAAACCACTTAGGGAGAAGTTTGCGAGAAACGACTCTTTAGTGCGAACTCCTTGGAGGAGACCCAAACAAAGGTCGCCCTCGTGGATGGGACAAGGCAAGCGATGCCGATTAGCTTGTTGTATTATGCGGGTGCATGTTCACGCGGGCTTCCTCCAGCAACTCGTGCATCTTCCGAATAGAAGTTGGATTGCAAGGGGCATTGGTGTCGGCTGCTTGAGGAAGAAGGTGCACCCTTTCTAACCACCGTGGTGAAGCTCGAATGGAGTTGAGCTGATCGTCGTATGCAACAAAGTGTTATAGGCGAACTCGATGTCAGGGAGGCAATGAACCCAATCATTTTGATCCAGGCAGATGAGCATATGGAGCATCATTTTAGCGGTTGATGTGCTTACCCCATTTGCCTGTCCTTTTGAGGTTGCCGAGCTGAGCTCGGTTTCATTTCGGTTCCGGACTCCTTCGTGAGAGAAATCCAAAAAAACGACATGAACCGAGTATCATGGTCGTTAATGATGTAATACGGAGAAACAGTTAACCGAGCCCTAAATTTTCAGGGTTTTTTTCATGGTCTTTATAACAAAACTCGCTTAAACTCCCACACCCCAATTCGTCACCAATCCATAGAGTTGATAAGATGTAAACCAACAAAAAAAAAAGGTGGCGACTGACCCTGAAAAGTTGACTGCGACTTTGACTGGGCTAATAACTGTGTCTGTGTATGTGAATGCCACGGTGGTCCAGACTTGTTGATACCATAAATCTGCATGTAAATATATAATGTCACCTGAGTGTGGCTGTGACTGACTGTGATACTCTCCCAAGTACCAATCCATTGATTTCATTCCGCTAACGAGACCACCACCTTATACCTATCGGTAGACCATCTGCTTGCCCGACATGATGAAATGGCTGACAAATAGAACTGCATGCTAGAGAATACATACCACCTAGTTCGGAAAACCTGCAAAGACTATGGAGGGCACATCGTGCAGTATTGCAAGATGCATGCAGTGGTGACGAAGCCAGATGGAGGAGATGATGGTGATGACAATGGCTAAGAAGGAAGCGGGACAGCAGCGGGGAAGGGAGAAGAAGAAGAAGGGAGAGATAAAAAAATAAATTAAGTTGCCATGGAGCGGCAAGTTGTAGATGCGATATGGTCCAAAGACGAGCTGCTCCAAGCATAGGACCACGGAGTAACTCCCTAGCAAGTATTAGATCACTTTGCACTCACCCTGCCAGAACCCTTCATATCCCAACTTTATGCTAAGCCGCAGGAGGAAGGTCAGACCTAGGAAGCATTTAGCAAGCAAGCTATCCAGCAGGCCGACTTTCTGCAGTAAGCTAACTTCTGTTATTATCTAGATGTAAAGAAAGGGAAAAACATATGACACACAAACCCAAGAAGGTAGTCTAGGGACTTGGGGGCCCAAAAATTGAGGAGGAGAAAAGAGAGGAGGAGGAGAAGAAAGAAGTAGGAGAAGGTGGGGAGGAAAAAGGAAATGGAAGGGGAGAAAAAGAGATCGGACGAAGAGATGAAAAAAATAGATCCCGAAGAGGAATAATACCTTTCTCGGCCTTTTGGCTAAGATCAAGTGTAGTATCTCTTCTGATCAGTTTAATATCTCATCCGTGGTCCATTGGGCCACATTTAGAAGAAAAAAAAAGAAAAGAAGTAAGGGAAGGAAATAAAGAGGAGAAAATTGGAAAGGAAAAAGGGGGCGATGATGCTAGAATGTCCCTTCAATCCCGAGCTGATGCAATAACTGAAGGGGGCGATCGGGATACCCAAAGGAGGTGAAACGTTGCAGGCGGCCATACTTGCCGCAGAAGGGAGGGGAAAAGAGTGCAAAGGAGTAAAGTCAGCTTAAGGCAGTATGACAAGACATGAAAAAAAACGAAAGGGGTCGAGGCTAAGAAGAGGACGGTGAAGAAGGACTCAACGCTGATCGGTAAATTTGAACTGAAGTAGCAGGCCAAAGAGGAATCCGACACCAAAATTGTACTCCTCTCCCAAGTAGGAATCCATTGATTCCATTCTGCTACGAGACCACGACTAAGCACCTGTCGGTAGACCATTTGGTTGTCCGAGATGACGAAATGGATGACAAATGGAACTGCATGCTAGAGAATACGTACCACCTAGTTTCCAAAACCTACGAAGACTACGGAGGGCACATCATGGAGTATTGCAAGATGCATGTGGTAAAGAAAGCGGTTGCGAAGAAGCCAGATGGAGGTGATGGGCGAGATGGAGGGGATGGTGGTGATGATGGTGACGAAGAAGGAAGCGGTAAAGCAGCAGGAAAGGGGGAAGAAGACGAAGTGAGAGATTAAAAAAAAAAATAGAAGAAGTGAGACATTAGTTTAAGTTGCCATGGGGCGGCGATTTGTAGACGTGAAATGGTCCATGGACGAACTGCTCCAGGCACAGGACCATGGAGCAAACCCCTAGCAAGTGTTAGATCACTTTGCACTTGCCCTGCAGGAACCCTTAAGATCCCAACTTTATGCTAAGCCGCAGGAGGAAGGCTAGACCTATGAAGCATTTAGCAAGAAAGTTATCGAGCAGGCCAACTTTCTGCAACAAGCTAACTTCCTCAACCATCCAGATGTAAAGAAAGGGAAAAGCTGGAAAGGCAAGATGATTTCTGGCAACATCCAAGGAAATGATAGAGTCCTTGTTACATTTGAGGGAGGTAGAGCAGAAGAGATCCCCTATGATCAGATTGACTTTGAGGAGATGGAAGAGGACAGTTAAGTAGCCTAGGGAGGGGACTATGCGACCGCTGTATTCCATTGGGGAGGAAGTGGTGGAGGCTGAGGTAAAGAAAGCCGTGGCCGAGGAGGCTCGGAACATGCCGCTCAGGGGATTGGAGGCAATTTAGGCTTCCAAGGGGGAGGAAGGGGTTACGGTTCCCCGTAGGGTGGTCGTGGGTCCTCCACCTACCAAGGTGGAAGGGGGGGCAATTTTGTCCTCCCCACTGATGGTGGTTATGGGTATCGGTCGGCCCTACTATCGTGGTCCCCTTTGGATCCCCCAATCGAGGGTGAGAGGAGCGAAAGCCTTGGAAAATCATAAAGATGGCAGCGTCTTCGTGGAGGAAGAGGAGAGAGGCGGGTATTTGTTTTAAGTGTGGGGATTACGGCCATATCATCCCCTTCTGTCCTGATGCGAGACAACAATCAGAAGGGAATGACCAGTAGGAGTGGCAACTGCTTCTACTGGGGCCTCAGACTTTGATAGACGGGATCAAGCGCGCACTGAGTTGGAAACCTTCTGTCTGAAGACCCATATGGTAGAGGCTGATGTGGGCCATGACCTAGTTAGCTATCCGAAGACTGCTTCTGTTAGGGTCTCTCGAGGTGGATCCCTCGCAGTCATCGGAGACAAACTGATCACTCGCCACCAAGCCTAGACGAAAATGAAAAAGAAAAGCTAATTGCAGTTTATCCTCGCAGATGTAGAGGTAAGTAGGACGAGAGTAGGTGCGATGATTGATAGTGGATCAAACCGTAGTTATATTAGTAGAAAGGTTATGAAAAAGTTGTGTATTGGGATGAAGGTGTTGAAGTTGGAAGAGCCGATAGCAAGTACATCAACCGATAATCAAGAGATGAGGGTAGATGGGGAGAAACCACAAGTGCCAATGTGATGTTGGTTCCCCAGCCCCGAAGGCGGGGGAAAGAAGGTGAGGTTGTTCCATGAGTCCAGAGTCCAGTCCGCCCTATCTCTTTGTTGCATGAATGTCGTTGCGTTCACTCAACGCATGGTCAAGGAACAGATAGCTGAACAAGCCAAACCGGTGAGTGAGGAGAATGTTGAAAAGGAAGAGGCACCGCCCCAAATAGATGTCTTTGTGAAGGACTTTGCACATGTGGGAGAGGCCCCAACCAGAGTGGTGGAAAGGGATATTAAGCACCTCATCGAGATTGAGCTCGGTAGTAGCATCTCGAAAAGGACCCATTTATCACATGTCTCCACGTGAGTTGGAATAATTGCACCAGCAGCTGGACGAGTTGAATGAAAGGAGTAGATCAAGCCGAGTTCATCGGCATACGACGCACCAGTTTTATTTGTGTCTAAGAAGGAGGGCGGATTGTGAATGTGCATAGATAGGGGTTTCAACGCAATTACCGTTAAGAATGTAGAAACCCAAAGGTGAATCGATAATTTGTAAGATAGAGTGTAGTGTTGCAAATATTTTTCGAAAATAGACTTAAAATGGAGGTACCATCAGATAGAGGTACACCCCGCAGATCAGCACAAGACGACTTTTCGAACGCGTTGTCAAGCACATCGGTCCTGCACAGGGCGGGACCCTCCCGGTCGCGTTACACAGGAGTTGGTTGTATCGTGATACTTATGGAGCTTTCGCAGCCGCTCGGACCGAGTGCGCCAGCCATACCTCTCACGAGCCCCTACAACAGGATAGGGCCTATGCGAGGTACAACCCTACCTCCACCTGCGGGAGTTGTCATCTCCCTTTGGTGGACGTATCCCCATCGAGCTACCAGTCCACAGTACGAAAGCTAATAAGCAATCGCAGAGGTGGGTTAGCCGAGGGTGTTTCTCGTATGTTGTAGCATAGGGGGTATACGCGGTCCTACTCCTCTATCGGACCCGCACGCGAACCGACGCATTGGGGGGTTGAAGTCACAAGCGCGACTCATCGTCGGTCAACTAGGACGCATCTCACTCATCATGCGTTACACCACGCTGAAAAAATAAAATTAAAAATACACTTTAAACAAGACAACACAAAACAACACAAGCAATCTTAGTTCCTTCAGTAGCCAACCCATAACCTTTTGATACGAAAATCGGTTAGGCGACGCGCGCGAGACTTAGTATAAAACCACGCGGACGCAGGGGCCTTCTCATATCGACTAGCACTGCAAGCTCACGCAAGCGGTCGCAATGATGACGTACAATGTAGTGCCCATAATCACACGATCCTTGATGATCTCGAGGGTCCCGCTCGACACTCAAGTGTCGGCTGACACGTGTCTTAAATGGTTGATCTTTCGACGCTTGACAACCGCCGAGTACGGTTGAGAACCACTCCCTCTTCCGTACCCTGCAGAGAGTGGGTGGTATACAGGTTCATACCTGTGGTGGCACCTGTCGTGGCAGTCGTCTGTTGAGGCCTTGGAGACATGCTCTATCATCCAGGGCCTGAAGAGAGATCAAGGGATTTTGACGGTTGCCACGGACTCCAACGTCCAACTATGAAAACTCTAGAAAGCAAAGGAATAAAAGAGGATCTCCCTTTTCTCTCAAGACATACCCTGATTAACCTGTACGCACGGTCGCAGTAGGTCGCGCAGACACTCAAGGCATGTATATGTATGTATATAAAAAGGGTATATAATATGTGACAATCACAGTGAGGCTCCTCTCAACTATATATATATATATATATATATATATATCGTGTGTGTGTGTGTGTGTGTGTGTGTGTGTGTGTGTGTGTGTGTGTGTGTGTGTGTGTGTGATCGCAGGCAGTCAAATCCAAAGCCCGAACCACAAACATACCTGCCATCACATCAAAGATTCTACTGAAGTTCACACACTACATGGGGTCAACTTCAACCATTCTCTGCGCACACATCCCTCGCTTTAGCCATACAAGCCTTAATATTTGTCCAACCTTCTATAAATAAAAACACTCAGTATTTTTGTTAAATGGTCATTCAATAAAGTCCAGGTGAAAACCCAAATGAAACAATTCAAACCACAAAGATAAAGCCTTTAGGTTGAGTTGGAAAGAGTGAATTGGAGTTGAATCGTAAACCGACGAATCGACAACCGACTTGTTATCAGCGATAATAGAAGATGATCCTCGTGAGATCGAGCTGAATCTAGTTCAAATCTTGAATCGAAACGATCAAGAGGACATGTAACACATGACAAGTCAATGCCCAAGGCTAACTATCAGTATATGGGGAATTCATCTCCATAGCACATTTTCACTTAAGATCTTTCTGCTAACTAAGTTTAAGCCTACCTCTAAGTTAGTGCCTAAATAACGGTACACCTTTGAAAGCATCTCCCCTATGTAGGGTGGATCGCCAAAATCTTCATCTGTCCAAATATAATCTATCTCCTCTAAACTAAGAAAATTTCGGCATCGCTTCCCGTAGCAAAATGTCTTTTCAGAATTTATATCAGCCTGAATACAAAAACTAAAATAATTCTTAACTCTAAAAAGTCAAATTTTGTCCAACTCCCTAAATTAGTAAAAATTTGGGCAGCATCTCCTTTAAAGAAGTAGACTTCCCAGATTTATACTAATTTAGATATGAACTCAAACATAAAACTTGAATTCTGTCAAGACAAAATTTAACTAACTCCTTAGATTTGTACAAAATTTCAACAGCGCTTCCCGAAGGAGAAGTAACTTTTCAAAATTTATACAAAACTAAATACTGAATCTGAAAATAATCCTGACTTTCCAAAGTCAAATTTTGTTCAACTCCCTGAAATTGGCTGAATTAGTAAAAATTTAGGCAACACTTCCCTAGAAAAGAAGGTTTTTCAGATTCTTACTAAGTCGGATATAATCTTAGACAAAAAATTGAACTTTTAAAAGTCAGATTTGACTAACTTCTTGGTTTTGTAGAAATTTCGGCTGTGCTTCCCATAGAGAAAGTAGCTTACCAAAATTTATACAAAGCCAAATATAACAAATGATCCTAGAAAATGCGAGAATTAACCTAAGTAAAAGAATTAGCCCAGAAAATGCAGAAATTGAACTAACTCCTATAGCTCTAGCACGTGGCGAGCAACTAAAGCGACTACCTGTCAAACTGAAACTTAGACTAAGTAGTGATCTCACTCAGCCACATGCAAAGTCAAACCACCATGGTAAGTACTCTCACCCATTCCCAAATCAATTCATATAAAATACTTCATTAAACCTTCATATGATTTATCCATTATACCCAGATTATATATGGCATGGTGTTAGACCATTCTGCTTAGAAACAATGTCTAGCATGCCTTAGGATATACACGAACATGTTGCACAACTACTTTTCTCTTCCTTTGGCATATGACTAGACCATTCTGCTTAGAAACAATTAGAAACAATATCGAGTCACATTGAACTGTTTAATATCAAAGATTTAATAATTTCTGACTTGTTCTAAAAAATATATATATATATATATATATGGGCACGAGACTGAATCATAATGCTTAGAAACAATGCTCAGCTTGCCCAAATTACTTTCAGTTATACTCTATTGTTTCCCTTCGCTTCTTAATGATATGACTTAGTGTTGGACTATTTTGCTTAGAAACAATGTTCAACTGTCAGTTCACATGCAAGTATAGATAAAATACTTTTTGTTATACTCAGTTTATACTTATGTGTGTGGCCTTAGGCTAAACCATTCAGCTTAGAAACAATGTTTAGCTTTCCACCAAAAATCCTCTCTCATAAAGAAAACAAGAAGCTGAACCATTCTGCTTAGAAACAATGTTCAGTTTTTCGTAAATCACTCAAAGCATGAAGTTGGATCCCTCAACCCAACTTCAGTCAGAAACCCAAAAAGAAGAAGACAGACCAAGCGATTATTCTTAGAAACAATGCTTGGTCTAAAAAATCAGTCAGGGAAACCCTCAGAAATAAACATAGTAACTAAACCATTCTGCTTAGAAACAATGTCTGACCCTTCAGAAAATGGCCAAATAAACATAACCCTGGGCCATTCTGCTTAGAGGCAATGCTCAGCCTTTGGTTAACTCGGTTAAACGCATGCAAACTGCCTTCCTCTCACCTTCCCCCAGTTCATCCCTTAGTCTGCTTTCAGTCAAAATTAAAGAAGAAACTTAAACTGTACACACGCATTTCTTCCATTCAGTACGATTAGGTCCTGAAAAGAAACAAAGTCATTGGGGAACACATGCATACAACTGTCAAACTATAGGGAAATATTATAACATGGATATAGTGGGTTTCTACAAACAGAAAAATGTATACCTGATAGTTCCCTGCCTCTATAACTCCTCCTCAGTTCCAGCAGAGCTTCCGCAATCG
Source organism: Chara braunii (assembly GCA_003427395.1). Taxonomy (NCBI): domain Eukaryota; kingdom Viridiplantae; phylum Streptophyta; class Charophyceae; order Charales; family Characeae; genus Chara; species Chara braunii. Next base: position 150,705 of record BFEA01000073.1, on the reverse strand, counting down.
GTGGGCAGACTCCCCACAGAGTCTTGATGCGTTCCTATGGGTTGCAATCTCGTCTGCCGCCTTCCTCTCGTAACCTTAGACTAGACATAGAGTAAGAAGGGCAGAAGGAGGGGGTTCAAACTCTCGAGATACAAGAGAGGGACAAACTCAACTCTCAGGAGAGGGCCTTGTTGCCTTGATGCATCTAAGGGCCCCGCAATGGCAGCCAAATCACGCAGCAACTTGGTCAAACTGAAGTCATGCTGTCAGTTGTTTACTCTCCGGCGACTCTTTAAATCACAACAATACCTCCCCTTCAACAATCTCGATCGTTCCTCCAAAATGCAGAATCCACCAGCATGGCCGAGCTCATTATCCTTCTGAACCGCCGACCCGCCTTCCCTAAGTTGTGGCAGTACCCTCGCTTATAGAGCTTAGTCACCCTGCCAAATTGCAGCATCGTTTCCCCCCTTACCAGGCCACCACTACTCAGCCTGCGAGGAGCTACGTTCAAATACAGCACACCCCCACGCTTTTGCCCGTACCATGGTGAAGGTTCCAACAATCAAACCAAACCATGCGAGCACATCAACTTGCAAAAGCAACTGATTGCTCCGCAAATCACACCCGAACGCAGTGTGCAGCTGTGTGCCTAACAAGCCCCACTCGGAGCGAGCACAACAGAACTCTACGAAATACTGCGAGCAGCAACAAGGTATCATGTGCAGTGCACCGCATACAAATGTCACAATGCCTCACTCAGCGATACCCAAGCGAGATGGACGGTATCCCCCAAAATACTCACAAAATAACTACCCCGCAATGAAAGCAACAATAGACAGTGAGGAAGCAACACAACAAAACGTTGTGCAGCGGTAAGCAGAGTACACGCAGATATCGACAGAGCACCCCACCACCAAGACGAGGTATATATCTCCGCAGTTCATATTTATACCGGAACCCGGGATCAGACGAGCCCGCCGGAGAGTTGGTACCACATGCTCACACGATTTGCACTCGTATTTGGGCTTAAGTTCAACACAGCCTCTGCCCTTTATGCCAACTCTGACAACCGTTTTGTCCCTGCCTGCAACTCACTGCCGCGATTATATTCAGTTCGCTTCCCTCAGCGGTCGCTAAGCACCCGCTCAGTGATACTGCCGTCGTAAAGTAACAATCAATAACACACAGCTCAATCAACTAACAACTGAGCGGCTGAATTCATTCGGTTGCCCTCAGCCGACACACACACCTGACTGCTTTCTTGGCCAGATCATCAGCAGCAGGTAAGCCTCTTCGTTTTTTTCTTCTTACTTTGCAGTCCTTCCCTCTTCCCCACCATTCGAACCCAGGTAAGTTGGTGAAGTCCCCCGACTGGCCCACTGTTAACTCCTCACTGAAAGTGTAAATTGAGAACGAAGCTTTTACTACATCACGGGTAGGTACATTGCAGCTTTTAGCTCTGCCTCGATCAGGTATGCTTCCCTCCTTATGCCCGTCCTCCTATCTGTTCTTCCTCCCTCTCTATCTCTTCTCTCTGCTAATCCTCCTCTCCCTGCTGATGCGCGTAACAAGTGGTAGATCGATGGTGCATCCCCCATTAGCCGACCGCGAGGTGCCCAATCCGGTCGGGACGAATCTCCACGGGGGAATTGTCGGTCACGACGATGGCTCCTCAAAGAGTAAGGTCAGACGATGACAACCAGCAGGGTCAGAACGACCACCAGCGTCTCCACCCAGGAAAATCCCTCACCTCTTATTCCATCGCGTGAAATAAAAATGAATCTTCCACAAAAATGTGGAAGTACTCATTGGTATCTGCAGAAAATCGTCCTCCCTCCTCTGCGCGCATCTCCCGTGCCTCTCCCCACCGATTCTGTCACTCCATCACGAAATTCGGCACTGCTATCGGATTCGCGATGGCCCAAACCTCGGAATAGTCTTTTCCCACACTGGATTCTATCAAGAGACCGTTGGGTCGTTCGTTTCCTGCTTTCGGCATGCCCACTCGATATCTTCACGCAAACTCGTTCTCTACTAACTTTTCTTTTACTAACGTTTATCATATTACGACCGTAGATTTGGGCTCGCCCGCCATTAGAACCCCCAAGTAGAGTCTTCTCTCGCTCGATTTCGTTAAGAAACGAGCAAGATACTCAACTTTTGTCTCCCGCCATATTTGTTACCGCCATCTCCCACGCACTACTTTTTCACTCTCACTCTATTCTTACTAACTCTGGTGCTAATTCGACTTCATTGTTCTATTCGTCCTTTCCTAGAACCTAGGATTCAGCTCTTCGTTTGCCGAAATCCACTAGAAATTGAGGGCGCTATGCCCTTTCTGCCCCCTTCACCTCTCTTCTTCAGCTTCTTCCATAGCCACTCTTCCCGTCATGCAGCCTTCAACTGCATCTGGCGTGATTTCACTCCCTCCTTTCTCACTTCGTGTCTCCTGTTTCTTGGCTGCAGCAGCACTCAGCAGCGTTCGGCGACACAACTCGCTTGGTGAAGACTGTCCGACAGCTACAGTGGTCGTATTAGGCGGAGTCCGCTCAGGAGTATGTACAAAACTTCGTATGCCAAGTCAATCAGCCCCGACAGTGGCTGGTTGCTGAAGAGTGCGGCCCACACTTCGGCAGCGTGACAGTCCCAACGCAGGCAACAAGTAAGAAGGACACAAGGCCTGCTGCGTAGCCGGCTGCGTGAATCGGTGAGGCGGGCCCCGGTGCAGATCTTGGTGGTATTAGCAAAAATCAGCCAAGAACCTTGAAGATCGAAGGTGGGGAAGGGCTCTCCTTGTCCCATGGCTTACCTCAGCACTGTCGCCTTCTCCCCACAATACCCCCGGGCTGCCATTCGCTATTCCGCCCGGGTATGGTCCACCTTCCTGCGGGCCCCGTCGGGCATGCTTACACCCAGGCCTATTCACAGCACATCATGGTTGGCGGATGGTGCACCTGCGGAAAGCCCACACCACTCAGGTCCTTTCAACATTGTGGGCTAATCACCCACCGGCTCGTATGGCATTGCACGTTGGACTCTCGGGTCAGTATCTCAAGGTCCTCGACTGCCGTGATGGGTCCTTAATCCAATATCACGTCCAATTCAAGGATTGCCGAAGCAAAAAAAAATAGTAATAATAATAAGACAATAGATAATAAACCTACGTTACCAAGTGTCCGATGGGGAGACGTCTCCAGGAGACGGTCGGCGGGGAGTTGTCCGGGATCCCGGACAATGGCTTTTTTGCCCCCCCCCTCCCCCCCCCAAAAAAAAAAAAAAAG
>BFEA01000073.1:122038-138133 GCA_003427395.1 Chara braunii | reverse complement strand
AAAAAAAAAAAAAAAAAAAAAAAAAACAATCTCAAAAAAATCTGAAAACAATCTATGTTATGTAAAATAACAATACAAGCAACGTTTGCCTTGGAGTCATGTTCGAATTCGTAGCCAATCATGAGTTAAAAATCAAAAACCAAATTTTATTATTATTATTATTATTATTATTATTATTATTATTATTTTACGAAAAAAAATTATGTTCGCCTGAACATGTTCGCGAGCTGTTCGCGCGAACATGATGGGGCGCGAACACATTCGTCGTGCTATGCAGTGTAAAACAACAATACAAGCAACTTTTGCCTTGGAGTCATGTTCAAATTCCTAGCCAATCATGAGTTAAAAATAAAAAACCAAAAACATTTTTTTTTTTTTTTTTTTTTTTTTTACTGAAAAAACTTACGTTCGCGACCTGTTCGCGCGAACGCGCGAACGTGAAGGTGCGAACACGTTCGCCGTGCTACGCAGGCTGGGCCAAGTATTGGTGGTTTAATGATTAAGCAATGAAAACGAAGCCATAAATCTCAAATCAAAATGGGCGTTGTGCCCGTAGTCATAAAAACCATGTCGAGAACTGGCATAGACCTTACTATAGTTTAATCCGCTGGCCAAACTCAGAATCATCAGGGGTAAAGTTACTGCGGAGGTGACTCCAAATATGTCGTGAGCGACTAAATGTAGAAAGAACAATCAAGTACGAAGCGACTGAATAAAGTACCATCTGGAAAAAAAAAAAAAAAAAAACGAAGGTCCTAACAATTTCAGACTCCAATATCAATTGGACCAATCCAGACCATTCCCGGTATTGTCGGCCCAGTCAGCCATACCCGATGCCTTTTTAACTAGTTGGAAATCTCCAGGCCCATACCCATACCTTTTTCTTTTTTTCCTTTTTGGAAATTCCGAGGCCCAGGCCCAGGTGCAGATTGGATTCAGGTGCAAGGCCCATACCTATGTCGAGATTCAGACGCACGACTTTTTTGTTTTTTTTTATAGAAATGCACCGGCCTAGGTCCAGGCTCAAGGCCCAGCCCCAGGCCAAGGTTCAGGGCCCGGACATAGCCGGGGCCCATGCCCAAGATTTTGGCCCAGACCTTTGTTGTTTGTTTTTTTTCCGAAAGGCCCAGCCCCAACCTTCGGCCCACGATTCAGCCCATAACTCTGTATGAGACAATACTGTACTCTAGGACTCTAGTCTTTTTTGCTCTACTCTACTCTGCTCTACTCTGATCTGCTCTTCTCTTCTCTTTCCTGCTCCACTTTTCCCTACTCTGCACTTCCCTACTACACTTTTTCCTACTCTGCTGTTCGTACTCTACACTTCCGTACGCTTCTCTACTCTACTTTTCACTACTCTTCTCTTCCCTACGCTTTTCTTCCCTATGCTTCTCTCCACTCCAGGGAGCTTCCCTCCACTCCACTCCATTCCTTTCCTCTCTTCTCAACTCTTTTCCACTCCACTCTACTCTACTCAACTGGAGTTGCCGCGACTCGACTCTATTCTACTCTACTCAATAGTACGGTACTCTAAGCTACGTTACTCTACTCTATGTTAGGCTACTGAGCCGCTACTCTAAGGTACTCTACTCTACTCTATGTTACGTTATCGAGCGCATCGCCCCCTGCCTTTTCTCCCGCAGAGGCGGAAACCTTCCTGGCAATGTCACACAGGAGTTAAACAAAAACTCAACATAAAAGACAACTTGGGAACGACACGAAATAATCTCGCTAACCACCGAGACGGGTGCGCGGTCGTGTGGTTCCTTCGCCGCTCTAGCCGGGTGCGCCAGCTGTACATCCCGCGGTGTCCTACGATAGGATAGGTTCCCGCGGGGCACAACATGCTTCCCTAAGGGGCTGACACCACCCTTAGGGGCGTATCCCTACCGAGCTACCGACCCACGTGCAAAAGTTTTTAAATGTGATTGTAGAGGTGGGTCGGCCGAGGGCGTTTGGTCGCTCGCTGTAGTATAGGTACGCGCGATTAAAACGTTAATTGAACCCGGACATCGTTCGTCCATTAGGGCGCTGATCTCCTAAGAACGAAGTGTACGCCGGTCGACTAGGACGGTCTCAGCCAAGTGTGAAACCCACAGTATCCTAGTCCCTTTAGACACCTGTCAAAAGAAAGTTAAGCGACCACATATAATTATATAAAAAAGAATTGATCGTAGTCAACAGGATAATATATTCAATCTGAAATGATGACAGATAGAATCCAAATCATCATTAGATACATCCAATAACATAGGATCGAAATACAATCCGACCATCTCAGGTCGAATACCACAAAACAATCAAATAACCGCCAACAAAAAGTTGGTTATCGACAATAATATCGGTGCAGCCGACAAGGTAGTCGTACTACCTTAGTTTTAACTTGATGATATGCGCCGCCAAAGTCATTCCTTCCAACCTACCGTCAACCTAAGATTAGACATGCACACACTTGTCGTCGTACGTTCCTAATCTTTTCGATGAAAGGCTGCTTTGCGGATGATTTTTTATCAGGTGCATTGCTTGAAGTGTTGCATGCCTCACCCTCTAGGAAGTGGTCTGGGGTACTCCTCCTCCTCGCCCGAGCACAAGACTCGGATCTCAGAAGTCGGGCCGTCTCCACTGAATCGACAAAGTATCCCCCCTCGTAGAAACGGTCCACTCTGGGTCGATAACAGAGCCGACTCCTTAAGCAACGAACCCCCGCCCCATATGCTTCCTTGAAAGATGAGAATGTGTTCACCGCAAGCAGGTTTTAAGTGTTCTTGTTTTCTAAACTCAAGGTAACTTGGACGAAAATAAAAGTCAAGAGCGAGAGATAAAGACTCATTCGGACAGGTGCAAATAAGAGAGTCGATCGGGATTGAACGGGTTTTCTAGGGAAAAGTTAAATTCATTATGCTTTGATTCTCTTTTTGTTTTCAAGATTCCTTTTCTCACGGCACTCATCGATTATCCTTGAAAAATAGCAAACAAGTTCACCCAACTCACCGACCAAAGGAAAAAAAGATAAGGAAGCGAAACAGACCATCATCTTGTCAAATAACATTTTGTCCCACTTTCATACATAGTCTTTTTACTCACCTGCACACTATGAAGACAACACGATCAAAAGAAGACAAACCAAGTCCCATTACTCATGTCAGACCCACCTTTTCACTCATGCACGACGCCCACAACCCCACTCAACCTTTTCTCTTGAACATTCAAAGCGAAAGGGTCAAGCAATGTGTGGGTGCACACAGGTGTGAAGGGAGTCTGAGTCGTCCATTGACTGACCTTGAGTGAAGTGGTGTCGAATGCGTTGTGGGTCACTCAAGAAAGCCAAGTAACATATACGCGTCGCCGAAGAAACCGCAGTCTCGAGGTAAGTCTTGGGCCAACTGCTTGTCCCAATCTGCTCCTGACTCGCAAGTTTCACTCGCGGCAGTCCCAAGTGCTAAGATGGCGAGCCGCACTCGTCCCAAAAAAATCCACTGCGTCCTGCGTCGATCCCTACTGATCCCAAGTGGTCCCGCACTACCGCTTGTAGCATCGGATGGTCCCAACTGTCGGAACCACTCTCTCCACGCTCCCCAAAAAAATAATAACACTACCTGGTGTCAAAACCGCAAGTGCCACGTGCTCCCAATGGTCAATGCGCCGTCCACTCACGTCCCACCGTCGTGCAACCATTCCATTGTCGTGCTGAATCCTCGTAAAGAAAAACGGCAGCACTTCGCCGTGCTACACCACCGTAAAAAAAACGGCACCGCTTCGCCGTGTTGAACCACCGTAAAAAAAACGGCAGCGCTTCGTCGTGTCGTACCACTGCAAAAAGACGGCAGAGCTTCACTGTGCCGTACCATCGAAAAAAGACGGCGGCGCTTCACCGTGCCGTACCATCGTAGAAAAAACGGCAGCGCTTCGCCGTGTGGTACCACCGCAAAAAGACGGCGGCACTTCGCTGTGTCGTACCACCGTAAAACGACGACGGCGGTTCGCCGTGCCGTACCATCGCAAAAAGACGGCAGCGCTCCGCCGCGCTGTACTACCGTGTCGTGGAAACGGCAGCGCCACTCTTCAAAGCAAAGTGTCGCCGACGTGCCATGAAAACGGCAGCGTCACCCCTCAAAATAAAGGTGTCGCGTCGACGAAAATATCTGTCGGCACACCTCCACCAGTTGTCGTGCTCCCCGTCGCTCCTTGCCACGCTCCACTGCCTCTCCTCACCACGCTGCCGCAGAGTCCCCCTTGAGACCAGCCTGCCAAGGGGTAGAGCAGAGTGCTCCAGCCAAGGCTATGGCTGTCTCCTCCTCCGTCGTGCTCCTCCACAGTCCTCGAGCTCCGCCGACAGCACTCCTGCCTCCTCTCCATCACTGCACCGATGAGGCAAGTGTAATGTCGCACACTGGCAGCTGGAGGCAAGTGTGAGGCAGTTGGGGGACAGCTGCCTCTTTTGTAGTGGTTGAGGAGGGCAGCAGCAGCCTCAGCTGCCCCCAGGCAAAATTCGTCACTTGCCTGGGGCCGTTGATCTGAGCCAGATCAACAGACTGAGGCTGTCTCACCTCAGCCACACACTTAGGGTGGCAGTTGTACTCAACTGCCCCCCTCTTTTTCTCCCTTTTCCCTACACTCAGCCCCACACTGAGTGCAGGTTCAACGGGAAAATGGTTGTTTCCAACCAAGTTCCCCTCACCACCTCTTCAACTCCCCAACCTCTGGCCTGACTCACAATCAGGCCAGTTTGGCCTGTATCTGATCGTAGCCGCGGCCACATTCGTGGCCGTGGCTTTTTCTTTTTCCTTTTCTCTCCTTCTACCTTCTTTTTCTCTTTTCTCCCCTGCCCTCCCCTGAAAACGGGGATGGCAGTTGTCAGATCGGGAGAGGTAGGGAACCAACTCGTGAAAATTCACGAGTTCAAATCCCGACAGGCTCAGAGTGGGGTGCAAAACGTACCCCGACTTTGATGATTTTTCGAAAAATATTCGCTTAATAAAAAAATCTAAAACAATTCATGCACATGGCTTAGGTGGCTGGCTACCTACAGAAAAACATTCACGGCCGAAAAATTTATTTTACGCCACCAAAACAATATTGGCGCAAACAAAAAAAATACAGATTTTAAAAAAAAGTCTGATCCGGTTTCTCGTTTTTTTTTTTTTTCTTATTCCCCCCCTTGACAACGGGGAGGCAGCTGACAGGTCGGGAGGATTGGGTCCTCCTCTCTCTCATCCTCCCATTTCTTTATTTATCCCTCTCCACTCAACTCCCACAGTTTCTCCGTGTGTGCACTGTGGGCCGCGAGATCTCAAGATCTCGTGGCCACAGTCATCTGTCCAAAACAAAGTGGGCGCCTTTGTGCTCCCACACAGTCTGAAAAGACTTTTTTTTTTTTTTTTTTTTTTTTTTTTTTTTTTTTTTTTTTTTTTCACAGTCCTTAGGTTGCTCGTTCCAACCCCTCCCCGTTTTCCCTGTTGGTTGTGCCTCAACGATTACGAACGGGGCGGGGGAACGAAGTAACACCCAAAAAGAAACAAAAGAAGAAGAAAAAGAAATTAAAAAAAAGAAAACCACAACTTACCTGGAAACGACCTGGCGCCTTGAAAACGGGCGCCCATTTCCTCCTTCCCAGGGACTGCAAATCCCTCTCTGTTCTACGAGCGCCACTTGGCGCTTTAKMTATATATATATATATATATATATATATATATATATATATATATATTTTACTTCGTTGGCTTATGCCAACGGTCCCTTGTAGCATAGAGCCCCTCCGCCTTGCTCCGAAGCTACAGATCCAAGTTCGAGTCCCGAAGGACTAAAAAAAAAAAATTTTGGATCATTTCTCGATTTTTGCGTGCCGTCCTTGCGCAGGGGCCTTGCTAATCTGCGCGCGGCTGTTTTCAGCTGCGCGATCTCATCGATCGTACGACCAAGAACGGCCGCGCAAAAAGGCTAGGTTGCTCCAAAAGGAGCTAGCCCAGTGGTGATGTCATCGGGGCTCGATCCCGATATCTGCTGGGCAAGAGTCTGGTATGATATGTTACTAGGCTAGCTCCTATTCCACATTGGAATATCAGCAACTCTTCCTTATGAAGAGCTTGGTCCAGTGTGGTATCGCCTTATGGCCTCATGCAGGCTATGCCTGCGTACCCCAGCAGCCCCAGCCGCTAGCCAGTCGTGCAACCGCCAACCCGGCGACCGTCTGGCAGTGTGGCACGCATGCCGTGGCCACGTACATGGCGCGACCAGCTATTTGGCCTACTGTGCTCCTGAATCGCGCGGCCGCCACCTTTTAGGTAGGGTAAGTCTAGCTTTATCATCCCCATGACCGAGTACCTCCCCGACCTTGTAGGACATCACGGACGACAGGTCGTACCGCCGACTCCTGTTGTTTCGATCGGACGTCAATGATGTCCTACGTCAACGACGTCAGGTTCTAAAAATTCAAGTCTCTCGGTCGTAGTGTTGGTCGGATAAACTTTCTGGCAACGTTAGTCTCATCAAGTCCTTTAATCCAACGAAAGAGTCGGACGGGGTCCGACGTTTAAAATCCCCGGCAAATACCCTTCTCACGGTTTTTGCCCCGACAGCATTCTGAGGCCCCATTGAACAACGTCCCCGTCGTTCACCCTATATTAACAAATGATATACGTCTGTCTAGATTCTTATGGAACTCCTTTATAAAAATAATCACAAAATTCTCCCAATCACAATTAGGTCGAAACTTATAACAAAATCCGAGTCATTCCCTAGGTAGTCTAAAAAGTCAATTACTCTTTATTGGAATGATACCAGATATAATTTCTGGCATGTATTTTTGCAGAACCCTAGGATTCATCCGCAGGGCGTTATCCAACCTGAAGACGCTACAATCAGAATAGTCCCGACAGCATTCTACCGGCGACTACTCAAAACTATTATTTTTCATGAATGGGTCTTACCGAGCGACGTTCCTGTCACTCTTCATCAAGATTTCAATAGAAACTTCATAAGACTTCAATAGGTACTTCGTATAATCAATCAAGCAACCGTTCGGAACTAAGCCGGAAAGTTTTTACCAACATTTAATGACTGACATTCTCTGTCGTCCGCTATCCAAATAGAAATGAGGATTCTTACGAAATTCCCATGTGAAAGCAACAGTTACAATACACAACAATTTAACAAACATCAGGAATATGATCGGATTTCCCATATCAATATTCAACATTAAAACTGAATTTAACTTTCAAAAGTCTCGCAATTCATTCAACAGGGTCATCCCCCTGTAGGTCTTGATACAACCCTAAAAACAGTCACGTCGCATCATTCTGTTATGGGATTTTTACAGGCTTAACCCCCTGCGGTCCTTTCATTCCATCAATATGGGAATGACTCCTCAGTTGCTTATGGGAATTACCTCCCAGTCCACTAATGGGAACAAGTCCCCAGTTGTTGATGCAGGTCACTCCCCAGTCAGTTAATGAGAGTCAGTCCTCAATCTTTCACAAGCTTAACCCCTTGCGGACCTTTCATTCCATCAATATGGGAATGACTCCCAGTTGTTGATGAGAATGACCTCCCAGTCCACTGATGGGAACGAGTCCCCAGTTGCTGATGGAAGCCACTCCCAGTCTGCCGATGGGAGCCAGTCCGCAATCTTTCACAGACTTAACCCCCTGCGGGCCTTTCATTCCATTAATACGGGAATGACTCCCTAGTTGCTGATGGGAATTACCTCCCAGTCCACTGATGGGAACGAGTCACCAGTTGCTGATGAAAGTCACTCCCCAGTCTGCTGATGGAAGCCAGTCCTCAGTCTTTCACAGACTTAACCCCCTGAGGGCCTTTCATTCCATCAATATGGGAATGACTCTCCAGTTGCTGATGGGAATGACCTCCCAGTCCACTGATGGGAACGAGTCCCCAGTTGCTGATGGAAGCCACTTCCCAGCCTGCTGATGGGAGCCAGTTCGCAGTCTTTCACAGGCTTAACCCCCTGCGGGTCTTTCATTCCATTAATATGGGAATGACTTCCCAGTTGCTGATGGGAATGACCTCCTTGTCCACCAATGGGAACGAGTCCCCATGGAAGCCACTCCCCAGTCTGCTGATGAGAGTCAGTCCTCTTTCCAATAACCATTGCTCAGCAATCGCCATAAGATTCCATAATATTCATCGTAAAATAAATGGGATCCATTCGGGACCAGTTCTTGATTGCGATTCAAACTTCTTCACATTCCATCCAAATTTCAGTGTCTCCATTCATCAATCTGTCACATGTACAGTAGAACAGCCTTACCTTCTACAGCCAAGGCTAGCTAGACCCTCGTTATAGGGGTATGGTGACTATGCCTGACACGAGGAGAGGTAGCCACTTCTCCCCTCGCAGCAACCATAGTCGTCTACCTACAAATTTACAATTTCTCAACAACTTACATTCAACCAAATACTCACAACATCAAAACAATTCACAACAAATGCTTTCACATGGAATTTCATAATGATCTATATCATATATTTTTCAATAATAAACAAAACAGATAGCTCTTCAATGGATAATAACATGGATAAAATGATATATCAATTAGATAGAATCTTTATCTTATCAAAGAGAAATACCAACTTTAATTTGACATTATCATTCTCACTCACAAAAATGTTTCGAGTTCATAGTGAACACGGCCAATGAAATCAGAATTTCAATAATCTATTTCTCCGTAACTCTCCCCTTGCATCTACTCGGAGTGTGTCTGATACTACCACATCTCTTACAGATATTATTCTTCCAATAAAATCTTCCTTTGTTTACTCGTTAGTCTTGTTGATTTTGAGACGCCAACTCACAATGTTCTGCTCTTTGAGCAATTGACATCGAAGAATCATCCAAATGATCCCCCTCATTGTCCCTATCTCGCTCACATGGGTCCTCCAAAGGACGTTCTATCCTTGCCTTATGATACTTATGACAAAAATCATCTTTTTCCTTTTCCAGTATTCCTCTTATTTCTGAGAGATTTGTCATAGAATCTGAATCTCTCTTTCGCTTGTCAACTCGACACTCTCTCTCAATTTTCTGTAAGCAAAGCTGTATTCGAAGAGTCTGGTCAAATATTCGACTAAATTCACGATTAAAAAAATTTGACCGAATTCTTTTCCAATTGAATTTACTGTTTTCTCCTCGGGTAAGCAAACACTGCTCCCCTTCAGAAAATTTCTCAAAAAAAGCAAGACACTTCTGTCCATCTGTCAACCCATGAATTCGACGAGCCACCCGTTCAAATTCAGCCAGAAACTTTTCCTTTACTACATATGCATCTCACTCAACATTCCTCAAGTCCTCAATTGTTGTTACTGTATCACCTAACCAAAATTCGTTTAACATAGCATCGCGAAAATGAGACCACGGTAAAGAAGTCTCAATTATTCGCAAAACTATATTCACGAGATCTTTGTCAACATATCTAAGAACTCGCCTCAACACCGAGGTTCATCCCAATCATTAATAAATGTTAACTGTTCAAATTTTTCGATAAAAATTGAGACAAAATTATCATTGAAAAGCGGAACGTTTACCTTAGGTAAACTTTCATTTTTCATTGTTCTCTGTTCTATAAGTTGGACTATTCCATTCACATTTTCATCCCGAGGATGATTTTTATTCTCTTCTTTTTTCTCCTTCTCAGGCGGTTTCGAATATTTGGCAATCATCAACTTTTCGAATCCCCTCCTGGTTCTAGAAACCTGCAACAAATATCCGACCTGGACTTTCAATTCTTCAATCATAAATCCCAAAACGAAAAAGAATTTGGAATTCTCTCCCCAAAGCATCAGTGTTCTGAGAGTCTGGAAGGCCTGTAAGAATTTAACAACCCCGCTGCCTTTAAAAAAAGGCATGTTGCCAAAGACTCCTCCCATCATTTTGTCGCCATGCAAAAGGCATAAGCTTCATTAATGATTGACCAATCTGGTTGATAAATTAACAATCATTGAAAGAATTTTATATCTCAGCATTATGCCTAACCATCAAAATAACTTACTCAGGTGTCGTTCCATTGTAGACAACAATTCCACATACATGAAACAGACGTTTAATATTCTATCAATGGGCCTTATAATTTAAATTACTTGTAAACTAAGGTTACAAATAACAGTTCTCACAACTAAAAGTCGTTATCAAAACAACTTTAAAGTTACACTCCCTTTGCGAGTCCAAGATAAAAGCTAGTACCAAATGTACCACAATATAGAGTAGAAGAAGGCGTTACCCCTCTTCTCCGTATAGAGGTCAGAGTTACTAACCTTTCTCTTAGCCAAGTAAAAAAAGTATAATTTTTACATCATCCGTCCCCGAGTGTCGTTCCACCAGGGACAACGGTAATTTTTTGTTATCCCAGGCAACCGTGCCACCTGTCGAGCGCATCGGCCCCCGCCTTTTCTCCCGCAGAGGCGGGAGCCCTCCCGGCCTACGAATCCCCCTCGGTGGCGGACAAGCGCGGCCGAGTCTGCGACCCCGCAAACGCGTCCGCGCGGCCGCACGCCTTGGCGGACGCGTGGCGGCTAGTGGGGAGGGGGGTTGGGGATTCGGGAAGCGGCATGGGGCGGCGCAACCCCAACCCCTGTCTCTTATACACATCTAGATGTGTATAAGAGACAGCAGTACAACCCTGAACTCCGATTATTAAGAAAAATAGTGGACGACCCTCTATAAATTGTCGACCAGTCCGCCTACCGGCCAGCCCGACTGGTAGGGGAGCCGACAACCTACGGTCGACATCAGTCGTAGGTGGTCTGGCAACCCTGATCTTTAGCAAGACTCTTGACGAGCACTGGGAGCATTGTGCTTGTTTTCCGACAAGATGCATGAGGCTAAGTTCCAATTGAACCTGGAAAAGTGTGAATGAGCTATGCCCCAGATTTTGTACTCAAGACACACTGTAGATGGAGATATAGTTCGGTCGGAGGATGCCAAGATTGCCACAATTTGGGATTGCCCAATGCAGCGCACGTTGACGGAGTTGCGATCATTCCTAGGCTTGGTTAATTGTATCGTAAATTCGTTTGCAATTTTGGAACCATTGCTGCACCACTTCACAGTCTGTTGGAAAAGGAAACCTTTTGGCGATGGGAAAAAACTGCGTCTCCGTTTTCAAAAAGCTAAAGAAGGGCCTAATCGAATATTTGGTCTTAAAAATGGATGCGTGTCTTTGTCTTTCATTATAACGACAAACGTGAGTCATTACAGCATTGGCGCTGCACTCCTGCAGAATGACGGAGATGAGTACAGGCCTGTTGAGTTTATGTCTAGGAAACTTCCTAGCGAGAAGGTCGCCGCATCGACCTATGAAAGAGAGTTTTTCACATTCAAGGAGGCCCTAGGACATTGGTGACATTACTTGTTGGGACGACATTTTAAAGTGCACCAGATCATGAGACACTTAATTGTCTTAAGACTCAGGTCCATATGTTCACTAGGTTAGCTAGATGGGCCATAGAGATATACGAGTTCGACTTTGAACTAAAGCTAGTCAAGGGGAAATACAAATTCGTCGCGGACACACTTAGTGAAAGATTGTTTTTTTTTTTCAACAGTGACTTATTCGATGCAGGGAGCGAGCTGCAGCAAAATATTAAAGTTGCATACTCAGACGATCCCCACCTCATCCCCCCATGAAGTACTGAAATATAGAATGGTCGATGGACTACTATTTGAGATGACAAATGTAGATGATTTATTGTGTATCCCAAACAATGAAGAGATACGCAGTTTACTCCTTAGGTGAGTGTCTTGATACGGAAAAGCACTTTCGTTGGAGGAAGACCTATTCGTTCGTACAGCTGGGTAGGCATGAAACATGACTTCATTCTGTACGTTCAAGGTTGCAAAGTATGTCAATGGAACAAGAGTTCCACGCAGCCCCCACTTGGATTATTGAAACTGTTGCCTTTTCCGCCACGCCCCGGCGACTTCGTCTCCATTAACTCCATTGATATCAAAGATTATGTAACCGACAGACGAAATCACAACCCGATTCTTGCAAAAAGCATTAGACACTTCAAACACTTAAAGCATTCAAGCAGTCAAACACTTAGAAATTACATGATCATGGTCCAAGTGATAGGAGCGTATAAGACAATGAACAACAGTATCCTAACATGAGCTACTTGTCTAAAGTTCGCAGTGGTAGCGAATTTCTTTGTGAATGCTTCCACTCAGCCCCACTTGTCTTCGACCCAACACTAACACTCCTTCCACCGACCCATTTGCTTGCTTGCTATCATCGTGTCGTAAGGCGCATCGCCAGCAGGCAACGTAACTGTTGTCCAAGAGAATTAGCACAATGACACACTAAATCTATATACCAACTAACGACACGACACCGCCGATCCTATCGCTACTCAAGTGTTATCAATTCTACCGAAAGACCGGACAGGAAAAAAAAAAAACTAAAAGACGAGAAACACCTGGAAAATAGCCAGATTCATGTCCAGTTCGTGGAAATGTGAGGGGCTACGTCTGGAATGTTATGACAGTCGGAGTAACTGCGGCGTTGACTTTGTGATTTCCTCCTTTCTTTCGGTGAATTTATCAAGTACCTTCTGGAAAAAATCGTTCGGAAAGCCTTTTGCCCGGAACTCTCTTCGAATCAAAAGTACCTGGACGGGTATATTGTTCCAAACGATGGAAGCAGCCTGCAACAGCCGCAACTTTCTGCTTTTTGCTTGACCACGACCTTAAGTCCTGCCCTATCTTTATGGCCAGTGGTTTGTCTGTCCAAATGGTTGCCTTGTTTTTCACCCTCTGTAAACTGCCCAAGTACGGGAACACCTGCCTCGTCCTCAACCGACAACCGAGAAAGTACCAGGTGCCATTCTTGTCGTCCATACGTTTCAGGGTGAGGTTCCTGGGGTAACATTTTTCAAACTTACCCCTTGATTTCTCCTGCCCTTGTCAGCGATCCCGTGTCCCCCTTCTTATAAGCCGAGAATAGGGACACGCCATCAATGAAGCAAACCCTGACTACCAACCTCCTGTCTGCTCCCAGCGAGTGGCGAGCTCATGGTCTTACCCATCGGTACCCCTACCCTCCGTCTTAACAACAAGCCTAATAATCTGGTCACGGTGTGTCCAAGATCGTAGTTCATAAGATCCCGAATTTGTCTCAGACTCACTGCCCACCAATTTTCACACCCCTTTCCATCGAAGACTGCACCCTTCCCTCTTGGGTTAACATGCACCACTGTCCTTTCCTTCCCTTCATGCACCTCAATCAACCAATCCAAAGTTTTTCTGATCTCACTATGGGGGAGTCTGTTGAACATATCCTACACATCATAAGATGCTAACAGTATCCTAGTCTTCTTTGCCAAGTGCTTAAAACAACGGTTAGCTTTGGTCAATCGTTCAGCCAGCGATGACACTGCTGGCAAATTGAAATGATCATTAACTGGTACTTTACTCGGCAGCACGTTCAGAGCCTTTGCCATCTTCTTACTCAAGTTGTTAGCCGACTCACAGAAGGTTGGGCACATGGGGCGAAACAGGGCTAGGTCCTTATTCTTTGGGATCACACAGCTCCGTCCTGCTCCTCCTTCCACCTTCCACTTCCCCAACAGACCGAGTCCCTTATCGATCAAATCCTCATAACTCTCCCTCCACTACTCCTCCAATTTACACACAATTTCAAAACCCGCGTTGCGCACAAATAGAGTTCGCATGCCCTCGTAATACATGTACGGATACATTGTGACGGTTTCCCCTGGGTTTCTGTCAACCGGTGTAAACACAAGCCCTTGGTATCTTCTGTCAACCGGTGTGAACACAAGCCCTTGGTATGTCCTCCTAACCATCCCCACCTCCTCCACCCGCAACTCGGCAATACATTGTCTCCTCTCGTTCATGCAACTCACCGCTTCCTTGATACTGACCGTTACTCTCGCCTCACGACTCACTCCCCAGTTGCAAAACCCTTCTTCAATCTCGCTCTTCAACTGCGACGCTCGATTCTTACTCGATCCTCGTAGAACGTTTTTTATGCATTCAGCATTAGTAGAGACACTTCCGCCAAATCACCTATGCGATATCGCACATGCCCATCGACTCGGGACAAGGCAAAGCCCGTACACGTACAGGTTGCAACCATTTGGGATGCCTATACCCGGTGGTCATGTTGTAAGTCACCGACACTCTGGTTTTTTGCCCAGGTGATATGCGACTTCCACTTCAGTATCCCGTTGATGCATGACAGTAACTCCAAGCTATCTATCCTGTCATCACACAATTTTGGAACGTTGCACGAATTGATCCGGTCATCAAAACGAAGTTTCACCAATAGTCTGCAGTATACATTTATCCCCGTCTTTTGTTTAATAGCCCCATACAAGATCCTCCTCGACATGCTTCTGGTCGCCTTCCTCGGAAAGTCCTTCGCTACTCTCAGTAAATCAATTATCGAACACAAAGGGAACAGTGCCACATCCTTTCTTCGCCCTGGGAATTTCAAGAGGTGAACTAACGCTTGTCGTGTGCATTATTCTGAGCGCAAAAAATCATCAAAGTTGCCACATAAAAGTCTCTTTTTTGCTCGTTGTCGCCCGTTTCTCCGTGATACCCCAGTCCCTGACCTTGGGTCAGATTCAGGTCCAGGACACAGGCCCATACCCATGCCTGCCCCAGGTCCAAGATTCAGACCCATACCCCTTTTTTGTTGACTTTTTGGCAACCTCGATGTCAGGGACCAAGCCCAAAATTCAGGCACAAGGCCCCATTTTAGGCCCTAACCTTTTCTTTTTTCTTTCGGAAATGCACAGGACCAGGCCTCGTTTTTTTTTCTAAAAAAAGTGTCTCAGTTTTGTTAGGACGGTTGCAATAGCCTCATGCAAGATAGTGTCTAACATTTATCAAATTGCTAAGCAATTGAATAACATACACATAGGCAAGAGTGGGATAAAGAATAACCATTATGAAGACCACACGACCAGATAATCATAGGATCAGACAGAGTACATCATGACATCAGCACACGAACGATCAAGCATCGTCACATGGGTACCCCCAAACCATGACTGATGGCTTAGGGTAGGATCCCACCACTTTTCTTTTTGAGGAGAACCAAAAAGAATAGTGCTTGATGGACCCAGACCGCTCGGGTCAAAAAAAAGAGAACTGGCATCCTACTAGCCAGCCAAGAGTGGGACTTTTTCGAAAGTGGCGGCGGGTTTTTGTTGGCAATCAGGACATGGATGTTGATCTACGGCCCAACGGACATGACAAAAACGAAATAAAATTAAAAAAATATTATCGTCTTTTTAGGGTCAGGGATAGGGGTTGCCTTCTTCTGCTTTTAGGTAGTTTTTTTTGCCGTGGGTCGCGGACCAAGTGCCACGTATGCATTTGTTTCCACTTCCGTCCAAACACTATAGAAGGAGCTGCAAACTTGAAAAGTAGTGGGATCCCGTAAAATAGAGAAGACTATGACTTGGATCCCACAAGGCACTTATAACAAAAAATCGAAAACCCCCCTGAAAAGCAGGATCCTTGCTTTTTTGTTCGTAAATCTTTTTCCGAATCCCACAGGGTCATCCTTCGAGGGCTATCACAAGAAGTCTGACGAAAAGCGGTCGGCGTGTCAAGGACAAACGGATTTCTATTGGTCTGATCCGAAAAGAAAAAGAAAAAAAAGAACAACTTTCGGCCTGCCAGCTTTTTGGGGTAAGGGTATGGGGCGGGCGCTTTTGGGAAACCGTTGCTGCTTGACGGCCAGGGTCGTGGCCTTTGAGGCACGTCGCCATGAAATAATAGAAACATAAGGTTTTTTCTTAGGGCCCTGATGCCCCCGATACCATGTGGGTCTTCCTTTAAGTTCAAAGTACGGTTACTAATGGTTGTGGGATCCAAACCTATGTTTAGTAGTAGTAGTCGGATCAGACCCTTAAACCACCACTACTTCCTTAAGTCGTGCCCGAAAATGAGCCAAGATTTTAGGAAATATATCGGCCACTACAACAGCGCCTAAATTCATCAACCTATTTTTTTCTCGTGGCCTATAGCTGGGCCCTACGTAGCACTGTGTTCGCGTTCGGAGGCGAACGCGAACATGCGCCCAAAATCCTCCGAACGCGAACAAAAAA
>BFEA01000073.1:98006-115206 GCA_003427395.1 Chara braunii | reverse complement strand
AAAAAAAAAAAAAAAAAAAAAGAATACAAAGAACTGCCAACAAAAAATCCCCCCCCCAAAAAAAACCTTCTTTTTTAATTTTTTTTTGAATTTCTTTTTTTCACCTTTTCTGTTTTTTATTTTTTATAATTCTAAAAACTTACATTTTTCCAAAAAAAAAGATATGGGGTTGTAGGGATTAAAAATCCCTGCAACCCCCTTTCTTTTTTTTACCCATTATTTAATTCGGGAAAAATACAGTAAATTCACGTCCGCGGCGCGGAGAAGGTCGGTCGCAGACGCGACCGTATATACGGCCGCCATCCGACCTCTACCCCGCGGACGCGTCTGCGGGTGTTTCATAGCTCCCGGCCACGTCACGCAGGAGTTAAACAAAAACACAACATAAGAGACAACTTGGGAACGACGCGAAATAATCTCGCTAACCGCCGAGACGGGTGCAAGCTCGCGTCGTTCCTTCGCCGCTCTAGCCGGGTGCGCCAGTTGTACATCTCGCAATGTCCTACGACAGGATAGGTTCCCACGGGGCACAACTTGCTTCCCTAAGGGGTTGTCACCACCCTTAGGGGCGTATCCCTACCGAGCTACGGACCCACGTGTGAAAGCTTTTAAATGCAATTGCAGAGGTGGGTCGGTCGAGGGCGTTTGGTCGCTCGCTGTAGTATAGGTATGCGCGATTAAAATGTTAATTGAACCCGGACGTCGTTCGTCCATTAGGGCGCTGATCTCCTAAGAACGAAGTGTACGCCGGTCGACTGGGACGGTCTCAGCCAAGTGTGAACCCCACAGTATCCTAGTCCCTTTAAACACCAGTCAAAAGAAAGTTAAGTGACCACATATAATTATATAAAAAAAAATCGACCGTAGTCAACAGGAAAATATATTCAATCTGAAATGATGACAGATAAAATCCAAATCATCATTAGATACATCCAATAACACATGATCGAAATACAATCCGACCATCTCAGGTAAAACACCATAAAACAATCAAATAACCGCCAACAAGAAGTTGGTTATCAACTTATCGACAATAATATTGGTGCAGCTGACAAGGTAGTCGTACTGCCTTAGTTTTGACTTGATGAGATGAGCTGCCAAAGTCATTTATTCCAACCTACCGTCGACCTAAGATTAGACATGCACACACTTGTCGCCGTACGTTTCTAATCTTTTTGATGACAGACTGCTTTGCGGATGATTCTTTATCAGGTGCATTGCTTGAAGTGTTGCATGTCTCACCCTCTAGAAAGTGGTCTGGGGTACTCCTCCTTCTCGCTCGAGCACAAGACTCGGATTTCAGAAGTCGGGCCGTCTCCACCGAATCCGCAAAGTACCCCCCCCATAAAAACGGTTCACTCTAGGTCGATAACAGGGCTGTTCTCCTAAAGCAACGAACCCCCGCCCCAGATGCTTCCTTGAAAGATGAGAATGTGTTCACCGCAAGCAGGTTTTAACTGTTCTTGTTTTCTAAACTCAAGGTAACTTGGATGAAAAAATAAGTTAAGAGCGAGAGATAAATACTCATTCGAACAGGCGCAAATAAAACTGTCGATCGGGTTAGAACGGGTTTCTTAGGGAAAAGTTAAATTCATTGTGCTTTGATTCTCTTTCTGTTTTCAAGATGGTTTTTCTCACGGCACCCATCGATTATCCTTCAAAAATAGCAAGCAAGTTCACCCAACTCACTGACGAAAGGAAAAAAAAGGTAAGGAAGCTAAATTCTCCGTCATTTTGTCAAATAGCATTTTGTCCCACTTTCATACATAGTCGTTTTACTCACCTGCACATCACGCAGACAACACAATTAAAGAAGACAAGCGAACTCCCTGTACGCACGTCAGACCAACCTTTTCACTCATGAACGACGACCACAACCCCACTCAACCTTTTCTCCCGAACATTCAAAGCGAAAGGGTCAAGCAATGTGTGGGTGCACACAGGCGTGAAGGGAGTCTGAGTCGTTCACTGATTGACCTTGAGTGAAGTCATGTCGAATGCGTTGTGGCTCACTCAAGAAAGCCAAGTAACATATACGCGTCGCCGAAGAAACCGCAGTCCCAAGGTAAGTCTTGGGCCAACTGCTTGTCCCAATCTGTTCCCGACTCGCAAGTTTCACTCCGGCAGTCCCAAGTGTTGCGTCCTGCGTCGATACCAACTGATCCCAAGTGGTCCCAAGTGGTCCCGCACTACCGCTTGTAGCATCGGATGGTCCCAAGTGTCGAAATAGCTCTCACCACGCTCTCCAAAAAAATAATAACACTACGTTGTGTCAAAACCGCAAGTGCCACTTGCTCCCAATGGTCAATGCGCCGCCGACTCACGTACCACCGTCGTGCCGCAATTCCATTGTCGTGCCGAATCCTCGTAAGAAAAAACGGCAGCGCTTCGCCATGTCGTACCACCGTAAAAAAAATGGCAACACTTCGTCGTGCCGTACCACCGCAAAAGGACGACGGGGCTTCGCTGTGCTGTACCACAGTAAAAAGACGGCGGCGATTCGCCGTGCCGTACCACCGTAAAAAAAACGGCAGCGCTTCGTCGTGTCGTACCACCGCAAAAAAACGGTGGCGCTTCGCTCTGCCGTACCACAGTAAAAAAACAGCGGCGCTTCGCTGTGCTGTACCACCGCAAAAAGACGGCGGCGCTCCTCCG
This sequence comes from Chara braunii, assembly GCA_003427395.1. Lineage (NCBI taxonomy): Eukaryota > Viridiplantae > Streptophyta > Charophyceae > Charales > Characeae > Chara > Chara braunii. The sequence goes on along the minus strand of BFEA01000073.1, from coordinate 112,551 downwards.
CGCTGTACTACCGTGCCGTGAAAACGACAGCGTCACTCTTCAAAACAAAGTGCCACCGACGTGCCATGAAAACGGCAGCGTCACCCCTCAAAATAAAGTGTCACGCCGACGAAAATATCGGTCGGCACACCTCCACCAGTTATCGTGCTCCCCGTCGCTCCTTGCCACGCTCCGATGCCGCTCCTCACCACGCTGCCGCAGAGTCCCCCTTGAGACCATCTTGCCAAGGGGTGGAGCAGAGTGCTCCAGCCAAGGCTATGGCTGTCTCCAGCTCCGTCGACAACACTCCTGCCACCTCTCCAGCACTCCAGCGATGAGGCAAGTGTGATGTCGCACACTGGCAGCTGGAGGCAAGTGTGAGGCAGCTAGGGGACAGCTGCCTCTTTTGTAGTGGCTGAGGAGGGCAGCATCGGCCTCAGTTGACCCCAGGCAAAATACGTCACTGGTCTGGGGCCGTTGATCTGAGCCAGATCAACGGACTGAGGCTGTCTCACCTCAACCACACACTTGAGGTGGCAGTTGTACTCAACTGCCCCCCTCTTTTTCTCCCTTTTCCCTGCACTCAGCCCCACACTGAGTGCAGGTTCAGCGGGAAAATGGTTGTTTCCAGCCAAGTTCCCCTCACCACCTCTTCAACTCCCCAGCCTCTGGCCTGACTCCCATTCAGGCCAGTTTGGCCTGTATCTGATCGTAGTTGCGGCCACATTCGTGGCCATGGCTTTTTCTTTTTCCTTTTCACTCCTTCTACCTTCTTTTTCTCTTTTCTCCCCTGCCCTCCCCTGAAAACGGGTATGGTAGTTGTCAGATTGGGAGAGGTAGCTGTCCTACGCTCATTTCCAACCAGTTTCACTCACCCGCAGTCACATCACTTCGTACCCACGGTTGTCAAGCGTCTACAGACGACAACCGTTTCCATTGTTCTTCATCATCACTTCACAACCTTGGATTCCGGGTATCTACGACGCGCGTACTTTGGCGAGATTACCAGCATTTACTCACAGCCCTCAATTCCGGACATCTACAACTCACGTCAGCAAGGGATTACCAATTCAGCAGTGGAGCGTGGCGAGGCATCGAACTGCGGCCAGGACTGCAGGCAGGTCAGGATCACAGGCAGGCCAAAACATTTTCGGTTGGGTCTAAGGAGGACCAGGATCTAAAGTGGGCCCAAGGTTCGTGGTACTCACCCGGAATGCATTGGACGTCACCAGCCCGGACGACACTACTCCCACTGTCCGCGACAGTGTAAGTCACCGGCAGCATGGCAGTCGACGCAGGTTGCTGAGCCTGTTGGAGCTGCTGGATCTCTCTTGATCCTCCTTCGCTCGCGCGCTCTTCCAAGAGCACTCAACGGGTAGGCAAACCTACAGTCAGATCAGGTGACTTCATCAGCCAACAGAAAAATTCCCACGAAAAATGAAAGTTGAAAAAACATTCCATAAAAAAAAAATCCTTCATATTTATAAATTATCATCCAAGGTTCGTCCAATTCTAAAATTTTCAGTTTTATTTGATAAGTTCCCGTCTAAATATGAGCTTTCCCTTCCAACTACATTTATTTGTTCAAGATGGAATGAAAGTCTGGATGAGTTTATGAAATGTTTTAATTAAATTTTTATTCTACTACAACAAATATCTTCTAATTTAGATTGGATTAACCTATTTATGACTGGAAATCCTTACTTAGAATGACAGTCCAATTAAAATATTTCATGAACTCATCCAGACTTTCATTCCATCTCTAGCATGCAGTCCAAATAAAAAGGATACCCTATTCTTGGAATGAAAGTTTGGAAGTAAGATCAAAAATTTTAAAATTGGAATGACATTTTTTAAGATGGAATGCAAATTTGACATTTAGATTGTAATTTTACTATAGAATGATTATTTAACTCTGGGAAATTTTTCCGTGGGCCGGTCTGAGGAGAGTCGTTTTTTCACCTTCGCCAATTTTGGCCTAGGGCTGCCCCAGCGCCAGCCTTCGGCCTCTCTGCCCTGTCTCAAGATCATCCCCAGTCAACACAGTGCCCAGCCTCCGGATTCGGTCCCCTCAGCAGGTCGTCCCTCCGTCAGTTCGTGTCACTCCCTCCGTCGGTGTCGGTCGTCGGTCTGAGGTCAGTCTTTCGTCCTCATCCCCTCCCGGGATTTCGGCAATGAACACGTCGGCCATTCATCCCGCCGACAGGCCTCCTACTTCTCCTGTCTTTGTCGTTCCCAACTCCTCCACCTGCTCCCTGCCTCTATCAGAATGTTCTTGTCTTGATTCCGATCGCCCCCCCTTCCAACCCGCTCAGGACAACCCCCTCATCCACGACCTCTTTCTTAACTCCTTTTTCCCTCCCACCCTCGCAGCTAAGAACGACGCTGTCATCTTCGACGAACATTTGATGACTGAATTCAAAACAATAATCACCCTTCTGTCTAGCCACATCTTCCGACCCCCCATTCGCGCTGATGACCGCCTCTTTCACATCCTCGTCTTGGATCCCCCCTCCGCTTCCCTTCTTCCTCTCCACCTCTTCGCACTTCCTCTACTATTGCCCACCTCCTTTGCCTCTTTGCAGAATAGGCTAGTCCACAAAAGATTCGGGTCTACTACCATAATAGAGGACCTCCTTCACCACCTTCCACAACGCTGGCAGATCTTTCTTCTTCCTAAAGAGAAGCAAAGCAATCGAAATCTGTCGCATTCCCTCTTCTCAAATTTCATCACCTCCCTCATCTTCGTGGGATCAAGAAATCTTCCCTTCCTCACTGACGCAGAAAAGGATCGCGCAAGGTTGGATCTCGCCGTCTTCAAGGAGGAGCATGCTCACGACCGAACATCTCTCTTTTCATGAGCTCTCCTCAGGACTAGGAAGAAACCCATCAAGTACGAAGGCCTTTTGCCTGATTGTCTGAGGATGTCTTCTCAATACCATTAATAATAAAGCTAAATGCATGCCGAATGACTTCTTCACAAATACTTAAAGATTGATAACTATCTGTGCTTCTACTGGGATGTCATTTTTTAGCATGAGTGATATTAACAGTTGAATGAGTTCGATGCATGCTAATGATTGTTTGAAATATCTCCTCAACTTCCAAAAAAAAAAAAAACGAAACAAAAAGAAAGCTGAAATTGAGGTACGAGCACAAAAGTATCATCATAAACGAAAGCAGTAAGGGACGAATCCGGCTTGATCAGTCATTCACTACATTTATGAACGGATCCAAACTGTATGTTCCTCCCTCTACTTGTACGCATCTCTTCCTCCCATGAATCACATCCTGTAGCATAATCCCAATTCAACTGATCGATTCTGCTTCTGCATCTAAATTGTTTTTTCTCTAAACTTTTCATTGGAAATCATTGCAATTCAACTTACCCAATCTGAGAAAGGAGGGTTGATCACAAAATCAGAAACTCGCTAATCCTTGTAATCGCATGTTTATTGAAGCATTTCTACAAATTTTGAATTATGACTCTTCTGCCTCCTTCACATCCTTGTCAAAAAAAAAAAAAAAAAAWAAWAAAAAAAAAAAAATTATAAGRAAARACAAACGCAAGAAAGGCATATCCCAAAAAGATATCAGAGAAATAAGCTGAAATTCACAGTTCAGACTTATTTTCACCCACAAATCTTTTCTATCACATCAATTCTAAAAAAAAAAAAAAAAAAAAGAGAAACACACCCAATCAATCCCACTATTATATTTGCAAGATTTGATGATGATTCCCCCCACCTCCAATTCTCGCCTACAAATCTCCAAAAAAAAAAACAAAAAAAAAACAAAGGAGGGGGCAAGGAAAGAAACAAAGAGAACTGCTATTCAAAGGTAGTAAGAAGAAGCGCAAGAATAAATCGATAAGACGATACTCTCTCACTGTCGCCCTTCGGCGATCATCTAACCCACTTCCGCCTGCCTAATCCCTCAAACTCTTCCACCGCCTCTCGTTTTCCAAAAAAAAAAAAAAAAAAAAAAGGGAAAAACATCAGAGGGAGGAACAGAGGAAGGAGGAGAGGAACACCTTAACACTTCCTCACTGCACCCCACCAGAGATAAACATGCGGGATGAAGACTATATATATATATGTTTACACCATCCCGCCTCGACCATTTTGCGTTAAAAAAAAAAAGAAAAAAAAAAGGGGATAAATATTTGCAACATCTGGCCGCAATCGACCATCGGCAGATAGAATCATGCTAATAAGGAGAACGCATATATACTAACTTCTCAATCAATTCGAAAGAGGGTTAGGAAGGAAGGAAGGCGCCAAACTTGGTATATGACCGCTGAGTCCCTACGCACTATTAAAAAAACTAGGTTAAAAAAAATAAAAAAAAAACGAGAAAAACAATAGGGAAAGGACTCTCAAGGTTACCAGTAATTTTCTCCTCTAGCAGTTACAACCCCGGCACCATGCACACGGTGAACCAACCAGTCCCCCCATCTCACCTCATCAACCTTTAACCACCACTACCTATCACCTAATCAAACTTAATAGCAATCAATCTTCATGCACTCTTCTTTCACCACCTACCCAAATCCACCCAACTTAAACATCATCACATCATAGGGAAAAGGGCGCAAGGAGAGCCGAAGGATTAAAAAAAAAAAAAAAAACCTATTACCCCCATTATCTCTCAAACATATCACGATCAATCACTCTTCTTGATCAATCCCACCATGAACAAATGCAATTTACCCAGCTGATTTGCCTGATCGATCTTGCCGAAAAAAAAAAAAAAAAAAAAAAAAAAAAAAAAAAAAAAAAGGGATGAAAGGAGCAAAAGATATCCTCGATCAATCCTCCCATCTCTATAACAACACACTATTGTCATTTTTGGTGAACCATATTATACGATCGCCACTTAACCGCGATCTTCAAAAAAAAAAAAAAAAAAAAAAAAGTCCTTAGAATCTGTGTCACAACTAACTTGTTAGCTTCACAATTAAGATATTATCTACTCTTTCAATCTAACCTCCTTCTTAGCTCAACAATCTGCATATATTACCATCTAATCATTCTTATCAAGGCTGGCTTATGATCAACTCAATAACACCTATCTCTTCCCTGGCTACAAGTAACCGCAAGACAAACATCCTTGCTACATAACAACCCATTTAGCAGCCCCCAATCAAAAAATGGTCAATATTGTGTTGATGGAATGCCTAGCTCATAATGATCATAGTAAGATCTATGGCGTTTTACCCTCAATCTACATAAAAAAAAAAAAAAAAAAATCACAGAGGGGGAAAGAGGAGAGTAAAAGAAAACAAAAAGAAAGGTGGCGGAGCGAGTACGAAGGGAGCGGAAGCCGGACGGGAGAGGATAAAGCATAGACAATTATCATATTTGCACCCCCATTTTTCTGTAATAATGCTCCTGTTATTCAAGCGTCTGTGTCTCTGATTTGGATTCAGGTAAAGGGATAAAAGAAAAGACAATTAACCTCTTTCTTTTGCTTCAATAATGCTCCTATTATGCAATGTCTGTCTCTCAGATTTGGACTCAAACTCTCATAAAATACATATATATATATATATATATATAAAGGGTTACCTGACCGAACGTTCGAGGGCCCCCGGGCTGGCCCCCGAACGTTCGGGCGTTCGGGGTCCCGTTCGGGGGCCGAACACCTCCAGGTTTGGCCCCCGCCAAAAAATCTTACGGGGCCTAAAAATAAGTTTTTTTTTCTGAATTTGTTTTTGTGACTTCTGTATGATGTAACCTACACGCCTATTAATTTTGAAGCCATTCTGCTCATCCCAAAAAACATTAAAAATCGTCAAAAATGGGGGTGTCAAAACGTGCTCACCCACTCACTATTTTGTTTTTTTTTCACTTTTAACTTTTTGTTTTCACTTTATTGCGGGGCCTAAACAATTTTATTATTTTTTGAAAATTTTTTAATGAGTTATTGATTATGTAAACTACATATCTGTAAATTTTCAGGGCATTTGTCAATGCTAAAAAATAATTGAAAATTGGCAAGGTTGGCGGTGTCGAAAAGGTGCTCGCACACTCACTCATTTTAATTCTCTTTTTATTTTTTCATATTTTTATGATAGTGTTTATTTTCTGTATTGGATTTTTAATTCAAATTTGGTAAAGAATTTGGATGTATTGCCCAGGCAAATGTTGTTAAGTGTATTTGTCTCCATAACATAGATTTGTTTCGAAATTTTTTGATTTTTTGATTTGTTTTTTTTTTTTTTTGTCCGCATTCTCCCTGAACGGCCGAACGACTCCCGAAGGGGTCCCGTACGTTCGTGCCTTCGGGTTAGGGCATTCGGCCCGTCCCGAACGCGGGTAACCCTGTATATAACGATATATATATATACAGGGTTACCTGACCGAACGTTCAGGGGCCCCCGGGCTGGCCCCCGAACGTCTGTCCCGTTCGGCGGCCGAACACCTCCAGGTTCGGCCCCCGCCAAAAAACAAATCAGGGCCTAAAAATAAGTTTGTTTTTCTGAATTTTGTGTTGTGAGTTCTCTATAATGTAACCTACACCTCTATAAATTTTGAAGTCATTCTGCTAATCCAAAAAAATCGTCAAAGATGGGAGTGTCAAAACGTGCTCGCCCACTCACTATTTTGTTTTTTTTCACTTTTAACTTTTTGTTTTCACTTCATTTCGAGGCCTTAAAAATTTTATTATTTTTTGAAATTTTTTAATGAGTTATTGATTATGTAAACTACATATCTGTAAATTTTCAGGGCATTTGTCAATGCCAAAAAATAATTAAAAATCCACAAAGATGGCGGTGTCGAAAAGGTGCAAACACACTCACTCATTTTAATTATCTTTTTATTTTTTCTTATTTTTATCATAGTGTTTATTTTCTGTATTTGATTTTTAATTCTAATTTGGTAAAGAATTTGGATGTAGTGCCCACGCAAATGTTGTTTAGTTTATGTTGCTCCATAACATATATTTCTGTCGGAATATTTTGAAAACTTTTTTTTTTTTTTGGTCTGCGTTCGGCCCGAACGGCCGAAAGCCTTCCGAAGGGGTCCCGTACCATCGGGCGTTCGGGTTCGGGCGTTCGGCCCGTCCCAAATGCCGGCAACCCAGGGTTACCTGACCGAACATTCGGGGGCCCCCGGGCTGGCCCCCGAACGTTCAGGCGTTCGGGGTCCCGTTCGGGGGCCGAACACCTCCACGTTCGGCCCCCGCCAAAAAATCTTACGGGGCCTAAAAAAATGTTTTTTTTTCTGAAGTTTGTTTTGTGACTTCTCTATGATGTAACCTACATGCCTATAAATTTTGACGCCATTCTGCTCATCCAAAAAAACATTAAAAATCGTCAAAGATGGGGGTGTCGAAACGTGCTCGCCCACTCACTATTTTGTTTTTTTTCACTTTTAACTTTTTGTTTTCACTTTATTTCGGGGCCTAAACAATTTTATTATTTTTTGAAAACATTTTAATAAGTTATTGATTATGTAAAATACATATCTGTAAATTTTCAGGGCATTTGTCAATGCCAAAAAATAATTAAAATTTGGCAAGGTTGGCGGTGTCGAAAAGGTGCTGGCACACTCACTCATTTTAATTATCTTTTTATTTTTTCTTATTTTTATCATAGTGCTTATTTTCTGTATTGGATTTTTAATTCAAATTTGGTAAAGAATTTGGATGTAGTGCCCAGGCAAATGTTGTTTAGTTTATTTTTCTCCATAACATAGATTTGTTTCGGAATTGTTTGATTTTTTTTTTTTTTGTCCGCGTTCGGCCCGAATGGCCGAACGCCTCCCGAAAGGGTCCCGTACGTTCGGGCGTTCGGGTTCGGGCGTTCGGCCCGTCCCGAACACGAGCAAATATACAGGGTTGCCGGCATTCGGGATGGGCTGAACGCCCGAACCCGAACGCCCGAACGTACGGGACCCCTTCGGGAGGCGTTCGGCCGTTCGGGCCAAACGTGGACCAAAAAAAAAAAAAAAAAAAAAAAAAAAAAAATCAAAAAACTCTGAAAACAAACTATGTTATGGAGAAAAATAAACTAAACAACATTTGCCTGGGCACTACATCCAAATTCTTTACCAAATTCGAATTAAAAATCAAATACAAAAAATAAACAGTGATAAAAATAAGAAAAAATAAAAAGAGAATTAAAATGAGTGAATGTGCGAACACCTTTTCAACACCACCATCTTTGCTGATTTTTAATTAATTTTTTTGCATTGACAAATACCCTGAAAATTAACAGATATGCTAGGTTACCGGGCCGGACGTCCGGGACTCCCCTGACCGTCCGGGATGTCCGACCGGACGTCTGGTCACACGTCGGACCGCACAGGGCATGTCCGACCTAGCGCAAAAAAAAAAAAAAAAAAAAACGTTTTTTTTTTTTTTTGAAAAAAATCATGTGGCTTCCACCTTGCATTAGGTGTATGCCACTTAATGTTTGGATCATTTAGGCCAATAGAATATATAATAAAAATCTTTAAAGATTCATTCCCCATCTATACCCCTCCTATCCCCACCAAAACCCCTTCTACCCCCCCCTCTCCCCCCAAATACCACCCTATCAGCATGCTCAGAAAAATCTGAATTTTTTTTTGGGGGGTCTCTAGGCCATGCCCAACACTGTCATAATTTTTATTTTTTTTTTATTTTTTTTTTTTTGTGCCAAAAAGGCGTCGTCCGAAAATCCGGACGACGGGGGGGGAGACGTCCGGGGGAGACGTCCGGTCTCCGGACCATTGGTAACCTAGCAGACATGTAGTTTACATAATCAATAACTCATTATTTTTTTTTTCAAAAAATAATAAAATTGTTTAGTCCCCGAAATAATGTGAAAACAAAAAGTTAGAAGTGAAAATAAACAAAATAGTTAGTGGGCGAGCACGTTTTGACACCCCCATCTTTGACGATTTTTAATGTTTTTTTGGCTTAGCAGAATGGCTTCAAAATTTATAGGCGTGTAGGTTACATCATAGAAAAGTTACAAAACAAACATCAGAAAAAAAAACGTATGTTTAGGCCCTGAAATGTTTTTTGGTGGGGGCCAAACCTGGAGGTGTTCGACCCTGAACGGGACCCCGAACGCCCGAACGTTCAGGGGCCAGCCCGGGGGCCCCCGAACGTTCGGTCAGGTAACCCTGTATATATATGTATATATATATAAATATACACCAAATAGGAAGGGGTACAAGAAAGGTAGGCACTGTAGGAAGAAGTATAGCAGACTCAGGAAACAACGGAATTAACCAGCATTAGGAATAGCCACTGAACAATCTCTGGAATTTTCACCAACACTCCAACTCCTCATTTTTTTGCAAGATCTACAAATGGATTCCTCCTTTCTGTTCAACATTTTTGAGAACCTAGTGCTTGCTCCCTTCCGTTTTTTCCTTCGTCTCATCCTTACCTTCTCCTGCACCCCACTCCTTGCAAAATACTTCCCCATGAGAATTGTAGCATTATTATTCCTCATAATACTAGGATCATGGTTTGCAATTGCCCTCCTCATAGTTTCTTACTTTTTTTCTGAAGTCTTCCGCCTCCTTATGGATGACTCAATCTGAAACTCATTCCCCTCTTACTCAACTAAATACTATTGTGTCTCATGAAACCCAGATGGACTCTGTCATCATCGGAGTCATTTCGGCCAATGGTCCTCAAGCCCTTGACGGCGTAGACATTCTCGCCCTCTCCCCAGCATCACCGTTTGTCTTCCGACCAGTCAAAACCATATCCTGTCTCAATCCTCAAGCCCCTCAGAATGATCCCATTTTTTCGGTGCAACCTATGGAGCTATCACAAGTTCAAAGAGTCCACATCTCAGGCATCAAACTTCTACCACCACCACCACCACCTCCCCCCCCACCTCCTTTCACATCTACTCAGAGTCTCCAACCAATTTTCGGCCCTGCTCATTTACCCACCCATCAAAATTTTTCCTCCGCCTCTCCCCCACTAGACCTCATGACACTTTTCGATCAGCTCCGGACCAAACTCATCCAAAAACCGAATCACGCCATGATGAGATCCCCAGGCGAGAGGAGGAAAGTCATGACAAATGGAGGTCAGGTAAAAAAGGGTTGTGCCCGATGACTCTTTTAACTCGCCCTAGACCGCCTAAAAGGTCCACGCCTTTTGCGTATACGGGCATTCTCATTCATCTTCCATTTCCTCTTGCGGGGCTAGCAAAGGCGACCCTGACTGCAAACCCACATACCAAAAGAAGGGCGAAAACTCTAAAACGAAAGAGAACCGCTAAGCTAGGCTGTTTGTCTTTCTCGGTCAGCTTGTCTGTTTTCAAACAGCCTGTCTGTTTATCCCAGACTGTTCATCTGTCTCAAACTGTGTCTGTCTGTCTTAGACTGTGCCTGTCTGTCCCAGATTGTGTCTGTCTGTTTCAGACTGTGTCTGTCTGTCTCAGATTGTGTCTGTCTGTCCCAGTCCAGTCCAACAAGTACTGCGAGGAACTATGAGCACCACGGGCCGATGGAACAGGGCAGACCAACGAGCTTCAGAAGAATAAATCGAGAGGCAGCGCCCAGTCATTCATTCAACCCTGCGCGAACCATGTGGAAGCGCTGCCACAGCGACCTGTGCAAGGAGGTCGGCAGCGAGCCCAAAGCCGAAGTGGCGTAGCATAACGATAGGGTAGTTGCGGCCATAGCCGCCATAGCTAGAGTTAGTGTGTAGTGTGCGTGTGTGTTGTGTGAGTGCAAAGTATCGCGTGTGGGATATCCAGGGTGATCCGGTGTATGCGAACAGAGAGTTGTTCGGGCGCTGAGTCGCCATAGTCATTGAAAGTGAACTCATATCTGGGTTTCCATATCTCTGAGTTTTGAGTGGGCGCATGTCGCCAGTTTGCTGCGCTACTGTTTGCATGCATGAAAAGTGTGAATGAAATCGAGTCTGATCGCAATAATAATAATAATAATAATAATAATAACAATAATAATAATAATAATAATAATAATAATAATAATAATAATAATAATAATTAATAATAATAAAATAAAATAATTATAATAATAACAATAATTGCAAGTGAAAATTAGCGATAGCGAACTTCAGAAACTAGACAGCATCATATACATGAGACCAGATAGTCGTGACTTCGAACCATCAACAAAATTGCATCACGAGTGTCACCAAGTAAGAAGACACCAAAAGCTCATGATTGACAATGCTGGAATAGTCTCATCATCATCATCAACGAAGAACCAATGTTGATATCCTATCTGGCGCTCGGCGACCAGACTAAGAATATCAAGTCCTATCTAGCCTATCTATAATGCTGCTGATGATGTCAACAACTCCCCAAAGTACGAGCAGATCTCGGCCAATGTCGCATGCCTCAATCACCAGGTATGTCTCTCGTATCACTCACAACCTCTATCCCCCAACACACAGACGCCACTTGTACTCAAAATACGCCATGCACCTAGTAATAATAATAATAATAATAATAATAATAATAATAGTGCAAGGAAGGTAAGCATCAACGAGATGACAATTCCAGATTACACCATCATATTAAAAGCCAGATATTCATTTCGTGTTCAGAGAGCAGCACTGCATCAATAATACACCAATGGAGATTCATAGTACTAAACCAATATCAAGGAGAGCATACTCTCTCTCCACACCAACACTAGAGACCAGTCCCTTCACTCTCAAACTCGGTGCTCAACGCCCATCTTACTCCCAAACGACCACTACAGCCTACAGATTGACAATGCAACCGTTGACATCAGTGGTAATCTGAATTACTCAAAGATGTCGCCCATACAGACCATCGCCAATACAAGGTAAGTGTCTTTACATTATCATCACCATCATTACAGAGAACCGATGACACCATCCTATCTGGCGTTCGGCGCCCAGGCTACAGGTGGCAAAACCTATCTAGCCTATACCTACACTGCTGAGGGACGACGACAACAGTCCTGCCAAAGTATGATTCATAGCGACCAATGCTGTCGTCGTATTTTCATGCGAACATGGGTAGTTATTAGAGATAACCGTAATAATAATAATAATAATAATAATAATAATAATAATAATAATGATAATAATAATCCTAACCCTTAAGCAGCATTGGCCGCGGGGGGAGGTCCATGGTCCGCTCCGCGCCGGACTTGGGGGTGAAGTTTTGGTGCGGGCCGGCGGATGGAGGCGATCGAGGGCGGGCAGAGCGGCGCGCGTACCGAAATGTTAACAGCGCGTCATTAAAGGAGAGACCACGCCCATCGGGCCGTGCGGCAGCGGGCGTAGATGCGAGGGAATATCTTGAAGCCGCCGCCGTCGATAAGCAAGCGACATTTTTTTTATGATTTCATTTTTGTTTTTCATTTTTCGCGCTTTTGTTTGTTTGGGCGGGTGTGTCGTTTTCGTGGAGCATTTTTTTTTTATGTTTTCGTTTTTGTTTTTTCATTTTTTGCGCTTTTGTTTGTTTGGGCGGGTGTGTCGTTTTCGTTTTTGTTTTTCATTTTTCCTGCTTTTGTTTTTTTCTCGGCCGGGGTGGGTGGTGGCAAGGCGGGAAAATGGAAGTCGAAAAAGAGAGGTCGGTCGCTCACACACACACACGGTCGGCCACCCACGCACACACATACATACACACGCACGCACGCACGCCCACCCACACAGACATACATACATATATTATATTTATATTAATATTTGAAGTTTGTTCACAGTGGTTGCGTTGGGGTTTGAACCCACGCACAGATTTTGAAATACGCAATTGCCCGATGAGATAACCGCTTAGATAGTTTGGGTCCCTGTTTGTTTTTGGGGACTTCTTTCTTTTAAAGTGTATCTGACGTCAGGCTGCTAGCACGTCAGGATGTGCCTGTGTGTACGAACCCTAACGTTGCACAGTGTGGTAGGCGGGTCCAATCCTGCCATTTTTAGGCAGTAATTTTGCCGATTTTTTGTGCTCCGAAGAGTGCATGAAAAGGTCTGCAAATTTGAGGGTCCGTAGATTAGGTCGCGATCGTTGAGGGAAAAATATAAAAAAAAAACAAAAAAATAATTTTGACCTTCAAATATACGCCGCGCCGATTGGTGCATTTTCGCACCGGCGGGTCCAATCCCGCCTTTTTCAAGCGGCAACTTTNCCGGCGGGTCCAATCCCGCCTTTTTCAAGCGGCAACTTTGCCAATTTTTTGGGCTCAGAAGAATCCATCAAAAGGTCTGCAAATTTGAGGGTCCGTAGATTACGTTGCGATCTTTCAGGGAAAAATACAAAAAAATAAATAAAAAATCAATTGAACCGTCAAATATTTTTAGCCATCCTAATCATTTGCAAAAAAAGACATCAACTCTCTCTCTCTCTCTCTCTATATATATATATATATATCTTTTGTTTTCTTTTTTCTCTTCCGTGTGCGCACCCTCCCTATAGTCTTCACCCGAATACGTTGTATCTAGAATTAAACCACCACTACCTCCGAGCCTGTTTTTGTCGAGTCTGAATTTCACTGCGCACCGAGTTTTGCCGAGTCTGGGTCCCATTGTATTCTCTTTTCTTGTACCGTTGAAAAAAAAGAGAAAAAAAAAAAGAAAAAAAAAAAAAAAAAAAAAAAAAAAAAGACGTATAACGTTGGGTACACGTGAGGGTCTGCCAAAGGGCGTTTCTGCCCTCAGAAAAACACGGAAATAGGGGAAAAAAAAAGGGAAAAATGCAACAACTCTTTGGACGTGAAAGCAGCTGGATACAAAACATTTGGCACAAATGAGAATATGCCCTACCAACGGGCGTTACAACCCCTCAGCATACACGGGTGTACGGAAAAAAAAAAGCAAAAACAGCAACGACCCTTTGGACGTAAAAGCAGCTGGATACAGAATCTTGAGTACATGTGAGAGTGCCCTGTTGGTTGCAACTGTCAGTAGTTCGTGGAAAACGCCCTGCCTCATGGGCAGGGCACTAAAACTAACAGAAGTGAAAAATAAAAAAACACAAAAAACAAAAAATGAATGTATCCATGATTCTGGCCAGATGCATTCTTGGAGCAACTGTTGTGACCACACTGCCTTCGTGGCGTTACAGCCCTCAGCCCACACGGGTATACGGAAAAAAAAAACAAAAAAAAACAGTAACGACTTTTTGGACGTAAAAGCAGTTGGATACAGAATCTTGAGTACATGTGAGAGTGCCTTGTTGGTTGCAACTGTCAGTAGTCCGTGGAAAACGCCCTGCCTCGTGGGCAGGGCACTGAAACTAACAGAAGTAAAAAATAAAAAACACAAAAAACAAAAAATGAAACTATCAAGGATTCTGGGCAGATGCATTCCTGGAGCAACAGTTTTGAGCACACTTCCTTCGTGGCTTTCCTTGACGTCCTTCCTTTTAACTCTGCCGTTTCTCTTTTTCTTCTTTTTTCTTTCTTTTTTTTTCTCCGATTGGGCCCACAAGGCCCAAAGGTTTTGTTTTTGCCAACCCTCGCCCGGACCCCCGAACTTTGCGCTTGACGTCATTTCCCCAAATGGGACTACAGCTTGGAAAGGTAGTGGTGGTTTAAAGTTGCCCCAAATACAGTTACGATAATCATAGGTCATACTCGGGTAAAGACGGTGGGTGGGG
>BFEA01000073.1:72616-83257 GCA_003427395.1 Chara braunii | reverse complement strand
TCTCTCTCTCTCTCTCTCTCTCTCTCTCTCTCTCTCTCTCTCTCACATACACACACACACTCTCAAACACACATCTAGGTAGTAATTACCGTAGAAAGATCGATCGATTTGGCTCATCTTCCCGAAGGAAACGTGTGTGATGAATCGATCGAAGCGCACCCTTTCTCTCTTCGATCTCTCTCTCTCTTCTCGATCTACTTCTTTCTCCTCGATCTCTCTCTTTCTCTCTCACACTCACACACACACACACACACACACACACACACATGAGTGGTAGTGAATATCGCGATGTCGTAGTCGAAGATTCGATCGTTTAGGCTAGTCTTCTCGAGGGAAGTTGTGTGAAGTCAGCCGCGGCCTCGGACGTTTCCCGCAGATCACATACACATACGCACTCACACACACACACCTATACACATACATACGTCGTAGTAACGAAATTTTTGACGTTTTTAGAGGAATATTCGATCGATTTAACTCGTCCGTTCAATGGTACCTGCTCGAAGTTAGCCGCGGCCTCGGATATAGGCGCAAATGAATCGGTCGAAGTACTTGATCTCTCCCTTATTTACACATACATATGCATATGTACACATATTTTCACAAGTATGGTACGTATATTCCCTTACTTCAAAGGGAGATTCATTCTATTAGGTCCGGGGAGTAGGTTGCGTGATACGGGACCTACCTGTTCTTTCCTTGCCTCGTCCTTGTCGTAGTTGTTGTCATCGTCGTCGTCTGTTTGTCTTCTCCCGTATTCTCTCTCTTTCTTCTCTTCTCCTCTCCTCCTCCTTCCTTCTCCCTCCTCCTTCTCTTTCTTCCTCCTTCGTTCCTTCTTCCTCCTTTCTTTCCTTCGTCCTCCTTTCGCCTTCTCGTTTCTCGTCAGTACTTTCTGCTCTGGTCGCGATCGCTGCTCACCTTTGCACAACTTGCCCGTACCCCTTTCCGTTTTTCTTTGTATGAGCACTGTCGCGCTCCTCACTCGTATTGCCTTGCCATGCGGCGGAGTTCTACCAGCCGCGATCGGGGCGGCATCCTACTAGATGAATCTGCCCTAGCATTGGGGCGGGATTCATTTAGGCACCCTCGGGGCAGGTAGGCCGTTGGGAAACAACGAAACAACAAAAGAAAAGAAAAGAAGTAGAATTTAATAACAAGAAAGAAAAACAAAAGAAAACGAAATAATAAAACCTAACGAAAATCTAACTGCAATTCTCCTAACCTGCCAAGTGTCAAGCCCCGTTTCAACGAGGCTATTACAACTAATTCTAATATGGTGATCGCGGGTTCAAGTCCTGGCCGACCAATACTGGCCAAACAAAAGCAGAGCTCCCTGTCAAAAGGAAGCTAGACCATTGGTCGGTAGGCTTCGATCCCTACATCCCCTGCGCTGCAAACAACACCTATACCTACTGAGCTAGCTCCCACTTCAAATACAAAGGGAGCGACTCTAGTATCTATATAGTAGTGGCTCAGCCCCGACTAGCAGCCTAGGCCAGTCTATAAGTTCGTGTGTGTGTACGTTTGATGGTCCGCGTGCCTGTGTGAGCACCTATCAGCTTGAGTGTACGTGTGTCTCACAAGGGCACTCGTTTGATCGGAAGGCCTGATGGGCCTATACTTACCCAAGGCTGCATCGTAGAAAGTTGCCGCGGGGAAAGAACTCCCAGGCAGCGGGTAGGGTGGCACTATACCAAGTAAATGTAGGTGTGCCGAGTATCTGCGGCCGAGCAATATTGACATCTGCGTATCTTAGATGTACCCTATTATGACAGTAACCAGATCAACCCCTCAACCTCCCTGGTCGAAGGGTATCGGTGTCGATCCTGACCATCGCAGTGCGTGCCTCAGTGATGCGCGTGCTCATACGACATTCTAAGCTCAGACTAGTCCTTCAAGGCGGTCGGCACAACCGACCTGTCGATTGTAAAATTATGGCCAAATACCCTTGTAAGGGTATTTGGTCCGACACCGCCCCCATCCATCTCAAAGCACTAGGTGGTGGTGACCGTGGGACGAACGGCCCGCGCCCTGAGCATGAGCGTGGGCAGGCCGAGCCAACTGGGACCCGCAGTGGGGTCGACCAAGGCTCGAAAGTCTGTCGGGGTTTGACTGTACACCATGCGATCATCTCAGTTAGAGAGCTAGGTATCGACTCTTGTCAGGTTACGGCGAGAGATCGAGGAGCAGACACAGAGACTCTTCTATGAGGAGGCGGCCACAACCGGATGGCAGGAGGAGGTTAGGATGAGGAGACGGACAGGAGAGGAGCCCATTCCTGAGGGGGAGCGTACACAGGCAGAGGAGGCGCTCCAGGCAAGATTGTTATCTGAGGCCTCAGTTCGAGAGCTGGCAGGAGTGATGGAGCATGTCGGGAGGCTCACGCAGACCGAGGTTACACGAGGAGAGGTACTCCATGATGCAGTACAAAGGTTAGGTGTCCTAGAGCAGAAGAACAAAAGTTTGAGGGACATAGTATGTGACATCGTCGCTAGCGCAGAGTTGGCGAGACAGTCTACCTCGAGACTCGAGCAGAGGATTAATGATCCAGAGGAGGGTCGGAGGCGTCAGGCCACGACAAATCTGGTCGACGAGAGAAGGACTGAGGGGCAGCAGATTCCTATCGGACAGGCGCACGTCTCTCATGGGGTAGAGTCAGGTGGAGTGAGATTGGATACCCCTCGACGAGACTCGCAGATGGAGGAGCCAGGTGGAGCTATGGGGTTGACATGTGAGGAGGCTGCAGTTGTTGACAAACTCATGCTTGAGCCAGACGAGATTGAGAGAAAGAGAGAGGCAGAGGCACGTGGATTGGACTGGGTTCCTCCATCAGAGTTCGCAGTCTAGGGAGATGCATGGCGAGAGATGGATGGTAGGCACGACGAGCGAGAGACTGTCTCAGAGTCATGAGATGTCATACCACAACAGGACATGAGAGGGTCAGTCGTGATACTGCCTACGACTCTACCGTTTACACCAACTCCAGCTTTGGGGCTGATGGACGACATAGTGCACCTCCTTTCTTCAGAGTTGAGAGATGTGACAAGGAGACGACAATTGAGGGGGCCTCGAGGATGTTGAGTCCTGATACGGTCGATAGAGCCGTACAGGATGTGACAATCCGACTCGAGAGGGCACAAACTCAGGTCTTACCCAAGCCTAAGAAGGCGAAGGTAGAAGCCAGCAACACCTGTGGTATGTGCTCATGGTGTGACAAAGGAGTGCACGACATAGTTGTTTGCCCCGCCTTCCAGGTTGACCTCAGGAGGCGAGTTGTGCAGTTCGATGGACAGGGACTAGTCAGGGATGTGCGTGGCGCTCGTCTTCCGACAAGACGTCACGGTGTTAGGAGAGTTGTGTATGACAGACTAGGCCTGGAGCTGAAAGAGGATGAGTGACAGATTACATGTCCACGAGACGCACGAGGAACCAGACTATGAGATCTCAAAGAGAAGATCAATGAGAAAAGAAGTGGCTATTATGGGAGATAGATTGTTGGGCTTGTTTCATATTCTTATCTTCTTTGAGGGCTTCGAGGCATGTGCATGTATACCTCATGACTTGTATATTGGGAGTTTTAACTCCTGGCTTCAGAACTAGAGTCGTGTACCTCATGTAGTTGGTGATCAGATTTGACTCATGTTTCAGTAGATTGTACATACATGATAGGCTACTCGTTTTAATAGGTTGGCTTGAGTAGGGGTTTCAGAGATTGCCCTGGGCATGAGAGTTCAGTTTTATGTGAATTTGTGTGAGTTTTGTGTGAGTTTTGTGAGAGATTGGTGTGTGTTTGGTGTGAATATACATTTGGTATGAGTATGACTTTTCAGGGTAGGACACTGAGTTAGTGAGTGTTTTTGCGAGTTGCATTATTTCGTTCAGGGCACTGCTCCAATTGTCGGATAGTGATACCCACTTGACACTTTTGAATCTTCATGATTGATTTTGAGATTCGAAGCGTATTGCGTAGATGTATCATACGGGACACAATACTGGGCAAGTTTGTCCTTGTTTTTATTTTTGAATATGCCCTATTGTTGGATTTTTGAATCAGACGTATGAGTCTCGTGTGGAAACATGGAGCCATAAAATATTCTCACAGTTTGGACTTGTGTCAACTTCCCGTGCATTTGTGATGTTTGTATTTATTTTTTCGATTGTGAGTAAGTTGTTTGATTGTTGAACAAATGATTACTGACCTTGATTGCATATGAATCAGTGTGTGAGAGTCAGTGAAAATTGTTCCACAAAAATGAATGGAATATGTTGAATCGGAAAGGCAGCCTAAATGTTTAATGGGAAGGGGACTCGCTTGAGGAGTCACCCGTATGTCTTAGGAAAAGGGGCCCGTTTTGAGGAGCTACTTGTTTATGTATGCGAGATGAAAGTAAAAATTTAAGATTATATCTTGTTTTGTGAAGATAAATAAAACTTCGATTTTTGCAGAAAATTGTCAATGGATAACCAAGCTTGAGAAAAAATGTTCATATAAAGAGGGGTTCCTCCGAAAGAGAGAGACTTGTTTGTGAGGCTTAGGGTCAGCGGTTGCACCTGTCATGATCAAGCAGAACGGCCGCAAGTATTGAAAGTTGGCTCAAGAGTATTTTAGGAGGCCTAAGCCGAGGGCTAAATCGACATCATTGCTTATTATGGTTACTATTATTAATTATTACTTACTATCTTTGTTATTATTAATTTATTATTATTATCATCATATGGGAAGGCTAAATAATTGAGTCAAGTATCAGGTCACTCAAAAAGCTCTAACGAGGGCAACTGCTAGGGGGTACTTAGGTCCAAAAGTCAGAGAGTCGCCTTAGCATTGTGCGAACAATGTAGGCAACATCGTGGTGTAATGTCACGATGAGCCGTAGTTTGGCCCGATCAACCAAACTACAGTGGGTTGAGGGCAGAACTATAACCCACCTATGACTAGATGCAAGGTCGAGCTGAGTTTTGATTTTAGATTGCATGGAGTGAGCTACGTGCAACACTATGTCTATTACAAGTTTGAGCTGCTCAAGGAGGTGTGCTTATATATGGTAAGCCGCCTACAGAAGTATGCTACATATCTTTGTTGCAGAGTGAGCTACCTTGAGGAGTGCGCTTTGAATCTCCTTAAGCTACTCAAGATGGGTGAGCTATCTGCGCTTGTTGTGTTTTGCAGTTTGTCCCACTCAGAGCAGTTGTCCTGCCTAAAAGCCGTGCCTGAAGATGATGGTTGTTTGACAACCCGATTCATACGGCACCCAACGAAAGTCGGAAGGTGTCTAGGACAAACAGAAGGCGTTGGTATTTGAACACTGAAGCTAACCTAGGATGGTAGTATAAAGAAAGTATCCCTGTGAGTCAGACCGGAGGTGTAGGTTGAACTCTTGCTCGCCATAGGGACGTCGCAGAACTAGGATACCAAACTCCGAGCTGAGTCCTTCCGATTATACGGATTTGGTTATCCATTCGCTCAGTTTATGCATTTGCTTACGTTTTCTCTTATATTTTTGTGTCCTTACCCAAAGCGACGGGGACGTCGCTTAATGGGGTCTGGGAGGACTGTCGTAGCAAACACTCTTACAAGGGTATTTGTCGTCGTTTCTAAAGGTCGCACTAGGTGCGTCCTTGATAAACGTAACGCACTGATGGGACAAATCTCATCAGGGCGCTTACCTCGGCGACCTCGCTCTTGGCAAGAGTCCGAGATAAATGCGAACGAATTAGAGAATGTGTGGGGCACGCATTATTGCGTAGCTCAGTGAGATATCCTTTAGTCATCGGTAACAACAGGTTGGCGGAAGGCACCAACGCTGTAGGTTCCGGTTACCCCCTTTCTATAATTTTTATTTTGGTTATATCTTTCTTTCATTTTATAGTGTATACCTTTACTTTGCAGACCGGCTCGGCCTTCTGGCGGGGCTTATCACGAAAAAGATAACTACTTTACCCTGTGCACGTGCGGAAAAATTATGTTTGACGACGCAATTAGAGGCGCGACTTTTTCGGGGTTTGGCATGGGAAAAGTCGAGAGTTTCGGTGATACATGTGGTTTGCTTGGCAAGCCAGGGTACCAGACGACTACGAATCTAGGCACGAACGACGTCATCCGGTGGTCGGGAGTCTGACCGGTAGGCCAAGGCGAAGGCCTGGTTTGTGCTGGTAAGCCCAGTCACAGTGCCATGACTGTTTATATGGAGATTCACGCCTACTTAGCTCAACCTTGGGCCTAGTTCTATTGGTTACGATACTGGACTTTCAAGCAACAGGTTTGGGGTTCGAGGTCAGCAAGCGGCGATGGAGCAAAGGAATGCGACCAACAAGGACTAAAGGGGTCGAGGGTCTTAAGGGACCATCCCCCTTGGTTTTGTTAGACGGGCCCAAGCCTGGGTTCGACTGGCAAGACCAAGACTTGGTTTTGTTAGACGGGCCCAAACCTGGGTTCGACTGGCAAGACCAAGAGGGTGGCGACAGGTTCGCGTCCTCTTCAATTCGACTATTTTTATTTTGTTGATTTATTTTTGTTTTTGTTTTTCTCCATTTTTTTCCGTCTATTGACCAGGCCGGAAACTGGCTTCTATACCGACGGCAAAGGAGTACCGCAGAGGAAAGGATGAAAAAAAGTTCAAAAAGAAAATTAAAGAATGCTTGAAATTGTTGAGCAAGGAGTGGATGGATGCAAGTCGTGCACCCGTACATGAATAGGGGCGGATGGCGACTTTGCCGCCCCCTTCGTTGACCTTGAATGCAGGGGTGCTTGCCAACATGGGCTGTAGTGACCGACATTGCACTAGGGAACGACAAAGAATCTGCGCCAGTGGCCGTCACAACAGTCCAGGACCTTGAGCACAAGCCTCTTTTAGCGGTGTCGTTCGGGGTCTTGCGTATTCGGGGTGCTGACAAAGTTCCTCTATCCTACCCGTCTTGGTGCTCGAACAGATGAGGTCAACGTGTGTGGGAGTTGGTGGGTGCATAGCCCGCGGAGCGGAAGAAACCCGAGTGGCGGGGGCACTTTGCAAGTGCACCACTCGCCAACCACGATCTGCTGTGGGAGGCTGATGTAAGAGCATGCCCGTCGTCGCCCGAAAAAGGGTGAACTGTGCCTAGTAAGTCACAGCCAGAGGGAGCCCTGGTGAGGGTACACAGCAGGTGCGCCGTCCGCCAACCATGTTTTGCTGAAGAGTTCGAGTGTGAACAGGCCTGTGGGACCGCTCCTTGAGCCGTACGGCCTACCTGCTACTTGAGTGTTTTTCTCCCGCTGCTCCAAGTGTCGCGGGCGTACTCCCCGCTACTTGAGTGTTTTTCCCGCTGCAACCCTCAAAGTCACGGCCACAGGTCAGTACCGGCCTCGCGGGCGTCACAACACATAAGTGCCCTGCCAGTCCACACACACACTCACGCAGACGTGCACTCAGACAGGCACAGGACCAACAAGCATGCGCACACACACATACTTAGCACAACGCGGGAATCTCAGCAAGGCATACATTCCAGCGGCAAAACACAGAAATCAGCGGTGTTCTCAGTCTGTGTTTTGGCGGGGCATTACAAGTCAGTCCAAGTTACAGTCAACGTTGACTATAACTGACTGTGCTTGCCTGAATGTGTCTCTAGTAGTGTGACTTTTGACCAGCTGTTTCTTTGGACTTTGACGAACTGTCTCTTTTCACTTGGACGGCCTTCTGTCCTTCCTTTCTCTTTCTCATTACTCTCTTTAAGCGAATAGCGGGTCTCGTGTGACATTCCCACGCGAAACCTGCCTTCCGGTGTCAGGAAACAGCCGGGGTCTCGGGCCACATGCAGCGGTGTAGTATAGTTTTCTGCCACCTGTGCGACTGTGGGATCACTGTGAACCATTGATCATCTGACAAACCGACGGTAGGATTACACAACCTGCCTTTTTGGAAGGGGAGCCAGCAGTCTACTGTTTTGTGATTGGTTGGGGTGTCATGTTGGGGTCACGTTGGGGATGGCGGGAGAGGCTTGGCGGGCGTTGTAGTTTTCTATGAGGTTTTTTTCAGGATAGTAAACTACATGGGGATTTTCCTCTTCAGTGAATGCACGGGGAAGGTAAGGCCAGGTTTCTTTGTCCGAGACATGTCCAGGGCCCCAAGTATCTAGTCTGTCCAATAGGAGGAATAGGATGTGGCACACCCATGAACTGTTGACAGGAAGACCTGAGTTTGAATCCTAGTGACACTAGATGAATGAAATCAAATAAGAAGATGATTCAACATTCTTTTCCCGCCTTTTGGCGTCACACAGTTGTAGAAAAGTAAACTACACGGCGCATGTGGTCCAAAGGAATCAAACTCAGGTCTTCCTTTCAACAGTTCATGGGTGTGCCACATCCTGTTCCTCCTAAAGGACAGACTAGATCCTTGGGGTCCTAGACATGTCTCATCTATTGCCATCAGGAATCGAACTCAGGTCTTCTGTTCAACAGTTCATGGGTGTGCCACATCCTATTCCTCCTATTGGACAGACTAGATCCTTGGGGCCCTAGACATGTCTCTGACAAACCAAACCTGGCCTTACCTTCCCCTATCTGAAAAAAAACTCGTAGAAAACTACAACGCCCGTGCCTCTCCTGCCATCCCCGTGTAGTTTACTATCTGAAAAAAACCTCGTAGAAAACTACAACGCTCGTGCCTCTCCTGCCATCCCCGTGTAGGTTACTATCTGAAAAAAACCTCGTAGAAAACTACAACGCCCGTGCCTCTCCTGCCAGGCCCAACGTGACCCCAACATGACACCCCAGCCAATCACAAAACAGTAGGCTGCTGGCTTCCGTTCCAAAAGGGAGGGTTGTGTAATCCTACCGTCCGTTTGTCAGATGATCAACGGTTCGCAGTGATCCGGCAGTCACACAGGTAGCAGAAAACTACAGTACACAGCTGCATGTGGGCCGAGACCACCGGGACAAACAGGCGGGCCCAAGGAGAAGAAGAGTCGCGGCGCCGGGACAAACAGGCGGGCCCAAGGAGAAGAAGAGTCGCGGCGCCGGGACAAACAGGCGGGCCCAAGGAGAAGAAGAGTCGCAGCGCGTGTTCGAATACAACTCCATAGCGGCTGCTTTGTTTTCAGAGCGCGTATGGCTCGCTCTGTTTTGCCTCCCAACTTCCGAAACTGTTTGCCCTCTGTCCTGTGGGGTCCTACCCTTATTTTTTTCCCTCCCTTACCAAGTGCTTTTTTTTCGGGCAAAGGCGGGTGGGATCGCGTGCGAGCTTTCTGGAAGGGTCCGACAGTCGTATTATCTAGCCGCTCGGGTGTTGCTGGCCGCCTGCATAGGGACCCGCTAGCAGTAGGAATTTGGGATAAATAAGGTTGCACGCAGAAGCCTCACGTAGTACGTGGGGGATTAGAGGTTGTAGTTTTTGTGAAGGGTTTGGGGGTTCAAATTGATGGTTATAGGTATGGTACGGGTCGTGATGTGTAAGCAGGGTCCATATGTACGGTAGGACCTGCGTTTGTCAGGGGACGTGTAGCAGGATGGTCGCTGAAGGTCTAATTATGAGAAGTTAGTACTTAGGACTCGAACCGCGGTCGGATATATGAGTTTGTGGGACTGACTTACGGGTTTGGGTGTTTTTTTAGTTTTTTTGGGACTCGAACCGCGGTCGGATATTTGAGTTTGTGGGACTGACTTGTTGAAGGTTCGATTTGTGTCATGTGCGGTACTAGCAGTTGACGTAATTAGGTCTGGCAGTTGGTCTATGCGGCTGGGGTTTGATTTTATGTTGTGATTTGAACCGGAGGTTGGTAGCCGACGCGATGGTTTTGGAAGGGTTGGACCTGTCGAGTTGGTCCACCAGGTGGTTGTCGGATTATCATATGCGGTGACGGTGTGGTAAAGTTGGACCTGGTCTGGAACAGTGTTCAGGACTTTGGATGTTCGATGAGACGTCGAGGGTCTTCCATACGAGTACAAATAGGAATCAGAGCGTTGAGTCGCATACCCTTGCGACACAAAGACCCCTGATGAGTGCCGGTGGAGGCCGGTCGAAACGTCGGGTCCTAGCCGTCAGCTTTAACGATGATTCTTTAATCCAGTCGCGTTCGGGATGACTTTTGTACTCGCTTGTGTTGTCACTTTTTTCTTCCTCGCCTGCTTCTTCGTCTTCCTCTTCCCCTCTCTGTTTTCATGCTTTGATGGTTGCTTTTCATGATTTGTGGCTGGTATGTGGGTACTTTGGCTGTGGGCTTTGCCATCGATGGTGACTTAATACACGCCTGCATACCCCACTAGTGTGTCTCTGCGCAGGTGCACCATTCAGCGGAGTAACGAATGACGGAAAGGTGATGCGCCGTGTCTCGGCGCATGTGCGCCATTCACTGGTAATGGAAAGATGAGGCGCCATTGACCGAGTGAGGGCAGGCAGGGAGGAAGAACGTGGACAGGCGAGGACGAGGCAAGACAACCGTGAGGTTGCTGGGTAGGGTCGGTAGAGGTGACGTGGGGTGTCGAAAAGGCAAGCGACTGAGCGGAGGGAGGGAGGAAGGGAAGGAAGAAAGAGGGAGGGAGGAAGAGCGTGGGGAGGACGAGGAAAGGGAAGCGACTGAGCGGAGGGAGGGAAGAAGAAAGAGGATTGGGGAGGACGAGGGAAGACAGCCGGATGGAGGAAGGGAAGGAAGAAAAAGGAGGGAGGGAGG
>BFEA01000073.1:34809-48313 GCA_003427395.1 Chara braunii | reverse complement strand
GTTTTTTTTTTTTTTTTTTTTTTCTGTCGGCCAACGTCAGGGGAGGAAGGGGAGAGGGAAAGAGGTCAGGACAGGGAGGTCGGGATGGCAGACGGGAATGGAGGAGGGAAAGGTTGGGATCAGGTGAGGAGGAGGGAGGAGGAATCTAGGCATAGGGCAAGGTCAGGGGAGGAAGGGGAGAGGGGGAGAGGTCGGGACGGGGAGGTCGGGATGGGAGGTCGGGACGGGGAATTGAGGGAGAGGTCGGGATCGAGTCAGGAGGTCGGGATGGGAGACGGGTTGAGAAGGAAAAGGTCGGGATGAGGTTCGGATGGGATGCGAGTCGGGATAGAGGAGGAGGGAGGAGGAATCCAGGCAATGGAGACGACTCGCAACGATGTCGAGATCGGGGGAGCAAGGGGAGAGAGGGAGAGGTCGGGACGGGGAGGTCGGGATGGGAGGTCGGGACTGAGAGGTCGGGATGGGAGACGCGAACAGAGGAGGGAGAGGTCAGGATCAGGGAGGGAGAGTTGGGACGATGTCAGGGAAAGGAAGGAGAGCAGGAGAGAGGTCGAGACGGGAAGGAAGGGAAGGTGGGGAGGGGGGAAGAGGTCGGGATGGGATGGGAGTCGGGATAGAGGAGGAGGGAGGGGCATGGGATGGAGGTCAAAACGGGGAGGTGAGGGAGAGGTCGGGATTAAGTCGGGAGGTCGGGATGGGAGACGGGTCGGAAAGGGAGAAGGAAAAGGTCGGGATGAGGTCGGGATGGGGTGGGAGTCGGGATAAAGGAGGAGGGAGGAGGAATCTAGGCATGGGAGACGACTCGTGACGATATGGGGATCGGGGGAGCCAGGGGAGAGAAGGAGAGGTTACGAGAGAGGTACAGGCGATGGAGGGAAAGGGAAGGGGGACAAGATCGGGACGAGATCTTTGCCGTATTTTGTCCTTCACTTATTACATATATCTATATCTATATCTATATATATATATATATATATATACAGGGTTGCCGGCGTTCGGGACGGGCCGAACGCCCAAACCCAAACGCCCGAACGTACGGGACCCCTTCGGAAGGCGTTCGGTCGTTCGGGCCGAACGCGGACCAAAAAAAACAAAACAAAAAAAAAACAAAGTTTTCAAAAAGTTCCGAAAACAAATTATGATGTGGAGAAAACTAAACTAAACAACATTTTCTTGGGCACTACATCCAAACTCTGTACCAAATTTGAATTAAAAATCAAATACAGAAAATTAACACTATGATAAAAAAAAGAAAAGAAAAAAAAGAATTAAAATGAGTGAGTGTGCCAGCCCCTTTTCGACACCGCCATCTTTGCCGATTCTTAATTACTTTTTGGCATTGACAAATGCCCTGAAAATTTACAGATATGTAGTTTACATAATCGATAACTCATTAAAAAGTTTTCAAAAAATAATAAAATTGTTTAGGCCCCGAAATAAAGTTAAAACCAAAAGTTAAAAGTGAAAAAAAACAAAATAGTGAGTGGGCGAGCACGTTTTGACACCCCCATCTTTGACGACTTTTAATGTTTTTTTGGCTAAGCAGAATGGCTTCAAAATTTAAAGGCGTGTAGGTTACAGCATAGAGAACTCACCAAAACAAATTCAGAAAAAAACACTTATTTTTAGGCCCCGAAACAAAATATGGCGGGGACCGAACCTAGAGGTGTTCGGCCCCCAAACGCCCGAACGTTCGGGGGCCAGCCCAGGGGGCCCCGAACGTTCGGTCAGGTAAACCTGTATATATATATATATATATATATATATATATATATATATATATGCAGGGTCACCAGCCCGTACGTTACGGAGGTCCTTGGGCAGACCTCTGTACGTAGGGGCGTTTGGGGTCCCGTACGGGGTCCGAACCCGACGACATTCGGCCCCCGCCAAAAATTATTTTGGGGTCTAAAAATAATTACTTTTTTCTGAATTGTTTTTTGTCAGGTCTATATAACGTGAGGTCCATGCCTGTAAATTTTCAAGTCATTTGGCTAAGCCAAATAAGAATTAAAAATCGCCAAATATGGCGGTGTCAAAACGTGCTCGCCCACGTATTGTTTTACTTTTTACTTTTGTTTTCACTTTAGTTCGCGGTCTAAACAATTTTATTATTTTTCGAAACTTTTTTAGTGGGTTTTGTATTATGTGAAGTACACATCTGTAAGTTTTCAGGTCATTTAGCTATGCCAAAAAAAAATGAAAAATCGCCAAAGATGGTGGTGTCGAAAACATGCTCGCGCACTCACTAAATTTAATTGTCTTTTTATTTTTATTTATTTTTATTATTAGTATTTGTTTTCCGTATTTTATTTTTATTTCAAATTTGGTAAGGAATTCGGATGTAATGCTCAGGTAAATCTTGTTTAATTTATTTTTCTCCATAACATATATTGTTTTCAGATTTGTTTGATGAGTTGTTTTTTTTTTGTTTTTTGTTTTTTTGGTCCGCGTTCGGCCCGAACGGCCGAACGCATCCCCAAGGGGTCCCATACGTTCGGGCGTTCGGGTTCAGGCTTTCCGCCCGTCCCGAACACCGGTTACCCTGTGTATATATATATATATATATATATATATATATATATATCGTCAAATAGAACTGCCCGGTAAACCGTAGGCAGAGAGGGAGAAGAGGACAACAAATGAGGGGCTGTGACAAACTGTTTTGTCGGAGTTTATATGTATATTTTACGAGTTTTCTATACTGTGTCTCTATAACTTCTACTATCTTGCCCCCCCCATCCTCGATTCTCGCAATCTTTACTCTTCTCGCCACGGGCGGAGCCGCGGCAGGTCCACATGTTATATTTATTTATTTGTATTTATTCGTGAACATATCGTTTTACTTTCAGTGATGGAATATCATGAGGTGCGAAAAACGATTGCACTTACGGTTCTTGGACAAGCATTATCCTTCCGCTCCTTTTGCGACTGCTTGGTGGTTATATCCCTAGGTTTTCTTTCGAATTTCCATTCGTGATTTGTAATTTGTTCTGCATGTGGTTGTCTCGTTGTTTTCATCGTCGAATAGGCTTTATATTTCGATCTCGTTTCTGACCAAGTTTTTCCGATCTTGATTTTCCTTTCGCCGATGGCTTTCGACGATTTTTAAGAGCAAAGTTCACCGAATATGTTATCTTTGTCCGGGTCCTTGAGTGTTTTAATGAATGCTGTTGAATTTAATATGGTAGAAGGTTGTTTACTGCTATATCGTCATGGACATTCAATATTCATTTATTTATTCATCTTTGGTAATTACCTTTGATTTTCCAATGTTTTTTGTCTTCTGTTTCCAAAAAATCAACTTGAAGGAAGATTTTAAACACTTCGCTGTCCTTACAGTTTCTGACAAAGGTCAGGAATGTCGAACGTGTTATCTTCCAAGGGTATTCTAATAGTCTAAGTTCCATATAATATAGTTTCATTACAGCGGGTAGATCCTTCACGTCATATGTATTTGCTACCATTCTATGTAGGGTGTTGATGATTGTTAGTACTTTGGTGTTCACGGAACCGACACTCCCGAAATGACGGATAAACCGAAGAGAGAGAGAGGTGGTTGAGGTGACGGTACACACTATGTCATGTCTGGGCGGCGCTGCAGATAGGGGAGGTAGCAGGTAGCTGAGGTGAAGCGAGGGAGAGGGGCAAAAAGGACTCTAAGGGAGAAGGATTATCAAAACGAAGAAGGGATGGTGGGAACATCAAAATTTGTGAAAACGGGTCGGTTGGCAAAACCCTGAACGCACTTCGCAGTGTTACCGCTCGTGCAACTCAATCTGATCAACTTATGTGCAACCAATCACCCGTAAGACCACAGGGGATTGGAGACAAAGAGGTTGCAAGAAGACGAAGGGCAGGGGAATAGAGGAATTTGGTGCAGGAATAGGCGAGCGGGAGGCTGGCATAGAATGCATACAAATTCAAATTGTCGGACATGTAGGTGTGTAATCTGAAAATATCTTAAGTTGCAAAGACAAGATATAAAAGGAGAGAGAACCAGAGTAGCTCGGCGTACACGGCTCCGCGAAGTTCAACGTGTATACACGCAGGTGGGGGTCAAGTTGTCATCGCTGTTACCAGGTAGGTGTGCGTGTGTGTGTGTGTGGTAGGGGGAGAGAGAGAGATACACACTTGCAACAATAGACAACATGTGCGAGGTTTTACTTTCGCAGTATACACGTCATGTCCAGCCGCGATTACCCTTCTGCCTCATTGCTCAGGTAATCCTTTCAGCCACCGTCCTTGAATTTATACCCTATCATCCTTATCCTTCCCACGTGCTTGTCCTCAATCCCTGCAGTATCCTCATCATCGTTGCCTCTGATTTCTCCGTAGTCACGCTCTATAACGCCCTTGTCGTCGTTGGTTTCCAGTGGTCGTCGAGTTGCTGCATATAACATCTTCCTCCTGCGTATGCTCCTATGATACTGTCCATTCCTGTTTCTATTCGTCTTTTTGCCAGAATTTCGTACTCATTCAGTTTATTTCACTCTCGGTCGTATTTCTGTCGACAAATAATGTTTAATTTTTTTTGTGTTTATATCTGACTTGTCTTTTTGGCTTTCTTCTAGCTTTGTATGTTTCTTTGTCTTTCGCGTGGTCATGGGTTTCATCATTATTTTTCAGGTGAGTACTTTCATCTTCTCGTCTGTGGCGGATCCACCAGTTGTGGTGCTCCGCCAGGGATAGAGATGGAGATGGAGGAAGAAGGGGGGAGCGAGATGGCACAGCGCAGCTCCCACGCTAGACTCCAACGCACGTACTTCAAAATGTGCGAATGTAGAATGATCTCACAAACAGACAACAGTTGGGGTATACCCCAGCGGACTGACTGGACCGGACTGGACGGGTTGATACCAACAGAGGTACCGGCCTGGACTGGACTACCCCGAATACAAGATAGGCCTGTGAGAACAAGCCAAGGGGCTGGTCTCACAGGCCAACCAGAGGTCCGCTACACGATCCTCTGCCTGTGACGGATCGCCTAGATACAAGCACGCTTCCGCCAAGAAGTGGAACTCTACCAAAGAAAAAAAAAACCTGAGTAGTCTAGGATGCGGAGCAAGCTCCATGCTGAGTCCATGCGATGCAACCTAGGATAGAAAATGTCACAAAAACAACAATGTCACAGCTAACAGCCTAAGTGGAAGCCAGTCTTGTATACATGTCCTAGGAAAGCAGAAGGTAATGGCAGCTAGATCCTAGAATGTTGGAGGCAGTAGCCTCAATCTGGAAACAGCTGACTAGTGTATAAGTCCTAAGAACAGAGAAAGCAGAATAACTAAATCCTAGAAATGTCAGACGCAGTAGCCTCAGTCTGAGAGCAACAAAGCAACAACAAGACAACCATATGTCACAGGAGAGGTGTGTCACAAACCAAAGGGTGGGATGGTCTATGAGGGTGGCGAATGCAGCCTAGGCGTCGATAACTCCTAAGGGCATCCACGCAAAATGACAAGGAGGCACATTTCATCAGGCTCAAAGAAGGTAGGGGAACTGGGAGCGAACATAACCAATGACCCTAACAGATAGACCATCAGGGCGGGTGACCGCTATGGAGGGTCGACCATGCAAGGGAACAAGGGAGCCAGGTATACTCGACGCACCTAGATGAAGCATGCGAGGCTGCCTAACTAGGGTGTGAGGGCCAACAGAGGGTAGAAAGGTGATGGGTAAGGGAATCATGCAAATGACTCCTAAGGTGAGGGAAGTTGGAGCTAGATCCGTAAGCTGGGAAGCCCGGGCAACGCTACGGTCCCGATGCCTATGCGTATACCAAGGAAGAGCCCAACTTAGAGGAACCCGGCGAAGGGAGACCATCATGCGACACAACCAGGGCACTGTACAGGGTAAGGTGGTAAGAGGGCACAACGTCTGAAGTAGGCAGAGATGATCGTGACGAAGTCCATGAAGCTGCCGATGACGTCCATGATGAGAAGTACGAAATGCCTTCGAGGAAGAGCCGCAACGTCGACGAGCTGAAGTGACAAAACTGGAGTGGATGGAGTACTGAGAAGTCAGAGGCGTGGGAAGATAAGTCAGAGTCAATCGTCGTATCGAGCAGAACGACGACGAGTGCGCATTGGACGCTCAGAAGTATCCGGCTGCTGCTGAAGGTCTGCCTCAAATGGAGCAGGCTCGGCTTCAGCGATCTCCTCAGCCGAGGGAGAAGAAGGAGGGTCAGTGGGGTGAGGAGGAGCAGTCAACCCAGCACGACGAGCACGGTCATAGGCACGCACCAACATGCGAGCGTGCTGCAAGTGCTCGAGGGGCTCCCAAGTAGCCTCCTCATCAGGGTAACCCTTCCAACGTATGAGATACTCGACGTGAGGAGGGTTGTCGTTGGTGACTCGGCGACCAATGATGTTTGAAACGAGGAACTCCTCGTGGCCGTCCACCATGATGGGTGGAGGGCGCTCGTATGGTCGTCCAACGAAACGCTCAGACGGTCTGCAGTAGGGACGCAGTAATGAGACGTGGTAGACATCGTGCACACGAGCCTGGCGTAGGTAGTTGGGCAGCTTCACACGGAAGCTGGCCGGGCTAGATGCCGTATCAAAACCAACGACCTGAAGAATGCGGCATGGGCCAAATAAGCGACGCTGAAACTTGTGAAGCGTGTCCGGCGGCTGCCTGGTCCTGGAACTCTACTACTGCCCGGACACGTAGCTGTCCAGTGGAGGGAACGAAAATACGGGGCTCTCTGGTGCCCTCTGAACCTTGCCAGTACACAAGACCATTGTCCCCGAGAGAGTAGTTGGGGACGGTCTTGCCACTCCAAAGGGTCGCACGGATATCGCGATAGTCGGGGCATTGGCGGTACTGAGTCCGAAACTCGTCGATCACCAAGTGGCGGACGGTGGTGACCGAGATGGCAGTGAGCTGGATTTGCTCCTAATCATGGTCAGGACGTCGGGATAAGGCATCTGCGACCCGATTCGTCTCACCCTTGATGTGCCCAGTGGTGAAACTAAACTCGGATAGGTCGCGCCACCAGCGAGCCTGTCGAGGAGTGAGCTTCGGTTTTGTCAGAAAAGCCTGGACAACAGAGTTTTCCGTGTGCACCGTGAACGGTGCCCCGTGCAGGTAGTGACGCTAGTGTGGAGCGACATAAACTACTTCGAGAACCTCACATTCATCAGCGGTGTAGTTCATCTTGGCGGGCAGGAGCTGACGGGAGTAAAAGGCTATCGGACAATCACCTGAGCGAGACTCGACAGTGCCGTCCTCAGCGATGGTAGGAGAATAGTCAATAGCAGGCTCGTTAGTAGCGGGACGAGCAGGCGTCAGGCGGGAGGCAGTGGTAGGGGTAGGGGGTGGGAAGCGAGGGATATGAGGATGAGAGGAATCAGGAGAGGAGGGGAAGGTCAGAGAAAGCACTGCTCCTACAGGAAAGTCTTATGCATCAGTGGTAAGGATAAAGGGGCGATCAAAATCGGGTCGGTGAAGAACCGGTGCACATGTCACCGCCTTCTTGAGGGCGCGGAAGGCGTCCTCGTGGAGGGGTGTCCAAACCCATGGCGGGTTCTTCCGGAGGAAGGTGGAGGTAAGGACGTAGGAATACCTAGCGTATCCCTGGAGGAAATTACTATAGTAGCTGATAAGGCCTAAGAAGCTGCGAAGCTGCTTGGCGGATGTGGGGACGGGCCACTCCACAATTGAAGTGATCTTCACATCGACCATGTGGACACCCTGGTCAGACACGTAGTGTCCTCAAAAATCCACTTTGTGTTGTGCAAAGCGGCACGTGCTCAGCTTGGCAAAAAAAAAAAGGACGTTGAGGAGGTGTCTAAGATGCTCCTCGAGGGTACGATTGTAGACCAGGATATCGTCGAGGTAGACGAGAACGTACTACTCCTGGATGTCCCTCAAGATGTCGTTCATCGCCCTCTGGAAGGTAGCGGGTGTGTTGGTGAGGCCAAATGGCATCACCGTAAACTCGTAATAGCCGAAGCGCGATCGGAACGCTGTCTTCGGCTGGTCCGCTGCAACGACGCGGAGCTGATGGTAACCGCTACGAAGATCAATCTTCGTAAAGAAGCGGTTGACTGCTAGGTGGTCGAACAACTCGTCGGAACGAGGCATGGGGTAGTTGTTTTTAACCGTGTAGCGATTGAGACCTCGATAGTCGATGCAGAGATGGAGAGTTTCATCCACTTTGCGAGCAAAGAGGACGGGTGCACCCCACGGGGAGTTGCTGGGTTTAATGAAACCCACTCTCAAGAGCTCCTCAAGCTCATGCTTGAGTTCGGTGGCCTCCGGAATCGAGAGTCTGTAGGGTGCCTGGTGGTGAACACGATAGTTAGGCACAAGCTGAATGGAGTGCTCGACATCGCGCATCGGTGGGATGCTGGCGTACGAGAACGACGATGGGAAAACGTCGTGGTACTCTCGAATGAGGTCACGAACTGCAGGCTCCAGGTCGGCCGTATAGCGTGCGAGTTCCTCAGCGTCAGCGTCGGCGCGCGACGACGGGATGGACTCGACGGACGGCGGAGGGTGGGAAGTAGAGATGAAAGCCATAGAGATCGAAGGAGAATCTGGCTCCAGAGGGATGAGCTCGACATCGGGACAGAATGGATCATAGTGTAAGAGTTCCGTAGCGTTCACCACAAAGAAGTTGACGTCGTCCTGTCGGATGAAGTGAGCGAACTGTCGATGTGAGGTAACAGTGATCGTAGGAGATGGTGTGGGCACACAGGGAGTGGTGTCACACTGGTACCTATAAAAGGTTCACGATACGTCTGTCCACACTTCGTTTTGAGAACGAAAGTGTTGTTCGTCCAATCGGCCTCGGTGCTGAGGAACCGACGAGACCACGGAGTACCGAGAATGAAATCGTACCCCGTCTCCATCATATCGAAATGTGCAGAGGAGCGGTGGCGACGAGACGCCGGGGGACGATCAGTCGGCTCGAGGGTGAGGAAGAAAGGGAGGTCGGTGACCGTTTGATCGAAGAAGCGTTGGGTCTTGTCATCCCCTAGGGTGACAGAGATGGGAGTTGAAAACCCTGTCGTGGGTAAGCGGGCTTCTTTCACCACACGTGGGTGAATGAAGTCGCCCCAGAACCGGAATCCCACAGCGTTGAGTACACCCTCGTGGAGGTCTCCAGTCGTACCGGGATGAGCGGGAGGGTGTGATCAGGGTCAGAGAGGATGGTGAAAAGGCGACTTAGTGCAGCGACATGAAAGGTGAGTCGCTCCTGACGAGCCTGAAGCATGCTCAAGTCCAGAAGAGAGGACACAACGTCCTCGCGAGTTGCAAGCTGCTCGCTGCAACGGGCTGAGCGAATGGCTCGACATGTTGGTAGTCGCGGCGAGGTAGGAGGGGAGACGGTGGTTTGCGGAGGCGCAGACGGTACTGCGACAGAGGGCTGAGTACACTCTGTCGGGTCCTGCGATACCTCAACTCCAGTAGTGAGAGGGGCGAACCGCGACGGGGAGGGCGCAGGTGTACACTGTACCGTGGCTAGGAGGCGACGCGGGGATGGGAGGCGCCGGGGGGGGACTGAGCCCGACGCTGGCGGGAAAGGTCAGCGTAGTGGCGGTCGAGGGCGGCGGTGTAAGGGCACCGCGAGAAGGTATGACCGTCCTGGCGGCAACGCAGACACCCACGCCGGCCCAAAATGGTCGCGCACTCCTCAGTGGCAAGGACACCGCGAGGAGGGACAAAGCCCTAAGGGAGGTCCTGCTGAGGGACCTCGGGGGGCGACGCGCCAGCATGCCTGGAGCGGTTGCGTGCCCGGGAGAGGGCGGAGAGGATGAGCTGGAGACGCTCGGCCATAGGGAGAGTATTCTCCTCGAGGTGGTAGTGGACGGCCTCGCCGAGGTCGAGGTCGTCGCTATGGTCACCCTCTGGCAACAATGGGGCAACAACGTCCTGCTTACCATACTCGAGCTTGCTGAAGCGGCGCGAGAAGTGGCGGCCCTGCTGTGAGGAACGGCGGGGGCGACCACGGAAAAGGGAACGATGCTAGGAAGTGCCGTGAGAGGAGGGGAAGTAACCAGTACGCTGAGGCTGGGAGGAGGAAGTGTGTTGAAGACGGGCCCGCATCCGCTGATTGTCCCTGGCGGCCTCGTAAGCCTGCGGGGCCGAAGTGAACTCGTACCGCCATAGCTCGGAGCGGTACTCAAGGGGAAGGCTGGCCAAGAAACGATCGATAAGGGTAGCCTCGGGAAGGAATGCCACATCACGAATGAGGCGGGCATCCTGAAAGACCTGGATGTGGCGATCCAGGCCAGCAGTGCCACCAGAGTAGGACCAGCGTGTAATGATGACACGCTCGTAGGCGTCAGTCACGTTATGTCGGGCTCCGAAGCGATCCTCGAGGAACGCCTGGAAATCCATGAAGGTCGGAGTCCGACCCGCACGAAGGGAGTAAGCATAAAAATCCTCCCAGACGTCGAAAGGACCACCACGCATGCGCGTGGAGAGGTGAACCACCCATGTGTCGGGTGAGGCGCCCATGAGTTGGAGGGTGCGGGTGGCAGACTGTGGCCACCGAGACACGCGTATGTTTGTACTGTCATACAAGGCAATGTTCGTCAAGCGGACGAGTGGTGCACCACCATTCTCGCGGCGAGGAGAACGGGGAGCAGAGGCCTGCGCTACGGCCCAGTAAGTCGGCACAGGTCCTGGAGAAGGGGGTGCAGTTAACTGTCCGCCCGGGCCGCATGGTGGAGCGGGGGGGGGAACAGCGGCAGGCTGCGAGGGAGCTGCGGTGGAAGAGGTTGCAACAGCCGAGGGAGTAGGAAGGAGGTAGGATGGGGGTGGAGGGGGTGCGGGGCGGGGGAAGCGAGCGGCAAGAATGGGAGAGTAGAGGAAGAACAGGGTGCGCCCGAAGGCGCGGCCACCTGTGAGGGTAGGGGTGGTTGAAGGCGTAAGAGGGCGAGGTCGGCCCGGGTCTGGGCAAGCTTGTCCTCGAGACGTCGAACGTAGATCGAGCGAGGAGTGGCAAGAGGAAGAATGGGGGAAGTGGATGCACGAGCGGCGCGGGGCATCCCACAGAGGGGAGAGCCAGGTGGCGCTGCGGCCGTGCGAGGGGGAGGGAGAAGCGGGGCACCCCAAAAGCATGAGACCATGGCAGCGGGTTGTGGTCCCGTGGCCGTAGTGGTCGGAATCTGGGCGGGTGCGCCCGTAAAGTGAAGGAGGGTCTGGCCTGTGACAGCCGTCGTGCTAGGAGCATGGGCGGTCACTAGGATGACCGGATCAGGGGCGACAAAGGAGGAAGCTCCGCCGTGGCCACCATGTCGATGGACAGGGGACCCGGACTGGGAGCCAGGAGAAGAGAGAGAGTGGGGAGAGGAAGGATGACCAGCATCCTGAAGTTGCCGAAGGCCAGCGGCAAGAGTCGCCATATGCGCTTGTAAGGGCGCTAGGAGGGATGTGATGAGGGTGTGCAGATCCCCCTGGGGCTGATGGCCCTGGTCCGTCGGCACGGGTGTGGAGCCCGATACCGAGGTTGTCGCCGCCTCGGTGGCTTGTGACTTGCCGTCGACCATGGGGAGGTAACGGGCCGGACAAGAGAGGGCCGGAGGAGGTCCGCGTGAGCGGAGGGCGTAGGGGGAGGTCTGCGATAGAAGGCGACGGGCGGCGCTAGGAAATCGAGCGTGGACGCCGTCAAAAGGGGAGGGGTGGTTCGGATCCAAGGTGGTCGAATGAAAAGGGAAAGTAGGGGGGTTAAGAAAACCCTAAACCCTAGAAAAACCCTAAGAAAACCCTAACCAGTGTTTGAGTGGTTAGGGTAGGGTACTGGTGACCTAATGAAGAAAATAAAATAGCAAGCATAGGGAGGGAAGGCGGGAGGAAAAATAAATAAACAGCGAAATTTCAAGAGAAAAATAAAAATAAATAAGGAAATAAATAAATAATAAAAATAATTGAAGAAATAAGGAAACAAAATGTGAAGAGAGAAATAATATTTATTTTTTTAGAATTCTCGGCAGAATTTCGGGGTCAAGAATGTGCCAAGGGAAAGGAGAGACCAAGATAAGCACACTAGGTGTTGCATACTCATGAAACACAGTCATAAGTATGGCGCAGATTCCCAGAACCGACCAGATTATACAGAGTTATAGATGCAAGCGGAAGACTTGAGATACCTTCGACTGGCTCAGACTTGACTTGGAATGCAATCAAGACACTCTCAAACATTCATCAAGGCGTGAATACCCTGGCCTCGAGAATAGACGAAGGGCCAGGGATCAAGATCATACACGGTTAAAAGGAGAGAGGAGAGAGACGAAGGAGGAGGAGAGGGAAGATGACGTCAACTCAATGTTTCCAAAGATAGTATCTTGAACTGTCAGAAGTGACAAAAATTCGAAATGTCGCGAATGCCAAGTCTCACAATATCCCAGATGTCGATCTCACAATGTCAAGTACAAAATTCAAAAGGAAGATGAAATCAGATCCCCAAATAGTCCTCACCTCGTAGTCCCAATGTCGTTGTCTCATATGTCACCAAAACTCATAATCATCTCTCATCTGCAGTAGTCCCGTAGGAGAACCCAGACTAGACTGAGAAGGTAGGAAAGAGAGAGAGAGAGAAGAGAGAGAGAGAGAGAGAGCCGGAGGGCAGAGGAGCAAAGGGAGAGAAGGCCGAGCCTTCCTCCCGGTACCTGGCTATGGCGCGGCAAGGCCGCTGTGCTGTCCCCTCCGCTGCTGCACTCGCTGTCTCCTTGCTGCTCTGGCTCTCGATGTTGTGCTGCGCTAATCTGCTTAACGCAGCCAAGTTGCGCTAATCCTGAAGACTAACTTCGCCCAGACTAACCTCATACTAATCTACCAGACTGAGGCTGGTACCCAGCCTTTTGTAGGGCTGGACCGGCCTCTTGCCTACTGGTACCTACCGGACTGGACCGTTGATCCAGATCAACGGTCCTGTTTTGAAAATCGTTGGCGCCTAAATCGTGACAGCCTCTGAAGCGCCGCTGGTGGGTCCTAGGCTGGACCGGTACCAGCCTTGTGGCCATTCGGCCTGGGCCTGCCTGAACCGCCGTGGTCCAGGCCCCTCTGAGCCTCATTTGAACCGTCGTCCCTTCGGCTAACCCTGCCTGTCTGGAATCGGGCCCTCACTAGGGCCCGTGTGGCTCGGTATGCCACACACTCCCCCCCTTGAAAGACCGCCAAGCTAATTGCGAGGGCGAAGCTATCTGTCCGATGTCCGCACAGGGCGGGCAGGTTGGGCAGCTTCCTTAGCAAGTCGCTGTTTTTCGTAATACGCGAAGATGAGGGGTGTTGTCGCCTTCAGATCAGCTCTTGAGATCCAGCGTGTGTCGTTCCGATTGCATTGCTTGAATGTAACTCTGTACTGCATCGACTTGTTGCCATGCTTGCGATGCGTGAGAACGCGGTCGACCTCCTGATGACCATCCATTGAAGGAGGGTCCTGTGACCGTCCGCCTGGGAAGTCCGCGGCGGAGGCTGGAGTGTAAACTGCCAGCTTTGAAGCGTGAAAGATCGGGTGGACCGTCAAATGCGGGGGAATCTCAACGATGAA
>BFEA01000072.1:3777657-3788766 GCA_003427395.1 Chara braunii | reverse complement strand
GAGAGAGAGAGAGAGAGAGAGAGAGAGAGAGAGAGAGAGAGAGAGAGAGAGAGAGAGAGAGAGAGAGAGAGAGAGGGAGTGTTCAATAGATTCTCTATATGGACAGTTGGAGCAGATGACTGTAGAATGACACGAGAAGTCAATCAGTGTTCAGGTTGCAGGACGAGGAGTAGCTGTTGCCTATGGTAGGTGACCACTCCTGCAGACCAGACAACACCGATTCGGGTGCGGGCTGTGGAAGCATCGCATCCAATTCTCGCAGTTGCAGTTGCTGCACCAACTGTGTGTGTGTGTGTGTGTGTGTGTGTGTGTGTGTGTGTGTGTGTGTGTGTGTGTGATTATCACCATAACAGCCCCTGTTTCGCCAACAATAAGATCCAAGCAACTTTACCTTTATTGCAGACAACGAAGCATAAGCCAACCCAACAAAGAAACAACTTTACCCCTATAGCAAGCAACATGAAGAATAATAGATCCATTATATCCCTTTCTTGACTATCTTTACCTTAGATTCATTTGGGGTTCCTCCTTTTCCCTCGGACCTTCATCCGTAGGTATATACCAGTAGTACACAAGAGGACGGAGGAGGGGAAGTGGAGGAAAGTGGGGGCAAAGAGCAAACTGAGGAAAGACAAACTTCACAAGGTTTTCAATTCTCACAGCTGGAGCAGACTACTATAGAATGGTACAAAAGGCTACCGGTAGTCAGAGCTTGGGTTGCAGGGAATTTTGAGTTGTGGAGCAACTGTTGCCTATGGTAATCGCCACGCCTACAGACTGGACAGGCCCAGTTCAGGTATGGACAGTGGACAGTTGCTGCCTCAATTGGCACGGCGTAGACAGATGTCACAAGTTACGTGGCCCTTACATGCTAGGAATCCCAAGGCTGCAGATTTGACACCCTAAATAAACAAAAGATGGAAACGCAAAAGAGAAAGCATGAGTACACAGGAAGCATGCCGGCCGGCAGGCTCGGCGGTCTTGCTTCCTGATTCCTCGGCGCTGGCACTATTGCCCAGGAATGGAAGTCACCAAATAGCAAGGCTAGACGTGGTGGCAGTGAGTGGAGATAGGGGCAGTACGGGTGGGGTGGAAGCACCTTGTGGTCAGCGTGCTATTGGCGGCCTGGCGCAAACGAAGTCGAGCAACTACTACTGTGGCCCGACTTTATGGTTAGGTGTGAACGATTGAAGATTGTGCAGCGGTGAGGATGAAGGTGGGATGTGACATGGCGGCTGTTCCTTGTTGGTTCTCCATGCTGCATGCCGGTCGGCGACGCCCGAAGGAGATGGCGGATTCTGTCTCCTCACCCATTTGGCTTGGTTTGAGATCGGAGGGGAGACGACCACACTGGTTGACTGGGTAAAAGCCACCATGCAGGAAATGCTGGATCTGATTGCGGAATTGGAGGGGGGGGTGCGATTTTTCAGCCTGCCGCTCTTCCTTGGTAGGAGCCAGATCCAGATGGGCAAGAGCGAGCCAGTACAACCCCCTGAGTCCTGACCACACCCTCATGAGCAAATGTTACAAGGTGTTCAAATCAGGGTGTGCTCAGGGGGTTGTACTGGTGAAGAGCGTGGGTGGGGAGCTCCCAGCAAGTGTTGTGGCGGATGGACACTCACGTCTCCAACAATCACTGGCACCATCTCCATTGGAGTCCGCGCTTCATCTCACAAGTGCTACAGCAACACCAACATCCACAATTGAGGTAAGTAATCCGCGCTGTGCATCATGGACCTATCTGATGATTCTGCAGCGCCTTCTCCGCATATGGATTTCAGTGGTGGATGGGCAGTTGCTTTTCAGCCAATCACCAGTGACATTACATATCATCACTACTACAAGTACAACATCGATTAGTCCAACAACAACAAAAACATTTGGCGCGACTGCTTGTGTGCTTATCATGGAGTTAACTGTCAAGTTTGGAGCGCCTTTCAACCAAATGGACCCTTCGGTGGGCATCACGTCGCTATCACACGAGCTAGAGGTGTTTAACACTCGAGAAACGTTTTTGCTAACAACGACGTTAGCTCCTGCGTGCATCAAAGGGACATCATCTCATGGACATGGAGGACTTCTCAACAGAACGGCGGCTCAATTGTGTCATTGGCATCTACGGTGTTCTCATCAAAGGGACATCATTGCTTCAATTGTGCCATTGGCATCTACGGTGGGTGCTGCAGTGGACGGGCTGGTTCATCACTGACGGCCTTTCGTACATCTAGCAGCTGCACATCTTCATGCCATTTGCAAGCGCGGCCTGGGCGAATGACTGGATGGTCAGTCTCGTTGGGGCTTATCGTCCGCCAGTGCGTCGGTTTCGGGCTGTGTTTTGATGCTAGTGGCCCATGATATTCTCACGACTGCACACTCTTCTCTGTCATGCTGCGCTTGTATGATTGATGCATTTGATTGGCTGTGTTACGTATTGCGTCATCTTTCATTCTTTCCATTCGATGTGGAATTGTATCACCGGAATCTTATTTGGCTTGATTTGATTGATCGATTTCAATTGATTTGATTGCTTCAAATGGAGCCTACGACTGGAACCCGAGGCCTTTCCCTTAGCAAGGCGATGATGTACCACCTGAGCTGCATGGGCTCGCACAGGGAAATTGGAGACGATCGGACTTGAACCGATAACTTCATACTCGCAAATCATCCGTTCTACCACTTGAACTACGCCCCCGACGGAACATTGATTTGAACATTCTGACTGATGTGTTCATTTGTAATCACTGTTCCCTTTTACAATTGTGATTTGCGAGACCTGCGTAAGGACGACACGCATAAATCGAGAAATGGAATGGCGATATGCCTCATACAATGGCAGTCGGCATGCCTCTATGTTCCTTTTTTTTTCTTCTTTTTTAAAACAGTGAACAGCACGAGCTGATGCTAGGAGTGCTGATAGGAGCAGGGCAGGCACCACTAGCACTTCCGCGGAGGCTCCAACTATTGTTGGGAACAGCACCTGCTGGAAAACGGGTCTAGCGTCCCATTCAGCATTTGTAATTGTTTGTTTAAAAAGACATGCGATTGTGGTGTATGAGCAGTCGTTAACGATAAGCAGCATTGATTGCCCTTGTGCGAGGGGATAAACTGTCCATCAAACCCTATGATGGACAAACCACCTAGCGCACCACCCAAAGATCCAATCGTAGCAAATGAGAGTGAGCCAAATTTAATTAGTTCAGATGAAAACAGATCAGATGGAATCAAATCCAATCCCCGGGCCTTCAGGGCAGATCAAACTCTCGCAAATTAGATCAGCCCAGTTCAAACACAAAGATATGACAGTGTGTGACCGGATAATCAACCAGCTTGCCCTCTTGAGTAACATGTAGCCTCACAAAGGTAACTGCCACCCGAATGACGGAGGAACTGGTGATCGAGCAATACGATAACCTACTCCCTGTTTCTCCCCTCGCTGATCAAGTACGGAGGAAAGAGCTCCCCACCCCTGCCACGTGGCAAAACTCTCATACTTCATAGGGCAAGATGCTCACCTCAATTCCACGAACAATAATTGCTATCATACCCTAGCAGGACAGGTCTCGCCAAACTCTCAAGCCGCCCACCTCCATTCCACGCACCATAATTCCCATGATACCCCTAATCTTCTGTGTATCGTTCCAATTTATAGAGGCATGCCGACTGCCATTGTATAAGGCATATCACCATTCCCGCCCCCATCTATAAATTGGACATGACATCACATGACAGGGTGCTGTGCATGACTGCACCAGCAGAACTTCCCCAGTGCAGGGAACTTGGGAAGGCTAACCAGTAGCTCTGCCTGGATCTGGACAACTATTTTGGCCATATTCACCCAGTACTCCCAGTCACCCAGTACTACCAGGTGGCCCCCAGGGGATGAGGCCAGAAAGGGCTAGAAGCCTTCCGAAGGGTGGGGTGATAACCGTAATAGAGATCACCCAATTACAGATGCAACCACCCACGTCTTCCCTGCGGGCACCTCTGTGGAAGCTGTAGAGGCGTCCAAGTGTTTTCTTGCCTAACGC
The DNA here is from genome assembly GCA_003427395.1 of Chara braunii. NCBI lineage: Eukaryota > Viridiplantae > Streptophyta > Charophyceae > Charales > Characeae > Chara > Chara braunii. The sequence continues at coordinate 3,784,738 of BFEA01000072.1, read as the reverse complement.
ATAAACAACCCTATGTAGGTCGACCGGCACAAAGAGAGGGAAAGTCAATGGGCGTATCTATCTTCGTGAGAGGGCGGACACATTTACGCCTCCTGCACGTTTGGAAGTCGGCAATTGTTAATCCACCGCAACAAGTTCTGCAATTGAGGACAGGAAAAGAGCCTACCATGCCTTGAAAATGGCAAGAAAATAGTGCCAAAGCTCAGAATGGGGCCAGCAAATATAAAACAGGCCAAGTAGGCCCCTAGGGTTGGAACAGGAGGGTGAAGTTTGGGCCATCCGATCTCAAAGATCAGGCAGCTGGCATCAGGCACAACTCCATGGAGCTGAAGAATGAAGTACAGAGGAGGCCCAACCGAGGCCTAGAACATTCATAGGGCCTACAACTTTGTACCCCCTCCTCCACACTCTCATCGGGGGACCACCGCATACCCACAACAACCGAAAAAAAACACAGGCACACTCCTCATTCCCCCCCTGCCCCCCTTCCCCTTACCATTTGTGAGGCTGCCCCCCCCGCACAACGACCAACATCAAATCCGAATTCACATAATGCGTACAAAGCTCCTCACATTTGTCTGGTTAAGGTCACATCCAGACATTCATCCACCAAAACAACATCTGTCCACCCAAAGCAGACTTGCACTGAAAATGACTACCCCACAAGAACCACCCCCAGCAGCAATTCAGTGTACACAATGCACTCAGATAATCACAGGCAACCACAGGCAATCAGAAAGACCGTAATCATCAAGCACGCAAAAGCCTTCGCTTTCTGAGCACTGACGTAGCACCCCACCTTTTACTTACACACGCCCCCCCCCCCCCAACACTATCACTGACAGTGCAGTGGCAGTGCAAACATTTTTCGCTTGTCAGAAATGCGCCACCAGAAATCTATCCGAGATAAAACTGCACTCGCATACAAGAGCGTCAGACTCATCAACACTCCCATTGTCCGCAGCGGAAAGCTCCCTGCCTGACCTATCGAAACAACGACAACCTGCGGAAACATACCACTCACAGTCAATACTATCTGAGCAGCCCGTATCTGTGCGCACACACACCGCCATTCAGCCACTACTAATCGAGTTCCTTATCCTCGTTCGTTCCAACTTTCATCTCCCGAGCCAGCCTCCGAGGTGCGAGCCTCTTGTTGCTCGGTTTGACCAAAAGTGCTTTTCCACCCGCATTTTGCCAACGCTACCCTTGGTCGATTTACTCCATAATAAATAGTACGGTCATTATTAACTGTGTGTTGACTGAAAGATACCCTTGGTCGATTTAATCCAATACAGCTATAATTACTGTACATTGTATTGTATTCCGGGTTCCGGGGAAGAACGTAGCACTGTCCTGCGCATATGCATGTCAAGGGGCGGGGAGAAGCAGGGGCACAAACCCCCGACAATACCGACATTTCTGCTTTGAGCAGGGGGACAACCGCTCCCGTACGGAGATTTCTGCTTTCAAGCGGCAAGTATCCCGCGGAACAATTCACCAACCAGCGGGCACGTCACGAAAAGCATCTCCACCACCACCCCATCTCGACCATCAACAAAAGCTGTCCTCAACCGACTCCTCCTTGGCTGCAACTTCTTGCACGTTTGAGATTGCGCTGCAATCTCAGAAACGGGTGATTGCGGGTCTATGTCTGGGAAAATAATGACCAGCGAGGACCTCATGTTTAAGGCCCTGGGGGATAGAGCTCAGATTACACTACCCCCACATGTGCAATGGAATTTGACAGCTTATTGTAGGGATTTTCCCAATGCAACTTCGGATTTATCGAAAGAATCCTCTTCAGAAAGGTATGCATGCTGCAACATCTATATTTGAATACAAGCCAATGACCCAGAGTTCAGGCTCATATAGTTTTCATGTTCTACTAGTTATCATACCACTGCATACTGTAGCTCAAACACTGCACGACTTGTTTCAAACGATGCAAGACTTGTTCTCCCCCTTCCTTTCTCTGCCTCTGCCACATATGCACAAAAGCACGTGTCAAGAGAATTCCACGTAGAACCGAAGCCAACCAGAAAGCCAGACAAGGATAGAGGTACCAGTGAGAGCATTTCAATTATTTCCGAAATGATATTGACCTACAGCCTGAGCACAGGTCATGTGGATAAAAATTCGCTCATCTTCCCTGTTGCTTATCAATAACAAAAACGCAAAGACGGGTTCTCTCAAACCTTGCCGACCTCCATAAATTCCTCCATAAATTCGTTTCCAGCAGCTTGCCCTCCAAAAGACTCTTTGAAATGTGGCTGCTTTTACACCCTTCATCCACAGGCGGTACCATAATAATGGCCTTGAATGACACTATTCCTCAAAATAGACACTAACGAGACAATAAGCCAGACGCTACTGTTACAGAGAAGATCCAACCACAAAGCTTGATCTCAATTTTTCTCGTTCAACGTGAACCAGCCACACTTCCCAAGCTCAACTCCATATTAATAATTCAAATCAAACCAATGTGCTACCTAGACATCGGATAAGGCATATATTCTCATAAAGAATGTAAAGCCTCAATCTCATTGCTCCACATACACTGGGAGCATATCCAAATTTGGATATTGCTCGAAAAAGATGAACTTCCTCACTTCTTTTCCACGCCTCTCTCTCTCTCTCTCTCTCTCTTTTCTAACAACCAAACCCAAAGACAGCCCGGATTTTGTTGAAGATGTGTTCTCGCCACCCGCGTTCCGTGTTCTCCACAACTGTGTGATTTCCAAACCTGACATGCAGTCACCATAAAAAACGGCACAACAACAATCAAAAGAGGTCAGACCTTCAAGAGATTGGGTACCATCTCTGAACCCATATCACAGAGAAGAGGAACACAAGCGCTCCCATTAACATGTTTCGATCTCTTGTTTTCACACAAACTGACATGCGGAATGCTCCTCAGAGATTCAGAATGCCTATTGGGTACTACCTAGCGCTCGTAAGCTGACGTGCAGCATGCTCTCCAAAATGCCCATATTCAGTGTTTATCGTAGCAGAGTCATCTCTACACTCCCATTTGGCTGCCTTCGGCTAGATTTCTTCTAGCGCCTACCTTCCGCATATGCTTACATACCGTCAGCTAACTTCTTCCCTCAGGGAGTTAGCTTATCAATGTCAAAAACAGTGCATAAGGTCATGGATAAGCAGCATGATATCAGCATCTATAACTATGCAGTAGAGACACACATCAACCATAACCTCACAACAGGTCCACAACACACGTACCTATCTTCCTCAGGCACGTCAGTTTGTGTCAGTTTCACGATGGTCGTTCCAACCTCCGGCTCTTCAAACGTTAGACAGACCTGCAAACACCAAGCAAAAACAAAATTCTATGCTCAGCACACAGCTCACCAAACTCACATCCACATGCACTGCTCTCTCCCGTCTACAACAACAAGAAAACTTCTCATCACCATCCTCCCGACTATCTATGCCAGCAGCTCTGGTGATAACATATGACACCAGCAACAACCTTTGCGAGATCCAAAGGACTACCATCATATCCACCAATCAACAATGGACCAAGTAGCACGCACAGATGACTTCGTTTGTCGACGCCACCTACACATCAATCGATCAGTGAATCAATTAATCAATCAAGCAAGCAATCAATCAATCAATCAATCAACCAGCCAGCTGGCAAAAGGGGATGATGATATACCTCACCAGATCTCACTCACCAGTGCAGAAGACAAGCATACCCACTTCCTTAAAGGAGGAGAAGTGGTGCTGATATGCTTCAACAGATCTTACTGACCATTGCAAAAGACAAGTAAACCCAATCCCACCATTGCAGAAGACAAGTCAACCCATTTCCCTGAAGATATGGAGGAGAAGGCAAAGCTGTACAGTGAAGCACACTCGAATAGCAAACACGAGACCAATAATACCCCATACCGGGTCACACATACATTCACTATGACCTGCGGAAGGTCGCTTAAGAGGCTACATGGCATTTCACAAATGGCCCATACATCAGTGCTTTTGACTATCCTGACCATAACAATAACAACCATGCGCTGCGTCACAGAAAAGATGCGCATCTACACTACACCACCACGCATCACATAACAAGAACCATTTAAGTCAATGTCACAATGTCAGACACAGCACACATTTAAGCAACGATGACACATTTCTCGCTGGCTGGCCTCTTGGCAGGCAGGCAGCCAGTACGGATGAAGTCGAAATCACATCAGTCAAGTTGGGTTCTGAAACACGCGCAAGGGGCGAGACATACTGCATATATATGATTTGTTACATGAATGTGGTGTGGTTGTTCTTCCTCCCATGAGTGATGGCTACCTCTCTGCTCTAGAGGAGAATGCTGTAAGTGTCAAACAAGATCCCACTGAAAGGGTGAGAAAACCCATCGACTACATTCTATTGAAGTTCCTACGGTCGAGACTAGACTGTGCCCATTCTGTGAGATGGGCTGTCTAATAAGCATCGTGTTTTCTGGCATCTATCAATGATGTGCCGGAAGACAGGACTGGGAAAGCGGTGGCCAACGGAAATTACAGGTCGCGCGCCACCATGCAAACCTCCCCCAAAGAAAAGGGAAATCGAACCCATGATGGGCCTTGGAAAAGGGAGAAAAAATGGAGGTGGTGTATATAAGGAGGTCGCCACACCAGTGTCGAAAACGCTTAATTTTTAACAACTGTCAGGCATTTTTTGACATAGGTGGGTTCAGAAGAAAAAAAAAACACCTTCGCCACACAGCTCTTTTCGACTCGGCGGGTTTTCGAGGCTGTGGAACTGAGGACAGGATTTCCACAACGCCTCAACTCTGACAGTTGTCGAAAAGTCGCTCTTTTTCACAAGCCCCCTATTGTGGCTTCCAGTTTTGGCCCGCTGCAGGCAGGCGGTTCCGAGTTTTGGCCCGCTGCAGGCAGGCGGTTTCGAGTTGGAAACGGCGGTTGTCAAAAACTCGAGCCTGACACATGTCGAAAAGATTTGGGAAAAAAGGACTCGACACGTGGTGTGGCAATGCACAAATCTCGAAAAAGAAGTTTCCGACAATGGTGTGGCGAGGCCCTAACTCACTTTTCGAAGAGAAGATTCATTCTCATTTTCGCTTTTTCGTGAGTGCTGCGGTGAGGCCCGGTATCCCAAGCGCGTTTCGTTCATTCGTTTCATTTTGTCATTTTTCATTTCTTCTTTTTTTATTATCCCTTTCCTACTTCCCCTATCAGGGATTTTTTATTTTTAGTTTTTAGTTCTTCTCTCATCTATCTCATCTTCTTGCCAGTACTCGTAGACTTCATCCTCTCGCTAGTCTATGGGCCTCGCCGGACGGTACACGAAACGAGAAAAAAAACTAATTCGTTTCGTGAACGTTTCGCCGCACAGTCAAGAAACGAAAACTGTCAGGAGGAGGCCGCGAAGTGTGTCAGATTTGCAATTCACGAGCCTCCGCACGTGCCCCTTCCATGCCCGCCTGCGACTCGTGAAAAGTCGTAGGTCCTCCGAAGGTTGCTGGTGGAGCTGCGAATCCACGCGAGTGCAGCAAGTCGGTCCAAGGGATGCAGCACGTCGGTCCAAAAAAAAAATAGCATTTGCGAAAGTCAGGCACCTCAACACTTATCAGGCCGTTTCCGCTAGTGATTTCACGTGTGCCGTGCGGCGGTGGTGTAACAAACAAAATGAAACGGTGATGTTCGGCCTCACGAGGCCTCGCGAGTTTCAAGGTAGTTTCGTTTCGTTTTTTGCACCGTCCGGCGAGGCCCTATGTACATCACGGAGGGACACCAACCAACCCGGATCTCTCCCTAGGCCACAGGGTAGGTAGGTTTGCAGCACAGCAGTGGTGTGAGAGCAAAGGCTGTACCAGTCCCTCATCACGATGATAGGTGCGTTCGTCTCTCCCTCCCTCCCTCCTCTCTTCGTCCACGTTTAGGGCTGCAACTCCATTTTTTTGGGGCGGTGCCATGTTGCAAATGGGACATAACTTTTGCATGGCCGCTACCGGCGGGTGAAGCATGCAGGGGGATTTGGTCGGTCGAGACAGAACACAATGACAGAGGAAGCAAAAGGAGAGTTAACATGAATGGGTGAAGCATACAGGGGAACTCTGGCGACGTCAAGAAGGTTGTGGAGGAGGAGGATGAAGACGTCGAGGAGGGTCCTGGAGTAAATGGGAGGAGGATATAAGTCGGGGACGCAACGGGAACGGGCAGCGCGGATTGGGAGGTGCCAATCAGGATGTGGAGTGAGGGAAGGAGAAGGTCGGAATGCCAGCCAATCAGGGTGAGGATGTGAGAACCGATATAGTGCAGGGGAAAGTAGGCTAAGGCAACAGGGTACGAAGGCAGGTCATGTAGGGGGATCCGAACAAGGTGGGGAAGAAGAGATTGCAAGGCAAATCTCATAGAGCCGAAGAGGCAACAGGTAAGGAAAGGCGAGAGCGGGGCAATGACAAAGGGCCTCAATCACCAGGGCGATAGAGTAAATGACAAATGTGGATATGCAGCTGATGGAGAGGGAGCAATGAAGAGAGAAAAAGCGAAAGACAAGGGAAGAGAGGAAAGGACATACCAGATCCACAGGGGCCACGTCGAGTGTTGAAGGACTAGGAGAGACGCGCAAGTGCAGAGATGAATCCACCACGGGGAAAGGAGACAATGGAGAAGGACGGGAGGGAAACACGTGCGGGTAGGGGAGAGAGAGAGAGAGAGAGAGAGAGAGAGAGAGAGAGAGAGAGAGAGAGAGAGAGAGAGAAATGGGAGTTTCACGCTCGCCTTCACTTTCGAAATCAGAACTCGAAGAGCCGAGGGAGATTCAGTCGCGCCAGCTGGCCATTTTAACAGAATACGAGATATTCCGATATTCACTGAAACCATAAAAAAAGAAACAAGAGGTTCAAACCCTGCCATCAAGACATGTTAGGTTCATCAACAAGTAAAAGAGTGATTCAACCCCTTGCATCTCAAAGAATAAGATTCAATCCCTTGCTTCTGCAAGAATAAGATTCAATCCCCAGGCCAGGGGCACGGGGTGGGGCAAGGTCGGAGGGCCGGCAAAGGAGGGAGGGGCAGAGAGAGAGAGAGAGAGAGAG
>BFEA01000072.1:3738673-3756884 GCA_003427395.1 Chara braunii | reverse complement strand
CTCTCTCTCTCTCTCTCTCTCTCTCTCTCTCTCTCTCTCTCTCTCTCTCTCTCTCTCTCTCTCGCTCGCTCGCTCTCTCTCTCTCTGTATGTGTATGTGTGTGTGTGTAAGTGTGTGTGTGAGAGAAAGTATCCTATCGCTCCCACCTGCCTTATCACACGCCTGCTTCCGCCCGCTTCCTCCTTCCGGATCCCGGAAAAGTCCACTTCCCAGTACGCACGTATGTTCTGTTCGAATAGTATAGACGTATGTTCTATTCGAACAGACGGGTGTTCTATTCAAATAGAACATATGGGTGGCATCTCTCTCTCTCTCTCTCTCTCTCTCTCTCTCTCTCTATATATATATATATATATATATATATATATATATATCTACATTTGGACTATTTTTTAATTTATGTGGTGTGTTATCCTTCTGCAGAGGCCATGCTAATCCCGAAGGACAAGTACGGATACAGCGTACTAATTTTTTTGGGGCCACGTTTTCCTAAAGTTGGTACCCTGTATCCGTAGCATAACACACCTTGTGCGTTTTATTCGTAATTAGCGAACGTGCGTTTTGTTCGGGGGAAGACTGTAGACTTCGGAGTAGCAATTTATGACACTCGTGGAAGTCGGCGATCACCTAGATGAGCTACGGTTATGCATATTAGTCACGATTGTTTTGTTACAAGCAGCATGAGTGTCAGATTTGGAGATGGCCTATTGCCTTGCCGGTTCAACGGTTCTCGTTTCATTTATTTGTTTTTAACATAATTCCGTAACAGACCTTCTGCCACCAAGCTGGTACGACCAACTCTCGACGGCTCTGGTCTATTGGTGGGGAAATGCACCTGCTGGAAACCGGGTCCAAACAGTGAAAGGCTCAGTCTATACGTTCGGCATAAGGCAGGTGGGCTTCGCTCCACTAAACCACACTGTACAGGACTCGGGCGGGTTGGGAGGGGGGCGCATGTTCATGGTGCTAATTTTCAACGCTCGGTTCCGTTGGCGCCAGTCCGACCTCAGGCTTCGAGTCTGGCTGACCTACCCAACGATGACGCTGCATACTCGGTGACATCATTGTTGACCCTCAAGCCAGCTCTTCCTTTTACGCGCAACATGGCTATGGTCGTGGGCTTGGCGGCCTAAGGTAGCCCACATCTGCCTCAATCCGAGATCCTTTCAGGATTTGTTAATATTGATTCTTGTGAATATTTGTCAGTTGGTGCCTAATATATCGCTTCCACCTTCAACAACGAGCATGGAAGCAACTACTAATCAAGATGGCGCTCCGCCAAATCGACAGAGAAATCCACTGTATACCGAGCTATGGATGGGGCTATTAACGAAGAAGAGGAGGAACTGCAAAATCACGGACGCTCACCGTCGACAGCTTTCACTGACTATTGTGAAGACGTACCGCGAATCAGACAGATGATGACAATGTGCTTCGATATGGGGGTTATGCTCCCCAATATCGATGTGGGAGCACTGAAAGAGGAGAGCAGAGAGACGACTTTCACCCTGAACCTCTCCATCGATTGAATCAAAGGTGTAGTGGCTCAAGGAACGCTCGGTCACGGTGATCTTCCAAGATGGCTCCGAGAACCTGCCGAAACGGAAGAACAAAGAGGTTATTAGGGTTTACGAGGATACATGGAGGGACACAACAATCTTTCCTTTATACCATACGAGGGGACATGTGAAAATCGAATCAGCAGACATACTCACCTACATCGTTACGCATGAAGCAGTCGCGCAATGGATGAAGGACAAGGCGTCAGACAAGATCCACATAGGCAGGCGTTGACACTCCATTGTATTCAAGCAATGATTAACCAAGGCGGAACTTTTAGAGGAACGACGAAGGGAGCAACAACTCTACTTATGGATAAGATGTAAAGAGGTCATAGTAGACACATTCTGTTGCTTTCATGCAACCACGAAACTATCGATTGACGAGGTGTACAAGACGTACCCTCCAGAGCAGGATTGCTCAAACGTTCATAAATGTGAGACTGAACGTTGTCGCCTACGTGAGAGACAGTGTGAAGGATACTTTGTCTTTCGTAACCATCGAGGGCAACTAGTTGATTCTGCATGTAAGACCTGGTTCCTATTAGATCTATTACCATGCCTCCTACCCCCCTCGGTATTATCAGCACCACGGGGAATGTTGTCGTACGTTGTATTCCCGGGACGGGAGTGGCCAACTCCAAAGTTTTTCGTCAAATCGAAAGAGAGTAAGTTAAAGTTGAAGTTTTTTGTCCCATTGTTAGATGCTAGGCTCTCGCATCAAACCCTGATTGATCTAGCAGAAAAAGGTTTTACCCTACTACCAGCAGAATGGTTTGTCAACGAGGGCAACCAAGAATTATCTCGCATTTTGATCGAGGATGAAATAGATAATGTTGTCCCAAGTGGTTTGAAGAAAAAACTGCATAATTCTCGAGATCTCTTCTTAATCCTCATCAAACAATTCCTTACACAGAAGTGAGGACTCAACCAAATCCCCTCTTCAGGAGTCGACCCATCCTCTCGCATTCACCCACAGACAGATTTTGCGTTAAGCTATGAACCTAATTGATGTAACATCTCGAAACGTCAAAGAGGTTTGAGGTAGATCAAATAAAGACAAGAGATACAAGGTGAAATCGTGGGTGCACATGAATCGGATTCAAGCTTTGTGTCTGCAGGGAAACGAAATTAAGTGAACAAAAAATTAACGAACTGGGAGCCTAGTGGGACGGTCTTCAATTATTGTCCCCTGCGAACGGATCGAAAGGCAGAGTCAGAATTTTTGTGCACAATGATCTTTATGTTGTTATTCTGGATTGTGTTCACGATTTATGGAGGTGTTGGGCTTGGAAAAAACTTATGTCATACAACCGGGAGTGAGCGATTATGTCGATTTATGACCTTGCACAGAAAGAGGAACAACATGTTTTTCTTAAAACACTACAAGATCCAATGTCAGATATTGACCATCTGATTATGGTTGGGGATTGGAATGTTTGCCCGACCGGCGCTAATTTGGAATTCGAGCGCAAGGAAATTGGTAGATAAGTATATTCAGTTATCAACCATATGATTGAAGAAGATGCGGCCGACCCTTTAAGAAATATTCATCCTATAGATCTGAGTTACATTTGGTTTTCCCATAAACTATAGTCTGAAAGAATTGTGTCCACACGCAGATTGAACTTTTTCCTTGTGAGTCGTAGTATCTTGAAGGACATCTCAGACGTGCGAGTAAGATCCTCCCCAATCTCTTATCATAAACTCATCATCCTGACTTTCTCAGTGGGGGCTGCCCCTGAAAAAGGCAGAGGGAGTTGCCCCTGAAAAAGGCAGAGACCGATATAGGTTCAATAAAAATCACCTAAATGATCACGGTATTATTAAGTGGATGATAAAGCACTATCTGGATTGGCAGCGAGTTAAGAGATTGTTCAGAGACGTCCTAGATTGGTGGGATGCAGGTAGTCGTCTAACCTTAGGAATCCTGAGTATTTTCTCACAGACCTTAATGTACTATAAGGGCGTGGAGGAAATGTGATGTTAGCGCAAGATAGAAGAAGTCGAAGAACAGATGAGAATAATAAAAAATAATAATTTTTAGTGAGGTAGGTGGGGGGAGGAGAGAGCACATAGGTTAATTCAGTGGGACAAGCTCCAATTAGAGAAGGAGCCTCGTCGGAAGGAGGTGCTTCAAACGAAAGGGATTGTAGACTCACTAATCATATCAAGATGTGCTCTTATGATGAAGCATATTTCCACAACATCATGACTTCCAAAAGTGGAAGGGAAGAACTGCAACTAGATCAACAAACTCTGACAGCCCTCTGTGTATTGACGTCCGACTTCCAACAACAACATGTCTTAGCCTAGAAAGACTGCTAACAGGGGAGGAAATCTCCACTACTCGGCGCCAAATGAGAAAAGGTAAAGCTCTGGTGGCAAATGGACTCACATTGGAATACTTCATTTGTTTATGGGATCGACCGCAGACTCCCTTGATCCAGATCTAGAACGACGCCTTGACCACAGACCACCTTTCGACAGACATGAGGCACGTGATTATCTCTCTTCTCTATAAGAAAGGAGGAAAATATGAAATTCGTAATAGAAAAATTATTGCTCTTTTGAATATTGCTTACAAGATTCTTGCTAAGATATTATCCATAAGATTAGACTCGTATCTTCCCTCTTTGGTGGGCAAAGACCAAGGTGCGTTTGTGCAACAACAATCGTTTTTTTATAATATAGTAACGACAATGGAAGGAATGAAATCAATTGAGAGGGACAATAGACCGACAATAGTTTTCCTCCTAGACTCGGAGAAAGCTTATGACCGCGTAAAATTGGCTCTAAACATGCCAATAGTGACAAAATTCATGTGAGTTACTGAAGAATATGCAATGATTGTTTTCAGATCGATTTGTCTTAATGTAGTTAAGGAAGTATATATTATAGCAATCACACTGAGAGTATAAATGAAAGGAGTGAAATAAAGAGTAGCTTCTGGAAACATTGGTATTGAAAATCTTAAAAAACCATAAGTTTTCAATTTTAAGATTTCGTTCTTACAACGCTATGCCATACGGGGTTTTGGTCCAACTTCTGCAGGTGGGTGTGCGCTCTATACACTCATTTCATGACCTCTGTTATTGTGAACAAATTCGTCTCCGAACTGTTTCACTTATCACGATCCCTGCGGCAAGCCTGCCCCTTGGCGCCTTTGTTTTTTGTTATTCAGCTTGAAGTCTTGTTATGCAACATTCACACTCGCTCGAAAATTTTGGGTCTTACGCTTGGTCAAATTGAATACAAGGTCAAAGCCCTGGTTTACGACCTCTCCTCACTACGTTCAAATCTTCAAGGTTTCCTTGACGCCTTAAAATAGGTTTTATTCGAGTACTGCCTCTTCTTGGAACCAGATGTGAACTGGCCCAAATCGGTTTATTTTATTTCATGGAGGATCGCACGCTTGCGACAAACTACAGTGGGGTATAAAGAAAATCCCCAAAGAGGACATTGGACGTTTCTTGTGGGTTCTCATTTCCCAACAAACCTACGTACAGGAAAATAAAATGCTCCTGCAAACCCAAGTTTCGTCTCGCCTACAGGCATGGCACTCCGCGCCGCACTTGTCTTTATTTATAACAACCTTAGTTCTTGATTTTTTTTTGTTCACTGGTTGCCAGATTTCTGTGGAAACCCAGAGTCAAACAGGGTGGAGGCTTTATCTTTAAAATTGTTTGATAATAAATTACTTGTTATAGAGAGGAAGGAGGAATTAGCCTGTGCGATCCAACTAAAATAAATTAGGCACTCCTGGCCAAATGGACGTTCGCGCTATTGTGGATGAGAAAAATACCATTAGGTCTTGATGGCAGAGTTACTGTTGGCCCAAAACGAGACCGTCTTGTTAAAATACATCGATTTCTCACGCGTGTCTTAAAAGTTCTTGGTAATTTGGTCATATTTGCATTGGTTCATACATAGATTTACGTGAAATAATTTATGGAGTTTTGACTTCTATACGTCTTCGCTCGAGGAGTCATCGCAGCATTGGAAAAGGTCAGACCTGATTCGCAGTCGCAGCCGTTAACACGGCAGGAAGTTTTCCTCAAACCTTTGTTCACCTCTACATTCGAAACTCGGATGGTAACAGATTCATAGCAAACAAAAATCCTTAAATATTTGGAGAAAGTGGGATCCGGCGGGAAGTACCCAGGGTGGATGATCTGTTTGATGAGGGTTCAGGCCAGTGGAGAGCCACTGCAGAACTCTGCCCTAAATTAAAGACAGTCTGGTTCGTAGAGGAAACTGTAATTGAGTTGATAGTTGTAATCACCTTGGAGTGGAAAAATTGCTTAGCTCTGGATAACATAAATCCTTTAGGTACCTTGTGTATACTGAGATCTCATGCGACTGTTGTGAACTTGTGGAATTGTTGGGCTATGATTATGTAGGGGAACGACAATGGGCAGTCTGAACTTGGCAATAGGGTACTTGGCGGGTGGAAGCATCGGAGGGCAATGTCGATCATTGCCCTCCTCCACACCTAGACCAAATTCGAGTACGTGAAACTTCTCGCCAGAAGGCGTCCAACGGCGGCAATGTGCCTTGGTGCAGAGCAAAACCACTCCACCAAACAAAACGGGATACCAATGGTTGGGGATGGCTGGGATGTGGCCCAGGAGGGGCAATTTTACCCATCCGAGACTATACCCCCAATTAGGAATATAACTGACTAGTGCCTTCTCGGACTCCTATCCACGTAGTCTGGTCTCATTGGTCCAAGCTCTTACTGGTGGAGAATCGAGGGGGCTTTGCTAAAGATATGGGTAGACTTTGGAACTGGTTGACGATGCTACCCTCCCAAAAAGACGCTGCCATCCTCTGGATCCTCCCTTCGTTCGTTACTTCGTCTGTTGTGTGGCTACTCACTGCCAGTCGGGGCATGCAGGTTCATTTGGCATGCAATTGTTGTCGTTGGCCCTTTGAATCCACCACCTACATGTGGTGGGACTACCCAAGCCGAAGGTAGTATGGAAGTGGTCGTATGAATATTTGAGGGTTTTCACAAGAGGATCTTTCTTTTTAGATAAGGAGTGGGATTTGTTGGGCTTCCTACCCAATCACCTCACAGGCAAATCAGGGTGGGGTTACGTAGCTCGGAAATGGAAAAGGATCATTTGTAGGGTCATTTGGCACCACCGCAATAGAAAAGTCTTTGAAGACAAGGGGATGGTCGACGCAAAAACTAAGTTGCTGATTAAAATACGGGTTCAACTTTGCATTCGAGCTGACTGGAGACGAAAAGTGGTGAGAAAGGGATATAATGGTTTGAATTGGTTCAAGAAGACTCGGGGGCAGAATGAAAAGTTGACAACTATCACAAAGAGAAACAAGTTGAAGATTTGTCCTGGGTTGACAATGACATCTTAGACACTAGTGCACTCGGTCCATTTGTCTTAGTAGACAGGCAAGTTCGGATGTTTTTTTTCATGGGTCAAGGGGTGAGAGTGCTTTGTGACTACAAAATCGTGTAGATTTCAATCTCTCCTCAACCGCTTTAGGCACCGCCATTTTGGTTTTGTAGATTTAGGCTTTAGAGATACTAGACTCTAAGAGCGGAGGGTTCAAATGTTTTTTCGCTACTGGTAGTTGTTGATTGTGCCAATTTTTTCTTTGGGGCATGGGTAGCAGATGAAGTGTTCGATAACAACGACTTAGGGGCATCGACCCCTGTAAGTCAAATCTAGGTAATGGCCCCAATCTTCTTTTCCAAAAGAAATAAAAATAAAAAATGGGGTTCAGCGTCCCTTAAATCACGCGTATCACGAATAATCAATATGCTTATATCCACATTCTCGCCCTCACTAGACCTCTTCCCCTTATCGGCGCCTGATAGAGGAGAACAACTAGTCCATTAATCACTTTGGAAAACTATCGATGTTCCAATCAAATGCACAAATTAAGATCTCTAACCTGACTCCCCCTCTCTTTCGAGAAAAACCTTTCCCCCACAACAATGGTTTACCAACTCGACCTGGACGGTGCCAGGACAATCCACATCAGCTGGGTCCACCCACCGCAATGATTTTCCAGCTCGGCCTGGACGGTACCAGGACCATCCACATCACCGATCCCTGTCCTCGTCATGCCAAGGTCGAAGGGACACAACAAACGACCCATTTTGGCCAAATTTGTTGAAATTGTGGAAGGAGATGGGCCCGAGACGCCTCCCCCACCACTACGCTGGCACGAGATTATTAAACCATCAATACTTCTCCCAACTATCCACCATGGGGAAAAATAGAGCTGAAACATTTATAGTCGGATGAATTTCGGCGCTTTCGTACATTTCGTAAAATTATTGTTTGTTAACGGGCATAACTTTATGAAGTAGTGGTGGTTTAAACCACTAGTTCACAAACCCCCAGAGTTGCATTTTATGACTTTGAGACCTTCAAGGTCAATTCAACTTTCAACGTCGGTGGTCGATCGAGAGGGTGGGCAATTTTGAGATGAGGGCTTAGCAATGGGCGGGCATGTGAAGGATCGGTAGCTGCCCGTAGGAGGCTGAGGAGGTCATGGTCCTTGAGTTAGACATTTCAAAATCGAAATGGCATGCGAGGCCGAGGAGGTTGATTGAGTTTTGAACATTTCGAAATCGAAATGGTGTGGGTTCACTTTTCTCAAATAGAACAACACTTCAAATAAAACAATACTTCAAATAGAACATGTTGCGTTGTATTCGAATACGACGTGTATTCTTTTCTTCGAATTTTGAAAAAAAGAAAAAACCTATTGTATTCCAATAGAACATTACCTTTTCTTTTGGGGGTGGGGAGGTCAGCATCTGCCTTTGGGTTCCCCGCCACTGACATGTTGCATGTTGCAGGTCTCTCTCTCTCTCTCTCACACACACACACACACACACACATTCTCTCTCTCTCTCTCTCTCTCTCTCCCTCTCTCATACATATGTGCACATGCGAACACACACATTCTCTTGTCTATTGGTGGGGAGTTACACGTGTTGGAAACTAGGTCCAACGTCCCATGAGCATCTTGAATCAAATACCAGTTGGGACCCTATACACACAAACTCTTTGAGTTTTGAATAGCGAATATGATAAAATATCCACACAACATAATCACTACCTTACCCTTCTCCAACCACATCAACAAACAATTTACGGGTTGCGCACTCATCCCCTTACGGTAAGTTGATATTTTTTTCAACTCTTGATACGAATCCTCAAAATGTCAGTGCGCTAATTTTTCTCGAGCCTAGATAATATGAGAAATTTGTTGGTTGACACTGGTACCGCCCCTTATGGTGGACATGCTCCCACGAGTTGGAATGAAACACGACAGCGATTTTCTAGCTGTCACTTTTATACCACCCTAAGTTGGCAAGGAGTACAGTGAGATTCATTATGGAAAGAGGTAGTCCATATTCATTCTTTGCGGGTTATAAGTGTTACTAGATACAGTCTAGGAGAGTCTCCCACATTGAGTTGCATCAGAAGCAAACGAGTTTCTTCTTTGTTGGTAAAAAGAAAAAGAGGGGAAGGGGAACAAAGATATACTAAGCTTCGAACATGATTACATTCAGATGCATTCTTGATGGACCATAAGTGTGGTGAGATACAATCTGGAAGTGATGGGTGAACGTTCCTTTGTTTTTGTTTTTTTTTACAAAAATAAATGACGTTCCTTTGTTTGTTTGTTTTTTACAGAAAAAATGAGTGTTATTTTGTTAGAAGGTACCTAATTCCTCCCCATCTCTCACGAGGAGTTGCATCAAAAGAAGTTGAGTTTGTTATTTCTTAGTACAAAACAAAAAAAATAAAAACACATACATACCGAGCTCTGAACGTAATTGCATTCAAATTCGTTATTGGCAGGTCATAAGTGTAACCAAATGTAGTTTGAAAGTGTTCGTTGGAGAGTGCCCTCAAACATTCCTTTGTTGCATCTCTCACAGGGAGTCATCTCAGAATGGCGAGAAGGGAAAAAAAAAAAAATCCAACGTGCAAAAGGTTGACGTGATTGCGTTCACATCCATTCTCCGCGGGCCATAAGTGGGGCTCGATACAGTTTGGGAGACTCTCTCACCAGGAGTTGTATCAGAAACAATCGGATTTTTTTTTTTTTTTGGGGGGGGGGGAAGAGAAAGGGTGAGAATAAAGGCATACTAAGCTTTGAACGTGATTGTTTTCATATTCATTATAGAAGGTGATGGTGTGAGAGTGGCTTCAAACATTTCTTTATTGTTTTTTTTTTTCCTGAGAGAAACAAATGTTCTTTTATTGGAAGGTATCTGGTTCCTCCTCGTTTCTCATGTGAAGTTGCATCAGAAGAAGCCAGGTTTGTTATTTCTTGGTAAGAAAAAAAGAACGAAAAGGAAAAACATGAGCATACTAAGCCTTAAACGTAATTGCATGTAAATTCGTTATTGGTAGGCCATAAGTGTGCAACTAGATTGAGTCTGTAAGTGTTTTTTTTAGAGTACTTGGTTGGTCCTCATCTCTTACGGGGAGTCGTGTTAGAACAACGAAATTCGTTTTTCTAAAGAAACAAAAAACAAAATAATCGACGTGTAAGGAGGTTGTAGAGTTGAGGTGGGATCTGGGGGACGTTATGTCCCCATTTATACTTTTGCCCATTGTTTTTTTCCTTTCCAAGTTCTCGTTTCCTTTTTCCATTTTCTTATATGAGGTCTCGCACGTCCGTTTATTTGGAAACATGCACGGAATGAACCAGATGGAGAGTCTATTTGCCTATTTTTCTTCGGGCGACCGGTTTCCTCCCTTGTTGCACTATCGAACCCCACTTTCTTTTCGTGTTTATCGCCACGGAATTGTTTTTCAAGCGGGGGAAAGGTAATGCTGGCTTAAACAACTCCTCTCTGTACACCCCCTCATCTTGGATGAAGAGGGGCAATCGTTGAGCTTAACAAATAATTCATATTGGAACTTCTGGGTGGCCAAAGGAGTGTTCCCGGTGAGGGATATCTGGGAACAGGCGGAATCAAATATGTATCCGCCCATGTTTAAGAGGAGGATTCGTCTGAGTGCTCGACGTGTAGTGGGTTGGAGCAGCCTGCTTGGCGATGATTGTGCTCCTTGTCGGACTCATCTTTGAGCGTCCCGGTCGTCGTACTCGTGATCTGGGACAACGTTCATCCCTTTAGCCATTGAGTTCGTTTACGACTTGCTCGTACTCGTAATCTCCATCGTCTCCTCATCATGGTAATTCCCTTCAAGAAGTGGCTGTATCTTTCCGTGTTCTAGCGAAAGATTCACTCTCATTTGACAAAAGTTTGTGGGTGCCGGAGCAGGGTTGAGTCACTTGTGCTCACTGTGGTGATCAGGGGAAGATGCACAATTGCTTCGAGCGTCATTTTCGTATACAATACTGTTGGTCGAGGTCACGACAATCTGCAACAACTCTACAGTGACCTTCATCATTTTCGGGACGCGAACTTTTTTTTTTTTTTTTTTTTTTTTGTGCGTGTGTGTGTGTGTGTGTGTGTGTGTGAGAGAGAGAGAGAGTACGTAGTACTAAAAATGAGCAAAGTTGGAATGAAAAAGGTATAAAAGGAGCTGAGATGCTTACCTGGTGGCAGCGCCCTGAAGAAATGTAAAAGTTGCATGCATCTTCCCTTGTTCTAGCAAAAGATTCGTTCTCATTTTGTACATTTGGTAAGTGAAATAGCGAAATTTTGCAACCTTGTTCGTGTTTGTTCTAGAGGCGGCTGCCTTATCGAGATCGAGGAGTTAATCCCCGTGTTGATCGTGATTCTCATCTCGATTGCAAACTGCGCATCACGAATACGGTCCTCTTTCCCCCTTCTATGACCTCGATCTGCTTGTGACCTTCTTCATACGTCGCGAGCTGGTCTTGGCAACCGTGCTTTTATCGACGGGATCGTCATTGTGATCCTCTCTCGAACGAAGGGTTTTGTCGATGTGCCTTCTCATGCACCTGGCCGTGTGAGCGACCAGGTACATTCCATGACATGAAACAACATAAGTGAAAGAGAGATCGTAAAAGGAAAGTAGAGGAATAAATATATGACGGCAGCAAGGCGATCAGTTGAGATGCATCTCCCTTTGTCCTAATTAGAGATTCATTCTCATTTTGCACATTTGGTGAAGTGTAGCTCGTGCCCCCAACTCTTCGCCACGATCGATTCCACAATCGCAGCCTTCATCATGGTGGCCGCCTCCATCGTGCAGTCTCCCTTCGTAGTGTCTATTTCGGTGGCGGTCCTTAGGTGGTTGTAGCTTTGGTGTTAGCACTTATGATGATTGTGTTGTTCATCGCACTCAAAATACATTATAAATTTTGCCTTTGTGTGTATTATGAAAGGTGTTGAAACCGCCAATAATTGGCGCAGCTATCGACCTCAGCGCTTTCCCATTAACGTGCCACACCTTTAGGGCTTCGGGGTACCGGATCACAATGGTTGGAAGCATCAGCCAAAAAAAAATTGAAATGGTACCCCGACACTTCGGCAAAAATTGGCACGCAAGGGCATTCCAGGTTTTACATCGATACTTGGACCAAGTACTAGTGGTTTAGGTACTCGTTTCCTCCTCAACGTGTCGTTGCTTTTTTTTTCACTGCAGTTGTGTTATGGAACCTTGTTTGAACTTGTCTGTGTGGGGAGGCCAAGTGCATTATTGAGAGGGAAGGGAAGACCGACGTAAGGAAAAGGAAAAAATATGAAAGAGAAAAGCAGTGAATTTGATAACCATGAAGAAGAAAAGGTAAAAAAAACAACAGGGAATACGTGACTCGAGGAAAAGACTACACCAAAACTTGTGCTGTTCTTGTTTTCTGTCAATTATTGTTGCGGGCTCCCAGATGGTTGTGGTTGTTCACGACTTTTGTGGATAGTGCTCAAGAGTCAGCTATTACTGTTGTTGCGAAACTTGAGTACAATTACTGTGTGGTTGGATTTAAGTTGAATGCTATCTGCAGCGGCACACTCGGACACGACTGTCAACTGTTGTATTCCCTTATTGACTGTTGTTGCCAAGGTCAGCAGTACTATTGTGTTTGCGACTGGCGTGCCTTTGGAGGTTACTGACGTATCTCAGGTAATGTTGCATATGAGACAACCGCTACGATGATGAAGAGTTTGTTGTGGTTGCTAGTTGCCTAACTCGGAGGTTGGTGCTATTGGTACTTATGATCATCATTGAAAAACTATTGCTAAGACTTTATTGCTGCTATATCTTCACTGTTGCTGCGCCCTTTTGCTGAGCAGAGTCTTCAGTTATGCGGTTTAGCATTGTGGTTGAAATCTTATTGTATAGTCTATCCTTGTTGTGCCACGTTGTCCTTGCTGTATTTACTTTTTACAGTGCATTATTGAGCACGCAGTTCATTGCCATACCGTTTGTTGTACATCATTGTTGTGCAATAGCTATTGCGCTCGTTGCTACATACAATTACTATACACGCAGTTCTTCGTTCCATTTTTGTTGCATTTTACCTACATTTCGAATAAAGCGCAGGGGTTGTCCTTTATTATGACGCAAGTTTTAAAGGCTGCGTAACTACAATTTTGTCAGAGGGAACGACTTCACAATTTCAGGGGGTCGTCAAGCTCTTCAAAGGGGTCAGTACAACAACTTGGAGAACCATAAGAGTGTTGTTATACTGCTTTGTGGCAACGATTGTTGTATTTTCACTGTGCTTTGACCACCATTGCGGGACCCTCAGGTACATCGAGATTCCAAGGCTCTCTTACGCCTTTCTGGGAGCACCTCCCTTGTATCAGAGAGACTAAACGACTTATATTTTTGCCTTTATTACTCTAAATCTAGTATGTTTGATTACGAAAGGAAGGTGGTGGATGAGATTGAAAACCTGTAATCCACACCAAGGCCTCTATGGGAGTTTTGCCCCACCGATGCAGAAACTTTGCCCGAACCTAGGGAAGGTTTTTGAGACAGAAAACTATTAGGTTATCTTTGTACGTGTCCACCAAAACCCTATGTGTACATCTCTCTAGCTTGAATGCTATGTGTGTGTGCATTCTTACAATTGGTTTTCTTTTCAGAATCCAATAAGACTAAGTGGGAGGAATACATGCGTGAATCTCAATCTTGTTTTGTGATTGAATCAGACTAAGGAATTAATTGGGGAAAGATGGGAGGAAGGTTGTTTTGCATGCGTTCGAGTAAGAGGTTTGACATTGTTTATAAGCAGAATAACCCAGTGTTTTTTTTTTTTTTTTTTTTTAAGAGATCATATATTGTTTATAAATAAAATGGTCTGGTTTTGTTTTTATTTATGAGGGTTTACATATCTGATCTGCGAGAGCAAGCATGGTTTTTAAGTAGAAGTGTTTGGTTTACCTATTTCTTTTGGGGTTTCTGACTGAAGTTTGAGATTGTTTCTAAGCAGAATGGTCCAACTTTATGTTTTTGTATGTCTTGAGATAACATTACTTTTAAGCAGAATGATTTAATCTTTTATTTTATTTAAATGAAGTTTTTTTGTGGAAGCCTAAGTATTGTTTCTAAGCAGAATGGGTTAGCCCAAAACCACATACATTAAAAAACTAACGAGTATACATTGGAAGTATCTATTTATATTTGCATATGAACGGACAAGTGAACATTGTTTTTAAGCATAACAATTTAACTTAAGTCATATCACCAATGAGAGAAATAAAGTCAAAAGTATAATTGAAAGTAAATTAGACAAGCTGAACATAGTTTCTAAGCAGAATAGTTCAATCCCCTACCCATATCAGAAGACAAGTCAAACAATTATTTAAATTTTGGATATTCAAACAATTTAGGGCAACTAACATTGTTTTTAAGTAGAATGGTATAGTATCATGCCCCAAAGAAAATAAAATTAGTTGTGCGACTCGTTCGTGAATAACCTAAGGCATGTTGGACATTGTTTCTAAGCATAATGATATAACGTCATACCATATGTAAAATGGGTAAGAGTTAATCATGTGGAGAATCAATCGACTATCTTACGTGAAAACAACTTGGAACATTGATGAATGACTTATTTTAGTTGTATGTGTTTGCTTCACTGTGAGTTTAGTCTGAGTCTAGTTAAAGTTGTTTTTTAATAGGTAGCTGCTTTAAAACTCACCATGTGCTAGAGTAATAGGATATAGTTTTGATTTTCGCAAATCTTCTGGTTTATGACTTAGACATGTATTAATTGAAATGTTCCTTCCCCTAAGAAAGATACTACCAAAATTGGTACATAATTTAATGAGTTAGATAATTTTTTTCAGACTTTACATAATAGTATATTATAATTCATTGTTTGAATTAGTATAAATTTGATAGTCTACCTTTTTAAAGGAGATGTTGTCCAAATGTTTACTAATTTAAAAAGTTTGATATATTATTTTATGCAAAGTTATAGTTTTTTTGTACTTCACATTTATAAATCTGTAGGAATTTACGAAGCTTCTTTTTCTAAAGGAGATGTTGTCAAAATTTTTACTAATTCGGGAGTTAGACAATTTTGTCTTTGTTTTATATGAATTCGAATTGGATTAGTATAATAATTTGGATGATACTTTCCTATGGGGAGTGGTACCCAAATGTGTGCTAATCCAATGAGTAAGATAAAATTTCGGTCTTTTGGAATTGAAAGTTTTCTAAGTTTTTATATTTAGCCATGTATAAATTTTGCAAAAGCACTTTTCATAACAGAAACACTTTCGAAATTTCGTGAAATTTTGAGAAATTATAACGTTTTTAGAACTTTGAAAATTTTAGTGATCTACCCCTATCTATGAGAGATGCTGCCAAAATTATTAATATTTTCAAATAAATGTTAGAGGTGAGGTTGAAAGGTAAAATTATCCCATACTCATTCAAGGATAGCTTATACACTCAATGTGTTGTATTGCAGATCATTCTTATTCAGATTGATTCAAGGAGTAACTAGCTTCAGACTATCATACGATGGTCAACTTTTGTTATTTTTTTATAACATGTCGGCTTATGACTTAACTCATACTCGTTATCGCAACTCAACATAAGGCTTATGACCGGTGCTTTGTCGTGTTTTTTTGGATTTTCACCTAGATTTTTTTTAATGACCATTTTAAAAAAATCGGTGTCTTTTATGAAAAGTTTGATAGTGTTTGAGACTGTGTGTGCAAGGCGGGGCGTGAGTTTCTGGGAATGGTAAAGTTAACCACATTATTGTCTGACAAATGTGACTTTCGTGTGTACGTGTGTTTTATGCAGGCTAGTGTTTGGAGTTTGATGTGCAAATTACACTTTGGTGACAATGAGAATGAAAACCATATATCACACGATTTACATATTTAATGGACTTATATTTTACCATTTCTATTTTATCTCGAGTTGCGATGGATGTATGGGTGTTGAGGTATTTGCTTGTTTACTTATTGATTGATAATATTTTCGTACGCACGATAGATACTTTGCATTTTTTAGGAATTGAAAAAGGATTGTATGTTTTTGGGGAGTCGAAAAGGGACTAAACACGATTTACTTACAAGTGAAGCTTAATTTATTTTTGTGAAGCGTATCGCGTGGTTAGATTGACCGTCCTAGTCGACTGACGTAGAGTCACGCTTGGGAGATCAACCCCCATAGTGTCGGCTCGTGGGAGGGTTCTATTAAGGCGTTCGACCATGCTTACCCTTTATGCTATAGCGAACGAGAAACGCCCTCGATTGGGCTACCCCTGCGATTGCACTCGAGAAACTTTTGCACGTGGTTTGGCAGCTCCGCGAGGATACGCCTGTCCAAGGATGGTGATAGCCCCTTAGGCAGAGGTAAGTTGTTCCTTGCGCGACCTTTATTATGTCGTAGAGGTTAGCGAGAGGTACGACTGACACACTCGGCCAGAGCGACAAAAACTTAAGCGAAAAAGTCATGCAAAATCCTGCGTGACATGGTCGGGCGGGTCCTCCTGTGAGATCGATGCGCTCGACAGCATATGGAAAACGGGGACATACGATAGAGGAAGGGACACACGATAAGAGAAAAAAAAGTAGGAGGTGGGGCAAGGTGATCGCATGAGGGTCGTGAGCAGTGACAACTTGCCTCGCCTTGCAGCTGTTGTTCCTCCAACCTGCGATCACTGATTTCTGTTTATGTATTTTTTCTCATTTATGTCATCCTCTCGCTACTCTGTGTATGGTACAAGGGAATATCAACCAACCGAGATTTCTCTTCAGCTTACAGTGTACGTTTGCACCGTAGTTGTGATGCAAGAACAAGGTTGTACCAACCCCTCATCACAATGATACGGAGTGGGTAGGCATTGCCAATGAGGAAAACTGGAAGTGCTAGTGCCAAGCACTATGGTGACTGGCTGCACCTCCCCTACCCCCTCGCAACCCGACATTAGCGGTGTCGAATGATCAATATGGATGCTGCATAGCAACCAATTAACTTACCGTGAGGGTACGGGTGTGCAACCCATAGTTCGTTTGTTGATGTGGTTGAGGAAGGGTAACGTAGTGATTATCTTGTGTTTATGTTTTGTCATGTTCGCTGTACACAACTCCAAGAGTGTGTAAGGGGGGGGGTCTCGAATGGTGCTTTATTCACGATGTTCAATGGACGCTGGTGTCAGTTTCCAGCTCCCCACCAATAGACAATAGTATTGTGTCGTAAGTTTGCAACCTTAAGGTTGCTGTATAGTGGACTTCAACGTTCGTGTCAAGGTATCGCATTTTCCACGGTGGGTGACCGAGACCCAAGTGGTTTCTTAGGGAATTTGTTTTTTGACTGGGGACCAGTCCGTGACAATATTGCGGACTACCTACAACTAACTCCCATAGAACCGTGACTTTGGAAAAAATGAATGACCGGTCATCAGGTGGACGCGAACCCCGAAATGTAAACAGGGAGGCGTTGTCAAGAGTCTCACGCGCAAACTGTCCAAGGTAGAGGGTACCGGCGAGTCTAGTCCCATAATTTGCAAGTGACAACTTTGACGATATTTTGTACTTAGAAATATTCGCATGTTTGAAAATTTGAGATTTTATAGATTAGGTCTTGGTCTTTCAAGAAAAAATATCAGAAAATTTTCAAAAAATCATTAAGACTGTGAAATAATTGTCACGCCGATTCGACACATTTTCCATTTTTGCCACTGAACAATATGTGGGCCAACGAAAAAAGTACCACAATATTAGCAATTTTTCACGCTCAAAAGAATGTGTGAACAAAACTGAAAACTGAATTGCTCGTAGTTTTCGTTGTGATATTTTCAAAAAAAATATTAAATAAATTAAAAAAAAACATTTTAACCGTAAAATTGATCGCGGACCCAAGTTGACCCATATTCCATTTTTGCCATTCAACCTCTCTCTTTGTCTCTCTTTCTCTCTCTCTCTCTCTCTCTCTCTCTCTCTCTCTCTCTCTCTCTCTCTCTCTCTCTCTTTTTCTCTCTTTTGCGTGTGTGTGCTTAGTCCCATCGCTTTGTCTACCTCAGGGCTACGTTCCCAACGTCCACGTGGTGGACAATCGAGTATACTGGGATGCTCATATAGTGGGCTGAAGCGGAATTTTTTTTTGGAAAAAAAAAACTGTATGTGTGCGTGTGTGCACGTGTGTATGTGAGAGTAAGTGATTGTGTGTATATGTGTTTATGTGTGTGTGTGTGTGTGTGTGTGTTTGTGTATGTGTGTGTTTGTGTGTGTGTGTGTGTGTGTGTGT
>BFEA01000072.1:3702930-3718036 GCA_003427395.1 Chara braunii | reverse complement strand
CCTGAACCGTCAAGATCGACGGTTCAGCCCCAACCGGCGGGCGGCAGCCTCAAGAGCGCCGCCAGGCCCAAACGGTAATGTCGTTTGGGCCTGCCCGTCGGGTCTGGTCCAAGATGAGGCCTTTACGGCCTGTAGTACCCCCAAGGTTGGGCCTTTAGGCCCTACTGTGTCCCTCTGGCCCTAAGTCGGGTCTGGTAGGACCCGTGTGCCGTCGAAGATGTAACAACCCGCCTCTGCGAGTTTTCTTTTGGCACACTTGAGCAAACAGGGTCGGGGAAAAGAAAGGCTCAAAGGGACTCGAGTTGTTTAAAAAAGGGAACAGGAGACATTTTTTTGAATCAGTTTTGGCCATCACATTGTGTCCAGCAGCTCGCAGATGTCTGAATTGCTGCACTTCGTGCCTCGAGGACGCTCGCCTGAGCCAGTCATGTCAAGTGAAAAAAATACAGGGCATACAGGGCATGTGGTCGTGTTCTATCACGAGGGGTCGAAGGGAAAACGCACTTGGTTGAAACAAAGGTTGAACCAGGAGTGACTTGTAAGTAAGAGATTCTTCAATTGTACTTAAAAAAAAAAGAAGGGCTGCGCCGTACAGAGGCAACAGTGGAGGGGTTGAGTAAGCAGCTTACCCGTATGGCCCAGAAAAAACGAAGTACAGTGGAACAAAATGGTGTACTGGGGAAACGTTTTTTTTCAATACGTGGGCATAGCTATCACCACAGCTGGAGCTTCAAGGAGGCTACAACGGAAGGATCAGACGTGCAGCACAAGGGGCTAATACTCCGTAAGGCAGAAAAGATAGCGAGAGGGCCCCCTCTACAGCACAAGGGGCTAATGCTCCGTGAGGCAGAAAAGATAGCGAGAGGGCCCCCTCTACACCGTACCGGTCAGTATCTGAGGTCTTCCCGAAGTTGCACAGGCAGGCAGACAGCATTGCTCTATACCTCAGCTTCACCCCGTGCACCTGTCCCTCTCTCGCTCTCCCTCATCTTTCTTTCCCTGTATTCTCCAGCTGATGAAGGCCGAAGGTGAGACTGGGGAGGAGGCTCTGGATCATGGAAGATCGCAGTTCCAACTTTGGGGTCGTGAGGTCATGGTAGTCCTCTTCCCCTCTCGCAGACCTCAGGCAGAAGTAACAATGCCTGTTACGAACCTCACCTGTTGAGGTCGGAGTCTGTCCAATAAATGTCAGTGTTGGAGGAACCGTTCCTGTTGAGGTCGGAGTCTCTCCAAGTGCAAAGTGCAGCGATTCAGACATCTGCGATACGGCAGCTATCAGAGGAATGGAAATGTGGTTTGTACCACAGTTAAAACAAACTCACAGGCCTCCAGTTGTAGGGTTCTGCTGTCATCTGTTGTGTCTCTGGTTCTCTCTCTGGCCATTGCACTGGGTTCTGCTGGAAATGCCGTCTTCGGAAGAGCATTGGCTTTGCAAGTGTTCCACAATTCTCGCTAGCAATTTGCACGCGTATTCAACGTTTGGCTGGATTGTCTTCGTCCCAGTGGTATACAGTTGGGATCAGAGGAGATCTTGCTCTGGTCTGGGCTGAAGGGCAGAGAGTCAGTTATGCATCAACTCCGGCGGTAGCCTCACTACTGCTGCAGGCCGTCCTTGCCTCTTGTGGCGAGTTGCAGATGAGTTGCAGATGAGTTGCGGATGAGTTGCGGATGAGTGGCGGATGAGTGGCACAAGCTCAACTACTCTCGCAGAGACCGCTGTTTCTCTTTGTTACCAAGGGGAACAGATGATCATCACGAGCCTCCTGGTCCCTCGATAAATCATCAGACCGCAGAAGGTATCCTGAGAGCGTTGTAGCAGTCAGGAGAGGTAATGCTAACTACCCCCCTTTTCATGCTAACTAACCCCCTTTTCAGCGGTGCCCAGCAGGATGGCACTCAGGAGGTCCCTGCAGAGCTTCCGAGAATGTCAAGCCAGTCACGAAAGTCTGGTCGAGCTTAACCTGAACTCATCTACTTTGTGTGGCTGAGCGGGCTGTTGTGCTGATGGCACAGGCAAACAAAGGCTGGGGGGTTAGAGAGAAAGGGGGAGAGCTGGCGTGGGTGAAATGGCTGTCTAGGCAATGGGTTGATTAGCATTAAGTGGTATTTTGTAAACAACAAATCCCCTGAATATGGTGGCAATTTATAATGGTCAGTGGTAGCTGTTCGACTGTAGTGGGATTGTGCAGGAGCTGTGTGGTGTGACCACTGACTAAGCCAAAATTTTGCTTCTTGAGCTAATTCCACAAGTGCTGAAGTGCTAAATTCCTGAGTGAAGGGTGAATCCCTCAGCAAGTCCAGAAACTAGGAAAGCACTGGTCTTAAATCTGTTAATGCAGTGCCAAGTCCATGGGTAAAGCAGAGAGTGGAGGAGAACAGAGTTTGACTCCCTCAAAGGCTGCCTGAAAACCAGGACATACCAGGAAAGCATATGTTTCCTTGGAACACCCTGCTGGCACCCTTCGTCCGCAAACTGCATCCCTGCACACCCTGCACAAGGAGGTTGGTATTTCGATCCACCGGCCTGCATGCGGCTGGTTCGACATGTACGGTGGGGAAATCTTTTAGATTGACAAAATAGCTTCCACAGTACTGCTGGTTTACGATCAGTTTGGTTCCAGTTTCTGGACTAGCTCACAGATTCATCGTTGCTGTCGGCCTGGAAGTGCTCAAGCAGCAGTAGCAGCATCTCGAGGACGACAGAGCTGATATCAAGTTCTTGATGTCTCACCTCTCCCCTGCTCTCTCTCTCTCTCTCTCTCTCTCTCTCTTACTTTTCCAGATGGTGGATGGTGGACAATAACGCAGTAGATGAGTTGGTTGTGGACATTCTTGTTGCCTTCTCTCTCCCTTCGTTCCTTGTTTTCTCTGATCCCTTCCTCCTGCTTATCATAACTCCCATAAAACGAAGCCTACTCGCCATCTAGCAGGTTTGCCTCTCTGTTGGACTGCCATGTGGCGACTGGTGAAAGGCGCGCAGGGGCTGGTGCCCCCCGCTGCTTGCTGCGGTGAATCCCTGCACTGTAGTGAGGTAGTCTGAAATGCATGGAGTATCCTTCTTCTCTCTCCTTTTTCCTATCCATTTGAATGGCGCGTGGCACCACATTTGGAAGCACGATAGGCCACACTGCGTGGATACTGCAGGGTGCTTAGTGCCTACGACGGAGGTGGTGTGTTGTACAGTTTCCCGTCTGTGTCAGGGACGAAATGGAGCGACTAGTTCTATTGGGAGAACGACGATTCACCTGCACCATATCTGCCATCAATCAGCGGCAGGCCCCTGACGCATGGCTCAGTGCAACGTTACCAGGCTCAGGGCTGGACACATAGATCGGTGCAGCGCTGCTACGTGGTAGTGACTTTGCAGGAAGAGTGGGCGACGAGGAGGATTGAGGAGAAAGAGCGTTGGTGTGGCTCGGGTTATGTACTAAACAGACACTGGTGAAGGAAGGAAGGACGCGTTTTTGGTGATGACTGATGAGGAGGACAAGAGAGGCAGGGAGAAGGCGGTGTGGTGTTGTAGATGCGAATGCCAACTAAGAAGGCCGTGTAGTTGGGCAATGCCATCCCCCTGTTTTCTCCGATGCAGCACCCTACCATCGGCACCAGAATAACTGCACACGAGCATGCCAATCATGAAGCATCTGGTGGTATCGTGAGCAGTGATCAGCACCCCCCCCAGCATCAAGATCAAGCATCTTGCGCGCAAGAGAATGATGACCATGACAAATTTTGTTGCGTGGTGTGCAGGTATCACATGATGTGTAAGCTGAGGAAAGGATGGTGCTATCGAAGAAGATGGTGATGCTCTTGAACATGGTTGTGTTCAGGGGAAAAGTGAAGAGACGAGGGACACTGAGGAGGTGGCAGGGGGAGGCTGATCTGGTCTGGCACTCCTCCATGGCTTTTGTGATGACACCACCTGGAGCCGGCTCTGCCTTTCTCTCTGGGTCCTGCCTTCACTTGCTGGCCCTCCCTACCGTCTTCACCTGAATAGAATGCCCGGTCATTATCGCTGTATTCGGGGCAGTTTCAGTCCAGATGCAGTGATAACGACCGGGCACTCCATTCAGGTGAAGACGGTCACTACACACACCATACTGAGCTGTTACATCTGGTGCGGATATCAGCATTGGATATGGGCACAACATCACCCTCTTTGTTGACTTCTATGTTATATCATCTGTTGGAATTTCTAGATAGAAACAAATCGCACACCTCATGCCAGCAACCTTCTCAGAATTAGAAATAAAAGAAGACAAGTCGAGACGCCGCGGCTTCGCGCACGGCGGCAAAGATTTGGGCAAAGCAGGAAAGGGATAACAGGAGGGAGGCAGGCAGGAAAAGCGGGAGAGCGGGGGAAGTGACAGAGGGAAAAGAGGAGGGAGCAGCAGGGCTTGGGGATTGTGTGTTTTGGTCAATCCATAATGAGTCCTGCTGTTCTCTCTCTCTCTCTCTCTCTCTCTCTCTCTCTCTCTCTCTCTCTCTCTCTCTCTCTCTCCTCCCCCCCCCCAACCCCCCTTGCTGTCTCCTTCTCTTTTCGTGTCTGTGGGTCTCTCTTGTTCGTTGTGTCACAGTGTCCTTGTGTCCTCGTTTGGCTTGTTGTGCGCAGCAAACCTGCCTCTCCCCCTCTTGTGCTACCACTAAATTGCCATTCTTTCGGTCCTCCTTCTGTCCTTCCATTAGTTGTCGAGATGGTCATCTTCTCGCTCTTCCCCCCAGTCCTACCCCTTGTCATCATTCCGCCCGCTCCTTCCTCTTGCCCCCCATTACTTACACCCCCCTCTTTACCCCCACTCCTTTCTCCCCCCCACACCTCCCTCCTCCTTTCTCTCCCACTCTTGTCAGTCGTCCATCTCCCCTCTGCTTGTTGTACATAGAAGATTAGCCATCGTCCTCCATCAGCCGTTCTCATCTATCTTCACTTCTTCTCCTCTTTCCTCCCTCTCCTTCCTCGTCGCTCGTCTTACTCCCTGTACTTCATCCATATATCATCAGTCAATATGCTATAGCAATTGATATCATCAACTGTGAACAACAGTGCGAAGGGTATCGGCAGAGATGTGGAATCTGACAAAAAAAAACTCTTCCCCATGTCCTTCTGTTCGTCGTCGTCCTCCCATTCGTCATCCGGATGGTCATCCTCTCCCTTTTCGTCCTGCTCCTGGCCCTTGTCATCGTCCCGTCAGCTCTTTCCTCCTCCCGAGTCCTCCGTCCCCCCCTCCTGTCTGCCATCCATCCTCCTCCTGCTCCCCCTGTGTGCATTTCTCCTCCCTCATCCGCCTTCATCAGCTATATCTGTCATCCATCCTTCCTCTGCTTCCCCTGTGTGTGTCGCTCCTCCTCCCTGTGTGCGTCCCTGCTCCCTCCTCGCCTTCATGAGCCGTTCTCATCAATCTTCTTCCCCGTCTCCACCATTGGCTGCAGTTGTGTCCCTCCCTCCTGCTCCCTCCTCCTCCCTCCTCCGCCTCCATCCGCCGTTGTCGTGGTTCTCTTCACTTATCCTGGTTTCCCCCTCTCCTTCTTCATCTCTCGTCACACCATCTCATCCATACATCATATGTCATCCTCATGGAGGGTCAGGACGCATGGTAAGAGAGAGACATAGGGGATGCGCTGCGGGAATCCCATCGAAAAAAAACAAACAAACAAAGTGGCAAAAAAATTGAGCATAAGCCGTTGTACCTCTATGCTGCCTTCTTCTCCCTCCATCGCCATCATCCTCCCTCCTCCTTCTCCCTCCCTCCTCCCTCCCTCCTCCCTCCCTCCTCCGTCTTCTTCCTCCTTCCTCCTCTTTCCATCCTCTGCCCTCCTCCGTCCATTGTCTCCTCCCTACTCCTGCTCTCTGCACCGTCCAGCCTCCTCAATCGCTCTACCCTCCTCCCTCGTCCTCCCACCCTTCTCGTGCGTCCTCCTTAGTCTATCCTCCCATCCCGTTCTTGCTCCATTCTCCCTCCTCCTCGATCGCCCTGCCCTCCTCCCTCGTGCTCCTGCCGTCCTCGCGTGGCCTCCTTAGTCCATCTTTCCTCCCGGTTCTTGCTCCATCCTCCCATCTCCGTCCATCGTGCTCATCCTGCTCGCTGCTCCTCTTCCATGTCGTGGTCCTTCGTCCTCCTCCTCCATCCCCTTTGTGCGTCCTTCTTCACGTGTCTCCTTCATCATCTCCCCTTGCTCTGCCTCCCTACTTCGCGTCCCGCCGTTTCTCGTTTTCCCTCCCCCCAATGCTTTTCCGCTGCACGTCGCGTCGTTTCTCTTGTTCCCCTCCCCCGACACTTTTTTGCTGCGCCCGGTGCCGTTTCTACTTTTTCCGACCGGACGGACCAACCCTCACATGTTTGAGTGGTTTTCCTTTCCAGCAACTGTTTTTCATAAAGCTTCGCTACCAAATCATTTTTGTGTTTTTTTGCTTTGCTTTTCCAAACGGGCTGCATAAAGGAGAATCAGCCAGAAATCCTAAGAACTGTTGCTCGACTAGTGGATGCTGGCACAAGTAGGCTCTGCCATCCCTTCTGGTCATGTCATCACTTCTAAACCTCCTCCCGAGACCTTGATATAACCCAGCTCTTCCAAAGTATACCCTGAAAAGAGGGAGGAGGCGAAGAGGGCACGAAAAAGAGTAGGAAGATTTTGGTAATGGAAGTGCAGAACTTAGGTAGTGTTCTCGGTTGACCTTTGAGCTGAGCTCATCTGGCGTCGAAAAAAGGCAAAGACACAGAACTGAAGAGTGGGGGAAAAAGGGGAGGCGAGTCATTGAGCTAAAAAGAACAACGGGCAATCTGCGCTTGGCAGGGGTGAATGCCTGCTGTCCTGACATAACTGGGATCAGACTCTGCCCTCCGGGTGGTGTCATCACCCTGCTTGGATGTCTTTATCACATTTCACTGCCTGAATGATGACCTCAGCATTTTAGGGCAACAAGTCAACCTGCCGCGGGCCACGCCTGCAGCACAGAGTTGGACT
The DNA here is from genome assembly GCA_003427395.1 of Chara braunii. Taxonomy (NCBI): domain Eukaryota; kingdom Viridiplantae; phylum Streptophyta; class Charophyceae; order Charales; family Characeae; genus Chara; species Chara braunii. Next base: position 3,711,076 of record BFEA01000072.1, on the reverse strand, counting down.
CTCTCTCTCTTTCTCTCTCTCTCTCTCTCTCTCTCTCTCTCTCTCTCTCTCTCTCTCTCTCTCTCNCTCTCTCTCTCTCTCTCTCTCTCTCTCTCTCTCTCTCTCTCACACACACACACACACACACACACACACACACACACACACACACACATACACTCCAAAAAGCTGTCATAGAAAGCATGTGTCTCTACTGCGTGGACTACCCACGATGCCATCATCCGTCCTCTCGTAGCATGTCCCACATGCAGAGTTTTGGCATACACTTGCTGCAAATGCCATCGGATTTCCTTCTTTCTTGCCTGACGAACAACAAACTCAGCAGCCTGAGCAGGAAAATAGAGTACCATATGAACCGCTTATAGCGCTATGCTGAAGGGCTAAGAGTACCATATGAACCGCTTATAGCGCTATGCTGAAGGGCTAACACCACCAGGACGAACTGTTGCCATCGGATTTCCTTCTTTCTAGGCCACCTGAGCACTGAATACGCCTGCCCGCTCCACCTACAGACAAGGGCATGGACAACAGGGAGACTGTTGAGGGACCCGATGAAGATCACCCATTGGAGAACACTGGACCCGGGATATGAAGGTTGGGTTTATGTTGAGGACCGCACGAAGGAAGGCACCTTGATCGGGTGGGTACGGCCCGAGGAAAGAACCGGGGAACCGCATTGGGGAACATGTCCCCCAAACGCATGGACCCCCCTGTCTCTGGTGGAGGAGAAAGTGCAGGAGAAACAAGTAAGCCCCCGCAGGGGAGTCCGGAGAGTTCAGGGTGGAAAACTGTAGGGAAGAAAGGAGGGAAGGAGATCTGGGTCCAAAGCAGCAGGCAGAACCCACACCGGGCCTCACTGCGGAGTGGTGCACTCAAGAGGAGAATAGTACAGAAGGTACCAGTGACCAGAATGGGGCTGGAATTGCAAAGAGAAAGAGCATGGGGGCAGGGGAGTCGTCAACACAGCCAGAACAGGAGGGAACAGAAGGGCGGCTGGAGAGACAGATGGAGACCCGGGAAACGGAGGTGATGTTGGAACAGCTAGAGGTGGAGAAAAAGGGAATATTGAGGGTGAGAGCAAGAGGGGACCATCTACAGGGGGGAGCAGAAGGGTAGCTGGACAGAAATGGAGGTGAGGTCGGAACAGCTAGAGGTGGAGAAGATGGGAATATTGAGGGCGACAGCAAGAGGGGACCGGCGGGAGGACCAGACAGCAGGTGCAGACCCCCGCCAAGCAGCCTTTGGTCTGGATCCTATGGATGTGGACCGTCGTCTGGACAACACTAGCACGTCACCAGAGGGGTTGGCCCCGAGGAAAGACCCAGAAGGCGAGGAGGAGGGAGCACCGCCATTACACCTGCCCATGGAACAGAAATTGGTTGCCATTGCAGACTGGCTGATGGCCAATCTGAAAGCAAAACACGACCCCCTTACTGATGTTTTCTGGGATAGGACATACCTGGAACTATTCCCGATGCTGGATACGAGCCCATCACTCAAAAACGTGTTGGAGAGGGGATTGCAATCGGGGGTAAAGTGGACTGAGGCATGGCACAAATTGGCCACAATCGTCCGCACGTTTTCAGGCACCACATGCTGCAGCAAGGAAGCTACTCAGGATGGAGCCCAAGAGGCTACATTGGAAGAAAGGACTGGAAAAGTCCAGGACCCCCCCGGATATGCAGCAACCAGCCCTGCCGCCAGGTCCAGACCCCCCGGACCAGGATGAGAACGCGCCACGAGATCTGGTGCGAAGAAGGAAGCTGAGGCTGCTAGTCGAGATGGGTTGTGATACTGGCTCCCTGTTGCAGGTGACCGATGGGTTGTGATACTGGCTCCCTGTCGCAGGCGGCCATGCTTTTTATTTTTATTTTTTTTTAGGAGAGACGATGCTCCAATCTATTCGTGGGGAGCAACACGGCTGGGAACCGGGCCCAGCGTCCCTTATCAGAATACAAAGATGAGCTACCGGGGCCATTACCCGGCTTCGGCTAAGACCAATTGAAAAAAGGAAAACTTCAAAACCATTCAAAAAATGTGTGTCAACAAGCCTCCCAACCACGAAACAGATAGGTGAAACCTACTCAATCCACCTTCAACCACCGCCAGCGTGGCTGTTTTCAGCACGAACCGAAACTCTTCCAGGCCTCACGCTCCCATCAGGCTAGGTTATAGAGTTGCGCCACCTTGCTCCAACTCCGGCCAGCGTTGCTTCAGTTACGACCCCAGATGACCATTGAGACTGCCCCCGCAAACAGCCCCCCAGATCTCTACCCCTGGCCTCACGCTCCCACTAGGCTAGGTCACAGAGTTGCGCCACCTGGCTTCGGCTCCGGCCATCGTTGCTCCAGCATCGGTCTTCAAGGGCCACCGAATTTTCAACCACCCTATCACCTATTCGTACGAACCTCCTCGAGAGGCGAACTGAATGGAAAGAAATCAGGACAAGAAAAACTCAAAAACATTCAAAAAATGTATGTCGACAAGCCCCCCCAACCACAAAATAGGTAGGTAAAACCTACTGAACCCACCTTCGACCTCCACCGGTCTGGCTGTTTCCAGCACGAACCAAAGCTCTTCCAGGCCTTATGCTCCCCTCTGGTTGGGTTACAGAGTTGCACCGCCTCGCTCCAGAACCGGCCAACATTGCTTCAGTTACGACCCCGACGACCACTGAGACTGCCCCTGCAAACAGCCCCCCAAATCTCTACCAGGCCTCACGGCCCCACTAGGCTAGGTCACAGAGTTGCGCCACCTGGCTCCGGCTCCGGCCAGCGTTGCTCCAGCATCGGTCTTCAAGGGCCACCAAATTTTCAGCCACCCTACGCAGAATCAAGGGTGAATTGCSAGATAACACCTATTCCTACACTTCTCCTTGAGAGGCAAGCCRAATAAARGAAATRGTARACTAGATGTGCTAATATTCAGRGATCGCCCCTCCCTCCCCCTCCCCCTCCCCCCTCAGCCCTGTACTGCCTCCGCCGAGGTGAGTCTCCCACTCTCCCTCGGCCCCAATATAGGACCAATCCTCTACCCTATTGTCCCCAAGGAGCACGCAGTTCCCACCTAAGGCGTGCCCCCCCAACCCTTACCCATTTCTGCCTCCGCTGGGACTGATGTTAACCCACACACCAGCCCCTGCCCCAGAATAGGACAACCCCCTACTCCACCCCTACCTTCTTTGAGACATTCACCCCCCACCTTGTGATGCCCCTGCAAGATAGAGCTCCCCCCGCCCCCCACCTTCTTACCTGCAGATATGATCAGCAAACACCCCGTAAGGGACGACCGTCTAGTGATGACAAACTAATGAAGGTGATGATGATGATCGATGTGACAAAAGTGATACTACAAACTAATGAAGGTGATGATGATGATCTATGTGACGAAAGTGATACTACAAACTGATGATGATGATGATCGTAACGAAGGATGATGATTATCGGTGGTGATGATTATAGTAATGAATATAATGGGAATGATGATGATGATGATACAAATGATGATGTCGATGATGACGAATCTGAGGATGATGATGATGATGATGGTAATGATGGTGATGATAATTATGATGGTGTTCCTGATGATAAAAATAAGATGATGATACTGATGATGATGATGATGCTGGTGATGATAACTATTCTGCAGCCTCCGTTAACTCAAAATGACGATAGCACTAATGACCGGATGATGATGATGGTRGTGATAATAATAGGGGCGAACAACGCCCATGATATGGTTACAATGATGAGTGTCGCGCTGCACCCCTAATCATGGTGTTAAAGTTTAAACTTACCCTATTGATCGCGATGAAGGCAATGATGATGATGAGCAAACCCCTGATGATGATATCTGTCATTTGTGACACGTTGCTGCTGATGAAAAACCTCTCCCTGTTGCTTGGTACTGCTGCTTGTATGGCGTGAAGACGAAGACAGTCCCAATCACCCCACTCCTTATCCCCCTCCACTCCTCCTCCCATCTCGTGGGACACACCAGTACTCTTCTCCCTCTTGCTGCCAGCCGACCTCCTCCACCAAATTGTGCAAGATGAAGAGCACAAATGATTCCTCCCGAAGCAAGACCCAGTAAAAAGCCACACCCCGCCTCACACGGCACGCTAACCCGCAGCATCACCGTGAGAGGCACAAGACAGCGAGATGGCGCTACAAACGCTTTCAAATGTTAGGAGATAGAGAGTTGAGATGTTCACCTATCGCCGCAGTGCCTAACACGACCACGTACCCTCAGTCAATAACTCACGCCGTCGCCGCACTTTACCGCTCATTACCGCTCAGCACCACTTGGCATATCCACGCGCCGTCACACAACACCCCACAGCAGCACTGCCTACGCACCACGATGCCCAACGTCGCCACACGTCACCGTGCAGCTACACTTGTCATAACTGCACCGCGCCTGCCCACTTCTCCATCGCTCGTCGGCGAGATTCATGTCGACGGGGTGCAGCGCCCCCGGACGCGCTGCGCCCAGTAGAACAGAGGTGACCAAATCTATGCCAGGCGGCCATGCTACTCATCCCCGTTTGGAAGAAAAATGGGAAATGGGAAGTGGGCTTGTCACCGACGGAGAATGGCAGGCAAGGGGGTGTCACGTTACAAGGTTGGTCGTCGTTTCAGGCAAATCCACAAAACAACTTGTTTGAGTCGGCGGCAAGAATTCTGCAAATGCAGCTGGAATCCCACATTGCATAAATCTTATCGCCAGGGGCACAGACTACAACTTCGATTACAACAGGCCCAAGCCTAGATTGCGCAGAGAGATGTATACATACGTTCTGACCCAACCAAAGAAATTAGCTTGAGATGGCCCACCCACAACCAACTGCTAAACCTGCAAAAGGTCGAAATCAGGCACAGTGACACCAGGATTGAGCACGATGTTCAAAGTAGTTTATGCGCTCTTCATTGGAGGGCAGAAACTTTAGATTGGGAATAGGAACAACTGTCGTGGATCTGTCTGTGACCATAATACGATTGCAAGATTAGTAGATGGACCCGACAGCATACGAAAAAGATCGCATTTGGAACCAATGCAGGAGATCAGCCAACCTGGAGTTGTGTTCACTAAATGTGAATGGCCTGGCCTCATGCAAACTTGACAAACACAGTGCAATCTGGGATGGGGGGAAGAAACTGGGCGGATATAGTGTGTGTACAAGAAACGCACTTGATGAACACCCCAGAGCATAACCGCATTCACAAAATGGTCTGGCCATACAAAACGTTCAGGGCCCATGCCCCAAAACTGGGGAGTGCAGGGGTGGTCATCTGGATCCCCCTCGAGTCCCAGGCAGATCCGGCGCACTAGGTGGTTGACCAGGAGGGAGGGCGATGGGCGTCAATCCTGGTCACATTGGAACTTGAAATTGTATGTATATTGTGTATTTATGCCCCCAACTTTGTAAGTGAAAGGAAAAACCTTATTTGAAAATATCAAAACTCAAATTCTGGATGGGATCCCGGTCATTATAGCAAGGTACTGCAATGCAACTTTTGACCGGTGGATGGACAAATGGCGAACACCCTCCCCTTCTCCGTGGTATGTGGAGGAAGATGAGCGAATAATAAGGGATTTATGCGTATCAGTAAAAATATTCGACACCTTGGAGGCTAAACCCAAATACAAAATTTTACTCATGCCTACGGAAGACTATGCGGAGAACCAGACGAGATCAAGGATCGACTTAATCCTGACCTCGGAAGATTTGGAAGGATCTTTGCTTCTTGCAACGATTTTACCAGCCAACCCCTACCCGGGCCTAGATCACAAAATATGCACGGACATTTTATCCTTACGAAAAAAACCAGATCGTTGACCTGACTTTTACAAACTTAATAGTAGTTAATACTTTCATCGTACAACAACAAATTTCAGAAATATATTATAGACTGCTTGACTTTTACAAACTTAATACTTTCATCTTACAACAACAAACCTTTCATGAATATATTATAGGCTGTTGGACATTTTGACATACACAAAAATAACACATTCAACAGGAAATAGACTGGTTTAATAGTGGTATGTTCTATCTGGGTAGAAAATGCCAAACATATTCCAAACTTTTAGCAGCCAGGAAGTACCAGCAAGAGCTGAAAATTCACGAACAACTGCAGCAACTTGAACACCAAGATCTGATGGCTCACACAACTCACACGTGGTTCAACATATTTTCCTCCAGAAGCTGCAGACGCCTTGACACAGTCAGGGGTGCGCTGGTACCGTGGAACGCTCCAGAATTAGAACTGATAACGGTTTTCCGTGAAATCCGTGCTCTAATTCTGCTCAACCTGAGTGAGAAGATGCCAGCAAAGGAAGGCCTTCAATCAAACTTCACGCTCTCAAGGTTGACAAAAGACTGGTAAACTCGATTGCAAGCGGACTCTTCAAGATAAAGTAGATAAAGTGCCCATTCCATTGTTGATAACCCGTACATCCCATCTGACAAAATAGATAAAGTGCCTATTCCATCGTTGATTATGCAGAAGACCAAACTGCTCTACAACTCCAATGTCCCAATTAGAATCATTCATGGCTCTGCGATGATCATCATCATCTGCAAAACATCTCAAGGTTTTGTGAAATTATACTTTCCATTACTTGATACCCGTATTCCTCCAGAAGCTGCAGACGCTTTGACACAGTCAGGGGTGCGCTGGTACCGCGAAACGCTCCAGAATTAGAACTGGTAACGGTTTTCCATGAAATCAGTGCTCTAATTCTGCTCAACCTGAGTGAGAAGCTGCCAACAGAGGAAGGCCTTCAATCCAAACTTCACGCTCTCGAGGTTGACAAAAGACTAGTAAACTCGATCGCAAGCGGACCCTTCAAGAGGCAGCTCAAGAGGTAGCATCCCGTCTCAATCCATGGCGCAGGCCTCGACGCCAGGAGATACAGGGAATCATGCACAACACCACACAGGCCAAAGTGAGCTCAACCCCGCATCCAAGAACAGGCGGGAGTACAACCAACCGATGGATAAACTCAAGATAACATCATGGAACTTGAGAGGGCTGGGGGATACCAGCGCTCGTTTCAAGTGCAGAAGAGTCAAGAGTTGGGTGCACGACAGGAGGATAAACTACCTCCTAATACAAGAATCGAAACTAGACAAAGCCTGGTGGGACGGGCCATAGGTTTGGGCTCCCGCACAGGGATCGAAGGGTGGAGTGGGAATTACCTGCAGATGAGAGTCATCAAGGGGCGGGTGCGCCTTGAAGCTGGTGGCCTGATAGTGCTGGTTCGGGACGATACTCCCGAGGGGTGCATGTGAGGTTGAGCGTTCCTATCTTGAGAGAGTGGGTGCGACCCGATGTACCAACCAGATGGGTTGAACCCGGCGCGTGAAGCCCGCTGGTTGGACATCCTTCACTGGGTAATCTGCCCGACACCTTCGAGGTGGACATATGGGGAAGGTGGGCATCGTTCGGACTCGAAATGGGAGGGGGAGACTGGGTGATAATGACAATACATGCACCTACGAACGCTGGTGAATGGGCCAGATTCTTCGCAGGAATGATCTCCCAAATCCCGAAAATCGAGAACTTGATCATAGCCGAGGACTGGAACCTTTCACATGACGAGGCGCTGAAACCAGGCTCGAGCATAGCTGGTAGGAAGGATGTTCGGACCCTGCTGCAACTAACCGAGGAGTTGAATCTCGCTGATCCCTTCAAACTGTTGATGCTGGATGATATAGGATACACCTGACTATCACACACCCGAAGACAGAGAGGGGTCGTAACCAGGAGAAGATTATATTATTTTTTGGTGAGTGGGTCAATTCTGGAAGGGGTCACAGAGGTCCAACAAACTGCTCACCCGCTCTCAGACCACAACCCTGTGGTTGTGGACATCAAGCTACACTCAAGAGTGGACAGAGGAAGTGGCTTCTTCCGGCTGAACGCACAAAACCTAAAAGATCCCGGATTAGTAGAGTGGGTGGAACAACTCATGAAAGACTACCGTCTTAACCCGAAAACAAGGTACGTACCTTGTATTAAAGTTACCTCCGAAAAACGGGTTCTTAGAAATTGCTGTTAAATTTTCGAATAGAAGGTACCCTTGAATACAAGGTACGTACCTTGTACTCGAATATAAGGCACCTACCTTGTATTCGAGG
>BFEA01000072.1:3666857-3676857 GCA_003427395.1 Chara braunii | reverse complement strand
GAACAGGGCGAAAACTGCCCAGCAGCCCTGCTGACACTTTGTCAGCAGTTTGACCATCTGCATTTGATGAGCTAGCTTCTTCCTCAGGCCTGCAGGGCTCATCCGAGAATGCTGGCAACAGACTTCTCGGCCGTGCCCAAAGGGTCTGCTGTGTCCTCCTCACTACCGATGCATCCGATCCGGGAAAGGGTAAAGCGTATGCCTGCATTCGCTCCTCCCAGTATGAGCCCTTCGGCCGCTGGGCAGCTGGACCAGGAATATCTGGCTGTAACCGCTTTGGTAGCGTGGCTCTAAATTTCCTGAAGCTTTCTGCGTGACGGAAGGACATCGTTGCGGTTTCCCACGTGCCGTAGTGCCCTCTCACCCCCTCTTTTCCAGCATGGAAAGTCACAAAAGACTCAACACTGTGTGGCACACAAGGTGGCTGGAACTTACTCGCCGTGTACAGTACACCCAGATCAGCTGGCACTGAGTCAAACCCACAACCGGATACAACTATCGAGCCATTGTCGACAGCCTTAGAATGGTACTTTGCTTCCATTCTCTCCATGAACTCTGCCTCCCCAGTTATGTCCAAATAGTCAATTCCCGCTTCTATGCAGGCTGCAACAACCGGTTCACCCCAGTACCTGAAAGGACCCACACAGTTGAGAACTAGGCGTGTTCGTTGAGACATTGCCGCCAAAGATTGAGGGTCGGTTGCATCCGCCACAATAATGGCAACATCCACCCCACGAGCATGCCCCAGGTGGGAAAATGCCTCCACCAGGGACTCCAGCTTCTCCCTGCTTCTACCCGCCACACCCAGGCTCCATTTACGTCCAGTTCGTGCTGCATCTTCCGATGCACGTTTCAGAAGTTCAGCCGCGACAAACTTGCCCGTGAATCCGCTTGCCCCAAAGACAACGACGTCCAGCCTGGAGTGCCCACCTTGACCTCCACCTCTACTGTGGCTGCCAATCGTCGTCTCCATTGTGGCCCTCGCCGTGATTTCCTCCCCAGCACTGACGGATTCCGCCATCACCAAGCCCACCTTGATATCGATTCAGCTTCCTCGTCTGTCACACTTACCTCCTCTCCCTACCTCCTCCACCACTGACTGCCTGAAGAAACAACTGCAGACTGCGGTATCACAATCAACAAAACCAGCCGGCCCAGCATGGACTTCTCCCTACAGAAACAAGTGACATCACAAACAGTCAAAAATAAGAACCAGCAAGATAGAGAAAATGAAAAATCAAGTCATCCCGGGCACGCTTTGTCAGCAGGGAAAGTACTGAAAGGATTTCACCTTCCTAGCATGCCGTGGCTCAATCCCGAGACCTGTTGCTGTTGCTGTTGGCTGCCGTGCTGTATTATATGCACGAGTGTTGCTGCCAAGGTTTGAACCCAGAACCTTTATATTGACTGAGCTTGTGGAGTCTTGAACCTGAGACCTGTTCTTGTACGTGCCTAAAGTCAATGTTTGGTACCATTTGCGCGGTAGTGTGTGCCTCCAGCAAGATTCTCCAGACAGTTCCAGGGCAAGGGGGCAAGTACCCCGGCAGACAAAACTCTCGAGTCCGTCATTTTCTGAATTCATTCGGTGTGGTGTTGGGTCATGGTGAAGGATGCCATAGCTGAAGCATTCGGCCTATCTTGCTGCCATCGGCTAGTTGTTGTTTTATGTTATTTTTGGAGTGGGATTGTGCTGTTGGGTTGAGCGTTGCAGAAGAGAGCTTTTGCTTGGTGGAAAGTGAGCCATCGTGTTGGAGCACCACTTCCATATTCAGGGAGAGATCCTATCGAGAGAGCGAGAGGAGAGTAGACATGCTTGTCTAGTAGGGATCGCAGCACACAAAGACTGTGTTGACTCTGATCTGTATCTTTGTATCAGCGGGTAGAAGGGCTAGCGTGGTGGGAAGCCGCATTGGAGTTTCAACTTGAACCCACTTGTGAAATTGTGCCTGGCCTGCTATCTCAAAGTTGCAAGTATGTGGCATATTTGTGAGGTGGGCTCAACATAGCTGCATCATCTATGTTTTCATGTGTGCGGTATCTGACAACTGTGATTGTCTTGTGGCGATTTTGAGGAAGAAGGCAAACTTGATTCTCATGAGTTTGGCATGGACTTCCATATCTGCACGATCACCTGGACATGGAAGATGCACGAGTGAGAGTCCCCTTGCAAACTGATATCAGAGCGGCCTGGATTGCATCAGGGGCTGTCTCACGTAAGACCTTGGTCAGGGTAGGACCACTAGACACTGCCTAGGTGTGGCCCTATGGATACTCCCTAGGCAGTGTCTAACCTAAGCCTATGCAGTGTAACCCTAGGCAGTGTCTAACCTAAGCCAACTCTAGAGCAGCCTCAGTACCTATCAGGATTATATCATGGCCGGATTACACTCCAGGCCAGTCCAGGCCAGTCCAGGCCACTCCAGGCCAGTCCCCCTAGCTATGCTAGTAGGCCTGGGCATTTTGAAACTGTGTCCTGGAGTGGCCTGGACATTTCGAAACTGTGTGTCAGTCCCCCTGTGTGCCACTCCAGGTCATTTTGGAACTGAATTCCACGGAGCAGCCCTGACCTAGGGAGTATCCATAGGCTATGCTAGGAACATGGCGCCCGGATTGCATCAGGGGCTGTCTCACGTAAGACCTTGGTCAGGGTAGGACCACTAGACACTGCCTAGGTGGGGCCCTATGGAAACTCCCTGTCTGACGAACCCGGGCTGACGCTCATTGGAAAGAAGTGTATAGGACGATCACGCATGGCTACCGAAGTACCCGTGCTACAGGGCTCGTTCGATAGTGCTTCAACTAGGGCTGGGAGAGGTTGTCCTGGCCTTGCGCTGGTGCCTGCGACTGCTGTACGGTATATCAGAGGTAGGGCCAACAGTGTCCCCTGGATGGGGAAATTGCCGTAGGCTATGCTAGGAACATGTCGCTTGGATTGCATCAGGAGCTGTCTTGGGTAAGACCTTGGTCAGGGTAGGACCATTGGACACTGCCTAGGGGTGGCCCTATGGAATACTCCCTCTCTGACCAACCCAGGGTGGTGCTCATAGGAAAAAAATGTATAGGACGATCACGCCTGGCGACTGAAGTACCCTTGAGACAGGGCTCGTTCGATAGTGCTTCAATACGGCTGGGAGAAGTGGTCCTGGCCTAGAGCTGGTGCCTGCGACTGCTGTCCGGTATATCCGAGGTCGGGCCAACAGTGGCCCCTAGATGGCGAAGGAGGGGTTACAGAGATGGGGAAGCCGGGGTTACGCTAAGGAAGAAGAACGACAAAGAGGTAGGTTGGGGKGGGTCCTGTGAGCATCAMAAAAAAAAAAAAAAAAAAAAAAAACGAAGAAGAAGAACGATCAGTAGGTTGGCGTGGGTCCTGTGAGCATCAAAAAAAAAGGAAAAAAAAAGAATGATGTCACCAACGAGCCTGACACCCTGCACCAGCCGGCGATCGCTGCCTAGGCCCTAGAGTGCTACATAAATCAGACCCGTATTTCGCACAGAGCGTGCAGGCAAGAGACGAGGCTTGAATTCTTCCCCGTCAGTAGGCCTCCACTGTGTCTCAGAATCGACCTCTCACAGAGTATGTTAAAAAAGTAAGGGGGAAAAAACAGGTCCTTATGGTCCTGGAACTCGAAATGTGATTGAAAGCTCGAAACTGACCAGCTGCCATGCTCTTCCCCTCTGAGGACAACCACTTTCCCCCTCCTGCTCAGACTTAGTGGGTGAAAGCCCCTCTTTTCCCACTTCTGAAGCAGTCGGTCGACCTATGGCATGGTGGGGCAGAAAGGTAAACAACTCCTTGATATCACAGCTACATAGATAGATACAAAGTCCATGAGTCTGTCCCAAAGAACTAACCATTTGCCCAGCTTCGTCCAAAATATGCCTTCAGGTGAGAAGGGTAGCTTTGAGGCCAAAGTGATTTGTTCCTAGTCTCTCCTGAAGAAGAGAATTCAGCGCTCTGGCCAGCCGCAGCCCGGCTGTCTGTATGCACGCAGGAACGATAGGTCTCGATTTTCTGAATTTTGATTCGAGGCTAAAATCCAAGAGGTAGGTCTTTTGGTTTTGAAATTTCTAGGTTTTCGTGTCTTGATCCCAATCTTTAAAAAATAATTGGCTAAAATTCATTTCTAAATTTCGACTCAAAAAATGAGTATGCAGGGGAGTAGACTAATCCTATTTTTCGTTTGGTGATGGAAAGGTGGTTTCTCAGGGTTGGTGTCAGGGGGCTATTCCATACGGAGAGGGTAGGGATGGAGGTTGGGAGAACCACCGTTCTGCGGGGACTGGCTTTTGGTGGGAACTGCTTGTTCTTGAGGGAGTGGCGGTTCGCTAGGGGGCTTGTCCCGAGCTGGGGTCAATGAGGAGAAGGGGTCGCCTCTTGACGGGGGCAGCTCAAGGACAGGAGGGAGAGGTTTTCTGATCAGAGTGAGGGCAACTCTGTTTCTCTTCACGATGGAGAGGTGTTGTCCTCTCTTTTCCCCTCTGTGTCGTGGAGAGAATGGGTGAAGGGAGGAGGTGGTTTTAGGGTTGTCCTCGGGGGGCTGTTCCACATGGAGAGAGTTGGGATGGGGGGTTGGGGGACTGTCATTCTGCGGGACAGGCTTTTAGTGGGAACTGCTTGTTTTTGAGGGAGCGGTGGTCCGCTAGGGGGCTTGTCCTGAGCTGGGGTCATTGAGGAGAAGGGGGCTCCACTCGACGGGGGCAGATCAAGGACAGGAGTCTTCTAGGAACTCTGCGAAATCTTTCATGAATGGGCAGGCTAAAAATCCAAGAGGTAGGTCAGAGTTTTGAACATGGGCTCTGTGGGATGGCCAAGTGGAGCATCTTGTGGAGTTCCGGGGGACTTGTTTTGAAATAGGGGCCAAGGGGCATGAAATGATTCTTCGGAGAGGGGGATGTAATAGGGCTGCTTGACGGGTACCGGCTAGGGGGAGCTCTTATCAGATGCGATTGGCGTTGGATAGTGGGTAGTGCTGGTTCACCTCCTTGAGGACGGAGACTGGAATTCTTGTGGGGGCAAGGAATTTCAGGGTGATGATGGTGCTCGCCCCCTGCTGAGATGAGGTCCTCTGGAATTCTTCACGAGGACAGAGTTTGGGAGGGATGAGGTCCTCTGGAATTCTTCACGAGGACAGAGTTTGGGAGGACGGATGAGACTTGGATGGAGGCAGTTGGGGTGGATGCCATTGGCACCGCGTATCTCGGCGGGTACCGGCCACTGGCCACGAACTCCACCTGGATCAGCTTGAGGTTCTTCCTTTCGATGACGGAGGCAGGACTGTTCTGGTTGTCTGCTTCAGGGGTTGCATGTTTTTCCAATTTTGATCCATCCTGGTTAACCGGAATTAATTCCTTGGCTTCTGCATAGTTCTTTTCATTTTCATTACCATCAAAGGACGTTCCCTGCTCAGTTAATCCCCTGGATTCCAGGGTAATCAATGCTGGCAGGGGGAGGTCTTCTCAATTTTTCTCAAAAAAGATCCTTGTTGAAGCTGTAAATGTCCTTATGGGACGCTGGACCCGGTTTCCAGCACGTGCTGCTCCCCACGAATAGATTGGAGCATTTGGAAAAAAAAAAAAAAAAGGTCTCCGACCAAGGAATTGGGTAAGGTTTAAGCCCCACCTATCTTTGCCTGCGGGTTCCAGGCTCCCACTTTTTCTTTTCTTTTTTCTTCCTCTGCTCATCTGATTGTCTCTGGATTCGAACTTGGGTCTGGATTTCAACAGTTCGTGGGTATACCAACTGAGCTAGGCCCGTTGTTCGGGGCTCCCAGTTTATCCCAAGCTGTGCCCGAGTTCACCTATCCCTCATCCCCCCATCCCCCCATCCCCCCTACTACCGTACATCCAGCTCACTCTTGCCCTCCGCTTCTTTATACACAGCATTGGTAGCTGGAGAGGGACACATCATGACCAGATCTCCTGCGTTCCTGTCGATCGGGACTGTCACCAGATGTTTCAATGGCGCCAAAAACTTCTTACCGGTGCTTCGGGCCATCCGTTAACATCGGAACGATACAGAGAAGACTAATGAGCATGGTCCCTGTGCAAGATGAACGATACAGAGAAGGCTAATTAGCATGGGCCCTGCGCAAGATGACACGCATAAATCGAGAAATGGTCCAAATCAACAAAGAAGAACAAACTTCTTCCCCACCTGTACACTAACGGATGGACGGGGTATCGCTTCCCTGGATGCACAGCTCTGAAGGATCTGATCTGTTCCCAACTGCTCATCTTATCTCCCCATGACATCGCGAACTGCCTGACAGATGTGCTGCTCCAGAATCACCTTTCCCATGTAGTCATTAGCTTATCTTGCCCGCGCATTTTTGCCACTGCGCACAAACCGCTGGACGGCCGGATACTGTAAGATCCTCAGCAAGACGTGGCCATCCTGTCTCCGCAGAACGTCGTCTTTACAGGTGCAAGCTGCAACTGGGTTCCTCCTTCCCTTCTCTGACGAAAAGTGACAGAGCAACCAGTGTCATCGGTGGCACCTGGAGGGTGGTTGCCAACGAACGACCGTCTTCACCTGAATAGAACGCCGGGTCATTATGGCCGCATCTGGACTGAACGTTGCCCCCAATAGGGCTTTAATGACCGGGCGTTCTATTCGGGTGAAGACCGGAGTAGTCATATAAACCGTAAGGTGGTCAGGTGGATGTCATCTGCGTAATCGGTAGGGTAGGACTGTGTTTGGCCTGACGCAGAGGGGGCAAGCGGAGACCGAGTGGAGTGGAGATGGGGGAGGTGGCGGAGATTGAGAGAGGAAAAGGGTTGGGATAGGCGTGGAGATGGGAGAGAGAGCAGCGGAGATTGGGGGAGGACAAAGGTCGAGGTAGGGATCGACATGGGGGAAAGCGGTGGCGGAGACTGGGGGAGGAAAAGGGTAGGGAGGCGGAGATATAGGGGTGAGATGTGGCGGAGATTGGGGAGGGAGGATTGGGATATGGGGGGAAGGGGGGGAAGGAAGGAGGGAGAGACAAGGGGAGAGACACGGTGGAGACTGGGGATGGCGTTTTTTTAACATGGGGCGCGCCACGTGGCGTGCGCTAAATGAAAGAGGGAGGCGGAAGAGGAGGAGAAAGAGACGGATATCGTTAGTTCGGAAATGTTCGGAAATGTGGGGCGTTCCTCCATATAAGTAAATATGATAGTATAGCTACAGCTGAAAAGTCGAGAATCGGAAATCAGAGTTCAGTATGTAATAAAGTTAACCGTATGCTTGCCATAACCCAGCCGCTGGCTTTCACAAGCAGGAGGAGGGAGCGTGCCGAACCGGGAGGAACGGTTGATTATATCCGGCCTATGATCTAGCTGGATCCCTTCCCATCGATTTCGTTACAATACTGGATGCGATGCTACTTGCGGCCGATTGCGTTCGTTTCCATTGCTGTCCTCTCTCTCTCTCTCTCTCTCTCTCTCTCTCTCTCTCTCTCTCTCTCTCTCTCTCTCTCGTAACCGGTCTACGATCCAGCTGGATCACTTCCCATCGATTTCGTTATAATACTGGATGGGATGCTACGGGCGGCCGATTGCGTTCGTTTTCATTGCTCTCTCTCTCTCTCTCTCTCTCTCTCTCTCTCTCTCTCTCTCTCTCTCTCTCTCTCTCTCTCTCTCACACACACACACACACACACACNTCTCTCTCTCTCTCTCTCTCTCTCTCTCTCTCTCTCTCTCTCTCTCTCTCTCTCTCTCTCTCTCTCACACACACACACACACACACACAGACACAGACACACACACACACACACACGCCCTCCATCTCCTTATGGTTTGAAATATATATGAACACATGTATATGTGCAAGTGTGCCGCTTTGGCGGCAGACGGGTGTGGGGGCACTTGGCGCTGAACCACACAAACGTGGCCAACCTTGCATTGTCTATTTTATTGCCTATCTATACTTTTTCGTTATGGATGGCTTGTGATGATCTGTGAATGAGAGAGAGAATCTGGGTTCCTTTAAAACAACACACACACACACACACACACACAGGAAGAGGACATGAACAAGACGACGACTCACCTTTTCCCCCTTGCAGGTGACTGCGAGGACGAGCAGCAACGAGGATGGAGGCAACACGAGCAAAGGGACAAAACATGACGACGGGGACGATGAATTCGAACAGTGCCAAACTGAGGGCATAGTCGCACTAGGACCTCAAATTCGGTACATGGGGTAGTCACAGTCACTTATCACCAGGGCGCGGGAACGCAGCCAAACGGGCGTGAGGCCCAAACGTTCGGGGGTTGTACGAGGCCAGGGGGCACCAGGGGTAGCCCAGGGCAGGGCAGGGCAGGGCACGGCAAGGGCAAGGAAGGGATGGATGTCGGGTACAGTGACAAGCGATGTAATGCCTACTCATGTAACCCTTGGGCACGAGACCCGGGGGCCCTTTTTTCTATTGATGTAACCCGTGGGTACTGTGGCCTTTTGGAAAACAAACATGCCGTGAACCTTACCTTTGGGCCTCGCTGCACTACTCAGCACATGCACAAAAGACAAAAACTATGGTGGTGTATACTTCCATGTTCTAGCGGGAAGATTCATTCATTCACATCACATTTTGCACAGTGGTGGAGCGAGGGCGTTTGGCCATTCACGATGCTGTCTGCCTGTCCCCAGCCAATTTTCTCGGACCCGCCACGAGTTTCGGGATAGGCTATAGGGGCAAAATGGCTGGGGGGCCAAAATGGCTCGGGGCCCCAGCTCGTGTTTTTTTGTTTCGGGATAGGCTATAGGGGCAAAATGGCTGGGGGCCCCAGCTCGTGTTTTTTTGTTTCGGGATAGGCTATAGGGGCAAAATGGCTGGGGGCCCCAGCTCGTGTTTTTTTGGGGCCTTCCGAGGCTCGGCAAGGGAAGGGTCAAAAGTACAGGTGGCTAAAATTGGAACCCTACAGAGACCATCAGCATGGCGTCAACTTGCTTGATGGGGGGGAAGGGTTTGAGAAGGACCAGACAGGCATGAGCTTGAGTAAAGCACTCCCCATCACTCCATCCTGACAAGAATAGATATAGGACGGAGATTTGAAACCTTTATCATTTATCACAACATGCCCGAAATAGCCAACAGGAAACCAATTGAGGAGACAGAGATTTGAAACCTTTATCATTTATCACAACATGCCCGAAATAGCCAACAGGAAACCAATTGAGGAGCCAGAACCGAAAGGTTCTGTTTTTGGTAAAATATATATATATATCGTCAAATAGAACTGCCCGGTAAACCGTAGGCAGAGAGGGAGAAGAGGACAACAAATGAGGGGCTGTAACAAACTGTTTCGCCGGAGTTTCACCGACTCATCAGGAGGCTGAATATATATATATATATCGTCACAAATATATATATATATAGATATATATCGTCACAAACAGAACTACCCAGTAAACCGTAGGCAGAGAGAGAAGAGGACAACAAACAAGGGGCTGTGGCATATATATATATATATATATATACACACACACTAAGGGCCTGATCCAACATTACTTGGTTTTTGGGAATCCTCTAAAAGAACGAAAAAGATGGAGGCAGACAAGAAAGAAAAATGGCATCCCTCACACCCGTGCAAATAGGAACTTACCACGATTGAAGCGCCGTTCAAGTTCGTTTTGGCAATTCCCGCATGCTAGCCAACCAGGACAGCGAGAAAGCACACACACACAGGGAAAAAAAAGTGCTCCTTTCTTTTTTTTTTTTTTCTTTTTTTTTTTTACGAAACAACCCAAGTGAGTGCTAGAGGTGCTGATAAGAGCAGACACCGCTAGCATGCTCGGGGAGGCTCCATCTATTGGTGGGGAGCAACACCTGCTGGAAATCGGGTCCAGCGTCCCTTGACATTTGAAAAGTGTTTGTTATGAAGATATTCCGAGCTCATATAAGCATGCCACATGTCCCTCCAGCTAACAAAGAGGAATCATCTTTAAAAAATCCTCAAAACCAACACGTGGACACACCAGACACCCGATGAGCAGCATTGATTGCCCTCAGCTGAG
>BFEA01000072.1:3641556-3666496 GCA_003427395.1 Chara braunii | reverse complement strand
CAAGCATCCGTGATATCTATCCGTGGTGCCAATTCCTCAGCACACCCTCTTTCCTGCCACATGATCGAACCCATGTTCTAAAAAGCCACACAAGGCATACGTTGCCATATTCATTTACCCTTTTTACAAGCATGACCAGTCAGCACGCAATCCCCAAAAGGGCACGAAAAAACCAGCCTCTCGCACGCTAACCTTTGCGACACGTATATCCAAACTACCCTATCCCACCCCTACTCGCCACCATCCAGCTTCCCACATCCCCATACAATCTTCCTGCTCACCAAACAGTCCGATCACCCACCCCTGTCGCCGAAGACCCTGGTCATTCCTCAAGATAGACCACCAAGCGAAGAAGGAAAGGTGAAAAGAAAGGGAAAGAGCCTGCCCACTATCTTGGCCGTTATCATGTGTGTGGCCGCCAGCTGTTTTGTCGTTGTCAATACTGTCATTGCAATGATATCCATTGCAGTCGTCGGCGTTCCCAGTCATGTTATCACCTGCTGGGTTGTTGATGTCGCTGGTGATGTTGCAATCGTTGCCTTCTCCCAGCGCCCACAGGCCGTCGTCATGCACAGAAAAGTTATCGTCGTTAATATTTGCACCCCGCAGCACAACCACCGCGAGATCCTCATTGTTGTTGATATTGCCGTTATCACTGCCGTTGCCGCCAATTTGTCCAGGCGAAGCACCGTGAACACCATTGTGACCGACGTCGATGTTGATGCTGTTATTGAATTTGTTATCGTCATGTTCCCCACACTGACAACCGTCAGCTTCACAGCAATTGTCGTTGTTGTTGTTGTTGTTTTTGTTATCCCTGTTGTCACCGCACAGCCAAAGCCCCTCCTCCCCGCCGAGAGCAATCAGCAAACAAGCAGTCCTCCAATCCGCCACGCGCACCCTGCCTCTCCTCAAGCTCTGCACAGCAAATCACGACCTCCTTGTCCACAGAAATAACGGAAGTACCGACATCATCCACTTCGTACAATCGATCCGACGTCTTATCACAAAGCACCTGCCTCTCCTCAAGCCCTCCGCAACAACGCCGTTTCAAGTCTTCACATCTTGTGTTGTCATGCACTCCTTCCCAAAGCTCCGCGAAGATTACTCTCAGTTTCCCCATCATTTCAGTACACTCACTCAACTCAGCCATCTCCTGTGCTCTCCCGACAGTACTCAACCTTCAAATCACAAGATTTGCGCGGATATCCTCCTCCCATCCGATCAACAATTCCTCCCCCTCCTCCAAAAGTTCCGGTGATAAGTTGTGGCGATGTTCTATCAGCGCAGCATAGATATCCTCCATCTGTCCCTTTTGCATCCGCAACATATCCAGCGTTTTTTCGTCTTCTTCAAACGAAGCAGCAGCCGCTGCATCCTGCCTGAACGCCGCATCGATCGCCAACATCATTTTATTTGTCTTATTATGTTATCAAGGCTGCCCCCAAAACTCATGTGCTGCTTATATGATCCAATCTTTCAATCCCTCGCGCCGACATGCCGTTGCTTCAGGATGCCACATGAGACAACCCCACCTGCGCCCGTGCCAAAACACCAAGCGGGCACCCAAACAACCAAGAGCAGCTATGGCGCTCCCCAGAGTCGCCACCTCTACCCCAGTCTGCGGAGTGCGGTCGGGCCTCGCCGACCGGTCCGCAGCGCAGGTTAGCGCTAACAACGCTGTTCGACTCCGTGATCTTGAGTTCCAGTTCTTGCGGCAGGGTGGGGGTCCAACACTTTCAAAAATTTCCAACCACTTTCATGCCCAGGATCCGCGCTTGGCACCATGACACCAAATGTTTCCACGTGCTTCCTATCTCAGCGCCGCACCCTACTCAAGCGGAAAGAGGTGGGCTCCAAGTTTTGCCTCAAAGCTACCGCACATAATGTTGGATCGGGGCCTAAGGTCAAGATGGCGTAGTGTATTCACGCCGAAATTTGTAGAATGATCTCTGGACATGATTGTGCCCATAAACGTCCACAACCATCCACAATTGTGGTTACATACATTGGAGTCCTAGTGCGTGTATGCTCTCAAAGATGCAAACACAGCAGTGCTTGCAAATGCAGTCATTTGACCACACTACTCTTCTCTCCAAGGAGGGAATACTCCACCTGAACATGACGAGTTTCAGGCTAACCATGTCCCCATTCATTCAGAGCACTCCAGTCTCACCTATGTGTAAGCTTTCATTCCTATCCAGCGCAGAACAGGGGGCAGTTGTGATGGACCCGCCGGGATGGCGGTCCGTCGAGATAAAGACGAAGGGATGAGGATGAGGGAGCTGGAGTTCGAGCTGGAAGGGACAACGCAGCTCCGACGCAGACTCAACACTCACGTACTCCAAATTGTGCAAATGAAGAATGAGATTGAAACAGACTTGGCTCTATACAGCCATTTAAGGCTGCATCTGGCCGGGGGTAGCGGCTAGGGGAACATCAAGTTTCTCAGCCCTTGATCGAGTTTGAGATCAAGGGCCGGGCCTCACTCCGAATTTTGGCTGGGGGCAAAGCAGCTGCCCTCAGCCTTCAGCCAGGTATAGAACAGCCAACAGTCAGCCAGCCAACATTCATTTGTGGCTGGTGCTAGCATTTCGCTTGGGTGCATGCTGGCTGCTGGAGGAGGAGCTGCTGGTGGAGTGGGAAGGAGCTGAGTGGAGGTCTGCAAGAGAGAGGGGAGGATTGTTGGAGGTGGCTGTAGTTGTGAAACACAGCCATAGCGGCCATCTCAACGAGGCGAAGAGAGAGAAGCGCTGGAGGTCTGCAGAGAGCGCGGGAGTGAGGGGAGCCATAGTTGTCGCTGCACTTGGTGAAACGTAGGGGGGGGTGTTGTCCGCTCGGCACGACAACGGCAACACTTTTTGGCGGAGGAGCGCAAGCGTTGACCATTTTTTGCGGCGACGGCAGCGCATTGTGGTGAGGTGCAAAGGGAAAGTGCTGCCCAATTTTTGCGGCAGGCGGCGGTGCGTTCTAGGTTGTGGCGTAGAACCGCTGCCCGTTTTGCACAGAGGCAGCAGTGTATTTTGGATGGTGGCGCGAAAGCGCTGCCCGTTTTTTGCGGCGACGAGGCATTGACACAGGGGAAGTGCCGCCAAAGTGGCGGCGTGTTTTTTTTGAGTTAGTACTGACGTTATGCTGTCCGCATAGCACGACGGCAACACGTTGACGCTGGTGATAATGTCCCGGTGACGCTAGTGGTGGTTGATGGCAGCATTAACGGCAGTGGTGTGTGAGACTGCTCGGGATGTCTTGACTGTGAGGGACATTTTGTGGCAGCGAGTTCTGGTATTGACGGCAACGGCGTGGTGGTGCGGTTGCTGTGACGACGACGCTGGGACGCTGTCAGACTATTGGGAAGTGATTGTATGTTGAGGGGATATTGTGGCAGGCGGTCGTGACAAGGGAGTGGTGTGGATCACTTTGCTGATGGATCGTTGTGATAGTTTTCTCATCTGAAGACGAGAGTTTATACGGTTTTCTTGAGTGAGCTGTACATCAACTTCACTCAAGGTCAGTTAGTTTGACTCAGAACCCTTCACACCTGTGTGACACCTGTGTGAACCCACAGTTGCTTGACCCTATTCTTTGAATGTTCACTGAAAAGATAAAGGAAATGTGTGTTTGCGCGTGTGAATAAAAGTCTGACGTGAGTTTGAACTTGTATTGTTTTCTTTTGAACTTGTTGTTTGATTTGATGTGCAGGTAGGTAGAAGGATGTCTGAAAAAGAGGAACCTAACCATGTCCATGGGAATAGAACGATGGTTGTCTTCTATTTCTCGCTTGCATGCATGATGAAGGGATGAAAAAACAGTGGACGATGAAAAAAAATTCGATCACACAAAGAAGAAGAAATCAGTGAGACATAAATTTTTTTATGAGGTTACCCGTTCTTTCCTGAATTATCCTCCCTGTCTATGTCCGTCTATCTGAATGATTTACTCTTCCATGATTTTCTTCTTCGTCTAAGTTGCCCTTGATGTCAGGCGACAAGAAATCATTCGCCTGCCATGGGCGACGTTTTTTTTCCTTTGCCTAGGGGGCATCTGAGGCAGGGGTTCGTTGCCTTAGGGACCGACCCTGTTATCGACTCGGAGTGGACTGCTTATGCGGGGGGATACCATGTTGTTGTGGTGGAACCAGCCCGACTTCTGAGATCCAGGGTTCGCTTGGGCGAGGACGAGGGGTATCCCAGACCACCTCCTAGGGAAAGGACATGCACCTATTCACGGAAGGGCCTTAAGTTTCTTGACGCCTCGCGTTAAGGGGAGTTGCCATATCATACCCCTCTAGTGGCCGTTTTAGGAGTCACTGACGTATGGGAAACTAGCGCCAAAAGAAGCCCAGTTCATGTAATTACTAGTCTTGGATGGGGTGCGAGTAGGCACTACCTTCGCGGGTAGGTTTGTACCATAAGAAATGCAAACCTGGGGAAGTTGAGATAGGTTGATAGGAAGTAGCGACTAGAGCAACGCTTTAAAGATTTTTATGATGAATACGGGTACTTCATCATTCATGAGGCGGAATGAAAGAACTTGGCAACGCACCTCATCAAGTCGAAAAGTTGTGTTAGCCCAGCCATTTGGCAGGCAGAGTGAAGATATTTTGGTCAGACGTCATTTGAGCGTCGCTATGCATGTTAATCATGCTTTTATCCTTTTGTTGATATGTGTTATTTGAAGTCAAGTCAACTCATGTTGGCTCGTTGTTGGATGGCAAGTCAAGTCGACCTATGTCGAGTCGTTCTGAATGGGTGACATGCGTGTTGAATTGTATTATGAATGAATCGATTTCATAAGATAAGTCAACTTACGTTGACATGAGTCTTCTTCATTTGAAAGTGTTTTGTGTTAGTAACTCTTTATTGTCTTTGAAAGAAGGGACTATGACCACTTGATGTTTTCCGTACGCTTGGAATATCACGTCCTAGTCGACCGGTGTACATTTTGATTCTTGGGTGATCAGCGCCCTAGGGACGGACGACGTTCGGGTCCACTTTGGCGTTCAACCATGCGTCCATATGCTACAGTGAACGAGCAAACGCCCTCGGTCGGCCTACCTCTGCAATTGCATTATAAAAGTCTTCGCACGTGGGCTGGTAGCTCGGCGGGGATATGCCCCTAAGGGTGGTGACAGCCCCTTAGAAAATGTAAGTTGTGCCCCGCGGAAACCTATCATGTCTTAGGGGACCACGAGATGTACATTTAGCGCACTCGACCGGAGCGGCGAAGAGTTAGCGGGGGTTACCGTGTCATCCCCGAGTTGTCTTTAACGTTGACAGCCTAAGTTTCTCCTGCGTGACGCGGCCGGGAGAGCCCTCGCTCGCACAGGGGTCGATGCGCTCGTCACCGGTGCTCCGGATTCGTCATTGTCGATACGCACTTTCCGCCTTATTCGTTGTTGTTGCCGTTTAATGAGTTGATCATTCATCCCGTGGTTGCCAGTGGCGCCTCTTTGGCCTAACACTTTGTGCAGCGACTGTCGTGGCACCGAGCGTTACCGAGCCAAGGGCTTCCATTACTGCACACTTGGCGAGGACGAACACAAGGAGAGAGTCAGTCGATTGAGGCCCTTCACGTCGGATTCGGAGTTGTGTAGTGAACGCCTACGGGATCTCATCCGAAAACGGGATACTACATGTGTACCCTCCCCCTTTCATTCGAAACGTAGGCAAACGACTCGCCGGGAAGTAACTTTTTGGATTGAATTTCCCATCATCGTGACCCCCATGCGCGTTTTTTTTTTTCCTCAACCCGTGCGGCGACGGATCCCTTCTTACTAAAGTCGGACCAACACGGGGGATCTCAATTCTGTCTATGTCCCCACACTCAATTTTTCCAAAAATCCTTGGCATACCCCATCTTTGTTGTTCTTCCCGTGCCTTCCCGTGAACCAAAACGCTCCGACCGGAAAACAACACATCGCGTGAGGCTGAGCGTCACATTGACAGTGGTACCGGGCAGGACTGGACTGGACTGAATAAGCGCACGACCTGTGGGGTCAGGCCACGGCTTGGTCCCACAGGCCAAAAAGGCAAAATAGCCTAATAGGCCCTGGCTGTAGGTCAGGGCAAATAGAGGTCCATTGCACGATCCTTTTACCTGTAGTGGATTGCAAAAACCATAAATACGCTATCCGCAAAAGCAACGGAACTCTGCAACAAGGAAAACTGAGAAATATAGGATGCAGAGTCCGTGCGATGCAGCCTAAGCTACATAATGTCATAAAGAAAATGAAATGTTTGATATCAACATCCTAACTGATAGCAAAAAATGAAATGTAGCATGGTACAATCCTAAAGTCATAGAGGCAACTGCCTCAGTACTAAAAGGAAAAAGATAGCAATCTGTCACAAGGTAATGTCGTGTCGCTGAACCACTAAGAGTGGGATGGCCTCATAGGGGGTGAATGGAGCCTAAGAATCGAATCTCCTAAGGGCAGTCACACATAGGTCTTCAGGCTCAGGGTGAGGGAGTGGTAGCGAAGCAAAATCAATGACACTAACAGATAGATCATCAAGGCGGGAAATGCTCGACAAAAGGGTGACACCATGAATAGGTGACCATGAAAGGGGGGCTTAGAATGTGGTGGACATATGCCTAACTGAAGGCATGCAATGGCCGATACTAGGGTGATGAGAGTAGTGGGTGAGGCAAACATGCATACAACTCACCAACTAGTGAGGAAGCCAGATCTGGGAGCAGGGAAGCCAAGATAATGCTACGGTATCAATGCCTATGAGATACCAAGGGAGAGTCCAACTCAGGGTGAACTAGCTAAGTGAGAATCATAATGCGACACATATAAGGGAATGCACAAGGCAGGGTGGTGGTGTGAAGTAGTCACGTCATAAAGCTGATAAAGTAGCTGAAGTCGAGAAGGTAACTGAAGTCATCGGGGGAAGATAGTAGGCGATCAAAGTGTCAGTCGTCGAGACGTCGAGGGCATCGACGAGTGCGCTGTGGACGCGTGGAGGTGTCCGTCTGTTGCTGAAGAATGACCTCAGAGGGAGTGGGCTCGTCCTCAGCAATCTTCTCAGTCGGAGGAGGAGGCAGAGGGTCAGTCGGCTGAGTAGGAGCAGATGTGTCGGCACGAAGAGCACGATCATATGCACGCACCAACATCCGGGTGTGCACTAAGTGCTCGAGGGGCTCCCAAGTAGCCTCCTCATTAGGATAGCCCTTCCAACGCACAAGGTACTCGATGTGTTGATGAGTATCGTCGGTAACTCGACGAGAAACGATGTCGGAAATGACAAACTCCTCGTGATCGTCCACCAGAACCACCATGATAGGTGGAGGTGCTCAACACTGAAAGGATCACCCATAACAAGCATATCGGTGCAACTTCAAGTTTGAAGTCGGTGGTATTGTTACAAATATGTTTGAACCTTGTTAGTTGTCTTGTGAAGACCCATGCCGGTTGATGAGCCAAGGCATCGTATAACAAGAATGTTCATGCCTCAACCTGATCAAATACACCAATGTGAAGAGAGTCGTCCGGATGAACTAGGATTCTAGCCCCAAGGGAAAAAAATGACCCATCTTGCTCCATAGTATCTATCCACTCAAGACCACACCGAGCAGGGCAAGGCGGAGATGTCCTTTTTTTTTTTTTTTTTTTTTTGTTTGAGAAAATATTCCGGGATCAGTTTGAGGCACAGGTAGGAGCAGACACCTCAAGCTTCCTTGGAGGAAACTCCATCTATTGGTCGGGAGTTGCACCTGCTGGAAAACGGGCCCAACGTCCCTTTATACATTTGTACATTTAAAAATCAAGGACAGGTTGAAACATGTGGGGGAATCACCTTGTCAATCTGATGACAGACCGCCATTAATATTCAATGAGACACTAACTACTCCCCCCCTTTACTCACCGTATGTTGGTAGATGTTGAGGGTGACCACATTCGTTCTCCTCCATTCATCCTCCTCCCTCCCTAGACCCTAAACCCTAAACCCTAAACCCTAAACCCTTAATACTTTTGATATCTGATTGCTTCGGCGCAGAACCCTCGCATTTTATAGATTGTTGTCTTTCATCATAGGACGACATCAATGAATCAATATGTGAATGCATATGTTTATGCAACACAGAGATCTCGTCGATGAAGTTCATCGATGCAGTGTGCTTTATCCTAGTAGAATGTAAGGTTGGCAATTTCTGGCCGCCATTAGTGTCCATAGGGATACCGACCACCTAATGGCGCAAGCTGCCATCCGTTGTATAAAGATATGTATTGGAGACTACAAACCGCAAATGCTGTCCAATTTCTAACATTGAAAGGGTATCGGATCTATGTGAAGTAACCCACTCCCTGCGATGAGGACCTCCTATAGTTATGTACATTTGTACTGACCTTCTTCCTTGTGAGATCCGTCCCAAAGCATAATCATGTGCTTCACGAACAACATTTAGGACATTGTTAAGAATCTCGTCGTGTGGTAAGTTTGTGTACATTGTTGTGAAATCCACGATGTGTGGCGGACAACCTTGAAAGGATTGTGCATTCTGCTTGATGTTCAGAATGACCTCTTCATCACTTTGCACGATCAAGCAACGTGTGTGTGTGTGTGTGTTGTCATATTCGCTATACACTAAAAAAAAACATGATTGTGCTAGACTATTTCGTCATAATTTCACCGACTCATCAGGAGGTTGAACCCCGACAGTTTGTCCAGGATGCATTTGACTGATGGATAAGGTCTCCCCCCATCACCCAGAGTTAGCGATACCTCTGAGAAAAGTAGTTGATTTTACTCACACCGACCCTGTGTGTATGTGCGTGTGTGTGTGTTTCGAATATTCACCACAACAGCCCCTATTCCACCGAAATGAACAAATTCACAACCTAAGCATATTTAATCTTATTATAGACAATGAAAGTCCTTGCCTCCAGACAACCCAACAATGAAATAATTTTACCTTAATAGCAAGCAACATGGAGTACAATCACTGCATGTAAACCCCTTTCTTAAATGTGTTCACATTTGCTTTCTTTGGGGTACCCCCTTCAGTTGTTCTTGCAGCTCCCCCTTTACCGTGTTTCTCATGCACAAGGCTTACCACGTTGATGATGGGTGCCATAACGACCCACTTGCACACTATGAAAGGAGGCACACCAAAGGCGGAGGTGTATTCCTGTTCATTTCTTATCAGATCTTGAACCTATATTTTGTATGTGCTTGTAATGATGCTCATTCGTAAGTATTACTAGTAATACATAAGAGGAGGGAGGAAGGAATGAGAGGTGGAGTTTAAACAGGGTTTGAAATAGTTACCGTTGGGGCAAATCACTATAGAATGGCACACGAGACCAGCCAGTGTGTGGGTCACATAAGATTTGAGGAGCACTTGTTGTCTATGGTAAGTGACCACCTCTACAGTCCGGGAGGGACCGGTTTGGGTGTGGCTTGTGGAAGCACCACATCCAATTCTCACAGCCACAGTTATTGCATTGAATGACACGACGTAAATAGATGTCACAAGCTACACGTCTCCTACATGCTAGGAACACATAGGCACCTCGACCACAATTATAGAGGAATTGTCATTCCAACCCCTCTACAGATTGGACATGACATGTCAAGTGCCGGCATGAGTGCAATATAGACTGTCATCATACATATAAAGAGAAAAATTCACTCGAGCTATACCTTCATAATCCTTTTTTTTTTTTTTTTATGGGAACAAGACTCCAATCGTGGGGAGTAGAACGTGTTGGGAACCGGGCTCAGCATCCCATATGAAACTTTACATAGACTTTGAAAATTGAGATACCGGGGCCATTACTCGGCTTTGGCTAAAAACAATTGGAGCTACTTAGGAAATTATTGCGACAAATTTCAGAAATAGACAAATCTAGAAAACGACTCAGGAACCCCCCATCAATCCTCTTTACCTCACTTCGGCAAGACTTACTGCAGCAGAGCTGCCAATCTCTGTTGCTGCTATACCCTATTTCTATCCTACCAGCTAGCCCCTTCACTAGTAGGATGCTTGATATCCCACCATCTTTGTTTTTTGAAAATCCCACCCACCCTTTTTTTGTTTTTTGGAACAAAAACATATGCACAATTCAGAAAAAGGCTCAGACACCACCAATCAATCCCCTGTACCCCACTCCGGCAAGGCTTACTGCAGCAGAGCCACCATCTTCGTTGCTGCTATGCCCTATTCCCATCCTACCAGCTAGCCCCCTCACTAGTAGGACGCGTGATATCCTTCTCACACTCACCTCGATCCCCTTTTTTGCGATACCGGGACCATTACCCGACTTCAGCTGAGCAATGTTTGAGAAAAATTGCAGTGATTCGGGAAGTATGGGAATAGGCCACAGAGGTCCTACAAATATTCCAAGGCCCTCAAAATTCCTAACAAAACCTTCCAAAGTTCTTCCAACACTGTCTTACTCCCTGTCGAGCTCTTCCAGGCCTCACACCCCCACATCCTGTTGGGTTACAGGGCAACACAACTCACCCCAGCTCCGACCAGCGTCGTCCCAACAACAACCCTTGGTTGTCCCGTGGAATGCCCACCCCAAAGCACCCCCAGATCTCTCTACCAGGCCTCACGCTCCTGCATCAGCAGGTTACAGGGCAACACCCCAACACCGGTCAGCGTCGTTCTGGCATCGAACAACCGCAAATCACTGAGTATAACAACATCGGAGCCACCTAAGACGAGTTGCTAGGAGTCCCCAAAGTCCTAAAAACATTCCTAAGAATACCACGGTCTACTTTTTTTTCCAAGAACATATTCAGAAATAAAAAAGGATGAAAATCAGAGAGACGAAATCAGAAATAGAGCCACCAACCATCCAACTCAAACCCTCGCTACAGACGAAAAACCGCGGCTCAGGCTTTCAGTCCTCGAACCAGAAATTGCCAGTTCTCACACCCCCTAGCTAGGGTTACAAGGCAATACAAACTGCCCCAGCACCGAACTAACTGTTTTCTGACGGACAGGAAGTGTCTTCCTCCCTCGACTACTTCCTTAGCTGTAATCCCCATAGTGGGTTACAGGGTCACCGCCCCAGCATCAGCTACGTTAAAAAGGATGGTTATGCCTTTCATACTCGGCGTAACTCGAATGACCTCAAGCTCCTCTTGCTCACAGAGCCACTGCCCCAACGCCGGCCAAAGTCGCCCCACTCCACCCTTCTAGTAGACTTAATACCCTGAGCAACCCTTCCTCTATTGCACGAGCCCACCCAAAATTCCTCCAAACCATACTTTCGACTTGCGCCTTCTCATTTAAGAAAACCGAAAGGAAAAAGGACAAGAACTAGACTCACTAATATTCCATTTCCTTCCCTCACCACAAATGAAGGACACACCACCCAAGCTTTCAATCCTCGTACAAAAAATCATCAGATCTCATACCCCCCATGCTAGGGTTACAAGGCTATACAAACTGCCCCAACATCGACCCAATTGTTTCTGACGGATAGAGAGTGTCTTCCCCTTCGACAACTCCTTTAACTGTGAAGCCCTTTAAAAGGTTACAGGGTCACCGCCCCGACAACAGCTACGTCGGACGAGATGGTTATGCCTTCCACCCTCGACATAACTTCAATGGCTGCAAGCTCCCCCTGGTCACAGAACAAGTGCTCCAGCACCGGCCAATGTCGTCCCACCTCACCCTTCTGATAATAGATTTACCGCCCTGAACCGTCGAACCCTCCTCTGAGTGAACCCCCCCACTTCCCACCTGCCTCTAATTCAACCTTCCCCCTTTCGTTTGCAAGACCACCTCCTAGCAATTTTGAACTACAACTTCCGAAAACCAACAACAGATTTAGAATTAGATCAAAGATGGGTAAACATGGGACATCAATTCCACTATGAGGAAATCAATTTGTAACCCTTTGAAATTCAAACTTGGGTAATCATTCATTGGAATCAGAGCAAAACTCTAATTTACGAATTCTAGATTAAGAATCTTGCTCAGAAGTCTGAACATACGTATTTAAGATGAAAAATCCTGCTTGAAAATACGAATTTCAGATTAAGAATTTTGCTGAGAATAGAAAATACGAATTTCGGATTAGGGGCCAATTTTATCTAGAAAACTCTTGCTCATAAAATACAAATTTAAGATGAGAGATCCTGCTCAGAAAACACAAATTTCAGATTAAGAATCTTGCTCAGAATAGAAAATACGAATTTCGGATTAGGGATCAATTTTATCCAGAAACACCTAAGATCCCATGAATAAGATGTTGAACATAAAAATCAGAGGAAAAAAGCATGACGAATCAGAAAATTCACGATTGTCAGCAGGACATGAAACTCTCAATTAAAATTCTGATACGTCACATCATCGGAGTCATTTTGTCAAGAAGATGAATTAGAATCATCAACAAAAAGTCAACCTCAAGATGAAAAACTTAGTTATCCGAAGATTATTAGTAGAGTGCGAATTATAAAACAACCAAGCCATGCGTGGGCTGAATCCTAATCCAATAAAAAGCAGCCTCCCATCCCTTCTTCCTCAACCAAGCCACTTACCTCACACTCCTCAAACCCTACCCCTGCATCTTTGGGGAAGAAGAAACTCCCTTCCTCTTACTGCAAACATCTAAGCTCAAAGCAAAGCTAGCAGCCTAGCACCAAAGACATGAACGACCATCTTCAATACACCAAAGGAAATCGAAAACATTGTGGCACCCCCTCGCCAAGCCTGTTGGCGAGTTGCCATAGGAGGTTCAAAACCACCATAACTATACCCATACCATACTGTTGAGGAAGATGGGAGAGTTTTTCAAAAACCGAAGACGACAAGTCTAACCTAGTACGGCGCCTCCTCATCCCCCTGCCTGGCTGCCCCACCCTCCTCCCCCCTGCCTTACCCCACACCCCATCTCCTACCGCACACCACCATATCCCACCCTCCACCTCGTCGTCAGCTCTCCCGTACTTACCCTTCTCTCGCCTCGCTTCCTTGCGTCCTCGTCCATCGCGTCGCCTTGCGTCTTCGCCCACCACGTTGCCTGACTCTCCGGTAGACCCCGCGTCGCATCGCTTCGTCTCTGAGATTGCTCCGACGGGGGTGCAGCGCTGTCGAGCGCATCAGTCCGGCACCGCACCAGGGCAGCGCGGGACCCTCCCGGCCGCGTCACACAAGAATTGGTCTAATTCCCTCGTCACAAATATACATGGAGCTTCCGCAAGCCGCTCTGGTCGAGTGCGCCAGCCATACCTCTCGTGAACCCCTACGGCAGGATAGGGCCTACGCGAGGCACGACTTACCTCCACCTTACGGGAGCTTCACCTCCCTTCGGTGGGCATATCCCCTCCGAGCTACCAGTCCACAATACGAAAGCTGATCAGTTGCAATCGCAGAGGTGGACCAGCCGATGGCGTTTCTCATTCGCTGTAGCATAGGAGGTATGCGCGGTAATACGCCTCTATCGGACCCGCACGCGAACCGACATCTTGGGGGGCTGAGGTCCCAAGCGCGACCCGTCGTCGGTCGACTAGAACGCATCCCACACACCACGCACACACCACTTTACGAACACAAAAATAAAA
The DNA here is from genome assembly GCA_003427395.1 of Chara braunii. NCBI lineage: Eukaryota > Viridiplantae > Streptophyta > Charophyceae > Charales > Characeae > Chara > Chara braunii. The sequence goes on along the minus strand of BFEA01000072.1, from coordinate 3,652,964 downwards.
CACACACACACACACATCAAACAACGCGACAACACTCCTAGTCCCTTCAGTAGCCATCCCATAACTCTCCGATGCGGAAATCGAATAGGCGTCTCACGCGAGACTTAGTATAAAACCGCGCGGATACAGCGCTAGCTCATATCGACTCGCAATGCAAGCGTACGCAAGCAGTCACAATGATGACGTACTATGTAATGCCCATAATCAAGCGGTTCTTCGTGGATCCGAGTGCCGCTTATGACACTCAAGTGTCAGACTCGAAGTGTCGTGAGGGTCTAATCCCTCATGATATTGCACGACTGAAGGAATAGTCATGCAGCCGCCACGAGACCTCCGGCCTTTGGTCTGAGCGTCTCGGTAGGCAAGGCAAATAGGCTCTGCACGGGGACATATTCCTTCCCTGCAGAGTCTAGGGCTTGGGATGTCCTGGACAAAGACCTCGAATCCCGGCCCAGGACCAACGCCCGACTATAAAAATTTATAAAAAGCAAAGGATAAAAGGGGATCTCACTTTTCTCTCAAACCCATAATCTGTTTATCCCTTAGGCGCGGTCCCAGTAGGGCGCACGAAATACTCGGGACATATATATACATATATATATATAAAGGGTTATTAATATAGGACGATCACTTCTCACATCCACAGTGGGACTCCTCTCAGTCATATATCTGTCTCTTATACACATCTAGATGTGTATAAGAGACAGGTTTATCCCTTAGGCGCGGTCCCAGTAGGGCGCACGAAATACTCGGGACATATATATACATATATATATATAAAGGGTTATTAATATAGGACGATCACTTCTCACATCCACAGTGGGACTCCTCTCAGTCATATATATATATGTATGTGAGCGCAGACAGTCAAATCCCAAGTCCGAATCACCAAACATACCTGCAATCACATCAAAGATTCAACCAGAAAGTCCATGCCCTACACGGGGTCAACTTCAACCGTTCTCTGTACTCACACCCCTCGCTTTAGCCGTACAAGCCTTACTCTTGTGCAACTCCTCAAAATAAAATACTCAGTACTTTTCCTTAAATGACCATTCAAAATAAAGTCCGAGTGAAAACACAACAAAACAGTTCAAATCACAAGGCTGAAGCCTTTAGGTTGAGTAGTGAGAGTGAATTGGAGTTGAATCGTAAACCGACGGGTCGGCAACCGACCTATTATCAATGATAACAGAAGATGACCCTCAAGTGATCAAGTTGATTCTAATCCGGATCTTGAATCAAACGATCAAGAGGACCTGTAACACATTACAGGTCAATGCCTCAGGCTAAATCTATAAGTCCATGGAGAATAACCCCCATATCACGATCCTACTCAAGCATCCTAATTAACTAAGTCTAAACCTACCTCTAAACAAGTGTCCAAAACAAAGGTAGACTAATGACAGAATTTCCCCTATTCAGGGTGGATTGCCAGAATCTCCACCTGTCAAAATATAATCTATCTTCTCTAAACTAAGAGAATTTCGGCAGCACTTCCCGTAAGAAAAGTGCCTTTTCAGAATTTTTATAAGTCCAAATATGAAAGCAGAAATAATCTTTAACTCTGGAAAGTCAAATTTTGTCTAACTCCCTGAATTAGTAAAAATTTGGGCAGCACTCCCTTTAAAAAGCGAGACTTCCCAGATTTACACTAAGTCAGATTTGAACTCAAAAGACAACTTGAGTTCAACTTAGACAAGATTTAACCAACTCCCTACTTTTGCAGAAATTTCGGTCGCACCCCCTCTAAAAAAGTGTTTTTCCAAAATTCATACAAGGCTAAGTCCGAAATTTGAAAGTAACTTTGACTTTTCAAAGTCCAATTTTGTCTAACTCCCTGAATTAGCAAAAATTTGGACAGCACTCCCTTTAGAAAATGAGACTTTCCAGATTTTTACTAGGTCAGATATAAAGAAAAGACAAGTTGAACTTTGACAAGTCAAAAATTGACTAACTCCTTGGATTTGTAGAAATTTCGGCAGCGCTTCCCGTAGAGAAAGTAGCTTGTCAAGATTTATACAAAGTCAGATACAAAAAAAATGATCCCAAAAAATGCAAGAATTGACCTAAGCAAAAAAAGTTATCACAGAAAATGCAGGAATTGAAACTAACTCCATCGCTCTAGCACATGACGAGCGACTAAAGCAACTACCTATCAAACTGAAACTCGGACTAAGTAGTAGTCTCACTCAGTCACATGCAGGCCAAACCACAAAGGTAACTACTCTCACCATCCCAAAGTATACCTGAACAAACAATAGTTCATGATCTTTCAATGATTTAATCCCTTATACCCAGCTTACATAAGGCATAAGGTCAGGACACCAAAACTTATGGAATGAACCTTACCTCAACCAGACCTAAAGTCGGGCCACCCAAACTTATGGAATGAGCCCAACTTAGCCATAATATACACAAACACAGGACACAACAACTTTTCTCTTCTTTGGGCGCATGACTAGACCATTCTAGTCGCCCTGAACTGTTTAAGATATCCAAGTTATATATACCTGTCTTCCCTTTGTCTTCTAAGACTGCATACGACGGAACTAACTTAAGTTCAATCTGCCCCAACTTATCATCAATCTTATTCTTAATTATACTCTCTTCAAGTTGTGATAGGCTATAGTCAGACCACCTAAACTTATAGAACGGTCTGACTAGCCTGTTCTTAAATAAAATAATAATAGAGTATAGCCAAGTTATAACCATTGGGTTCCAGCATGTGCGATGCTTTGAGTCAGACCACCTGAACTTACAGAACAGTCTGGCTCTCTGCCTGATCAATTTCTTTCTGATCCATTATGTGCGTGGCATTGGGCTAGATCACCTGAACTTACAGAATGATCTTCCCTCTGTCAGGTTCATTTTCTCAGAATGAAAACAGAAAAAGGCTGAGCCACCTAAACTTATAGAACGACTTACTCCTCCTCGTTCAAAACCAGATAAACAGAAAAAACCCCAATATAAACAAGGCGACCAAGATACCTGAACTTACAGAATGCACTTGGTCCCTGAAAAGTCAACCATAGTCAGTCGTCACAAGTCAGAGCAGTCAGGCGACCTAAACTTATAGAACAGCCTGACCCTCCATGCAAAACCACAGCAGTGGGTCTCCCCAAACTTATGGGGACTTCCCCGCCTCCAGAGCAATCAGACCCCCTAACCTTACAGAAGGGTCTGATGCTCCAATCAAAGCCAAAAGAAACAAAGCACTGGGTCTCCCCAAACTTATGGGGATCTCCCAACCTTATTCACCCAGTTAACCATTACGCAAAACAACCCAGCATCCTGCCTTTCCCAGATGCAATTCCTTTTAACAATCTGCTTTCATACAATCAACAAAGTTGAAACTGAGCTTGAACAAACATTCATTTACTTAATCTGATCCAGTGTCCTGAAAGTCAAACCAAAAATAAGGTAGGGCTGCACTTCATATATTCAGTCAGCGATGCAATGGGGGATACAGATAGAGGTTATAACTGGGTTTATAGAAAGGATCAGGAAATTACTACACAGTTCCCTGCCTCTAGGATTCCTCCTGAGTCCCGGTAGAGCTCCCGCAATCGGTGGGGCGAACCTTCCACAGAGGCCTTGGCGCGGATTACGGGTTGCAATCCCGCCTGCCGCCTTCCTCTCAGAACCAAAAGACTAGACTTAGAGCAAGAAGGGCAGGAAGAGAAGGTTTAGACTCTCAGATCCCAAGATGGTGCGCTCAGACTCGCAGGAGAGGGTCTTGATACCTTCGATCGCCTGAGGGCCCCGCAATGGTGGCCGAATGACACAGCAACTTGGTCAACGCTGAAGTCAAAATTATCGGAGCTAGTCCTCTGACGAACCTTCAAATTGCAGCAACCCCTTCCTCCCCCGACTCCGTCCACCTTCTAAGTCCAAGCGCCGCCGCGCCGCAGGCCGTAATAGTCAGCAACCAGCCAGTTGCGGCATGCAGCAATGTACTGTAGTCAATCAGTAGGCAATGACAATACCTCCGCAGTCAGCAATAGCTCATACGCAGTCAACAGACGCAGTCCGCGCCCCATCCGCAGTAACAGCAGTATGTCGCAGCCTTGTCCTTCGCCCCCCCTTGCTCATTCGTACCCATCGAAAGCGCAGTCCGCAGCCGCATAGTGCCCGGAACCAACCCTGCAAAAACCTGCCCCAAGTTGCAGCGAGGGGTGCTCCGGTTCTTGAATCTACACCAGCAACCACCAACAGTTCCCAGCAGCCAGCGGCAACCAGCCATAGCGTACCGCAGCCAGCCGTAGTCAGCAATTGTTCGCAGCAGCACAACCACCGGCTAGCTCCGGGCTACCTCCCCGAAGCTCAGGCCAACAACAGAGCGCTGGCCGATCACTCGGCCACCTGTCGCTCACCTGTCCGTGCAACAGCTGGGTATACCAGCCTTGTAGCCGAACCTGCTTGCTCGTCACTCCCGCGTGCAGCCTCCGGGTTGGAGCTGACTAAAACCATGCACCAACCTTCGAATCCGACCCTCCCCTCAGATTCCCTCACCCTCAGTTCATTGGCTAGCAGCTCCTTCTTTGCACCTGCTGCACAGACCCCCTTTCTGGCCCCCGCTGTGATCCTCCCTTACCTAGCGAAGGTGCCCGGTACGAAGTCGTGTTCAGGTGCGTTGCCACCCATCGTATTCCTCTCGTGCGTCGCCACCCTCGTAAGTCCCCTCTCTCTCTCTTCCTCCCTCTTTCTCGGCTATACGGTCTGTCTCCTGCTACTTCCGTCGATTGGACGAGCAAAAGCAGGATGAATCTTCCACTACAAACCGGGCGGATTCATCCCCTCTTCACAACCTCTTTTCTCACCACTCTAGCCCTCAACCTGACTCCATGATCGTGCTCGCCCGGGGCCAAACCCCCGGGATTACCTCCCTGTCTGTCGAAAACGGCCTGCACGCGGCCGAGAAAGCTAGCCTTCACCCTCGCTTGTCCTCCTTCCCGACAATCTCCATATCCCGGCGCACCCCAAACCCTCCTAACTCACATTTTACTAACTATTTCACTAATATGATACTCCCAACGGACTCGCCCGGGGTTAAAACCCCAGAAACGAGTCTTTGTTCGTTCGTTTTCGTCGAGAAGCGAACGAGATCAGTGCTCCCCCTCCCGTTCTCTTTTTCGTCGACCATAGCTCGACGCACCCTCTTCGCTACTAACCTCTATTTCTACTAACCTAGCAGTAAGTCCAATACTACCATCTGATCCGTCGGGGTTGAAAACCCCGGAATCGCATCTTTGCTCCCTCCATTCCGCTTAGGATCGAGAGAGCCACATCTCCCTGACTGCGCCCGACTCCTCCCTTCGCCATCTCTGTTTGCCGAACGCACCCGACGCAAATATGCGTCCACGTTCATTTTCAACTCCCTCGTCCTCCTTCGCCCCGGTTTGCGCCCGGTCCCCTGCCTTAGCCCGTCGCACCGCTGCCTGCACTTCGTCACCTTCCCCCTCCCTCGGCGTCACGCGGTCGGCGCTGCTTTTGGTAGCGCAGCAGGCCGGTCCCACCTCCTTTTGTCTCTGCTGCTTCGTCGGCCTCGCCCCTACCGCTAGCGCAGTGCCGATACCGCGTTCGCTATAGCTCTGGCCCCTTCCGCTCATGCACCCATCGAGGTTCCCCGTCCAAGTTCATTCTCCCTGCCTATTTCCCTTCCTCAGTTGGATGCACCTGGCGCAAAGATGCGCCCAGGTCCATCCATCTCAGCCTGACGTTCGTCACTGCAACTTTGCTCGTTCGTCCCCTGCGCCCGCTGCCTTCTCAAGCACCGCCCTGCGCTGCCTTGCTCCCCGGGCCAACGCGCACGCACCCGACACTCCTTGGCGTCCAGGTTCGCCCTGCCCACCTTTCTTTAATTCGTGCGTGTCATCCTTATGCAGGGGCCATGCTAATCTTCTTTGTAACGTTCCAATCTTTACGGATATCCCGAAGGACTTCCACCGTGGCATAGCCCCACGGCACAACCAAAGGCCGCTCGGCCTTTGCCCCAGGCCTATTGGTGGAGAACAGGCACCACCCTATCGACCGGGATTAAGACAAATCATGGTGGTAGAGGCAAATATTCAAATGAGAACTTTGACGTCTGAAGTGGAAGGGGGTCATGCGTGACCAGCGGCCCCCTTCCTCGTGCCTTGGCCCCGTCCACTTGCCTCCTTCGGGCCCCAAAGGGCGTGCTCACACTCAAACCTCTTACAACAGATAGTGGCTGCGGACGGTGCACCCCCAGGGGCACACGCCCGCTACGTCCGCCTCGTGGGCTAATCCCCCACCGGCTCGCATGCACGTTGAACCCCCTCGACCCGTGCTTTCAAGATGGATGCAAGGGGGGGGATTTCGCCAGCCTCCCACCCCTAGGCCTCAGAGGGCCACCCTCTGCCGTCGACACTCTAAGCCCGCCAGGCTCGCACGTATCGCGCGGAGACCTGACGCGCATTCTATTCCCTTGCACACTCCATTTTGGCCGCACGAATCCGCATTGTCGCTGCCAACCCCGTCGTCGAAGTCGATCTCTGCCTGCGCGCGCTTGTCTTGGTCAAATGTACCAATCAAAAGAAAAAAATATCCTTAAATCCTGGTTTTAATCAAGAAAAAATAAATATTAGTAATATCATTAAACAAAACGACCGATGTCCGCGTCGGCTTTATGATCAACAACAGAAAAAAAATCACGCGCGCCTTAAACCTGCGCGCCCACGTACTCTCTATTGTAGTCAACCACCCAATCAATGTAAACCACAGACTTTGCCGCGCCTCACGAGGAACACTTAAATTCCAACCCAAGCTTATTTTCTGTCACATGCAAAAACCAGAGCGGATACCCTTGTAAGGGTATTCGCGCCGATAGCGCTCCCGGTCGCGCTGCGGCCCCCCGGCTTGCTCTCTCAGGGTCATTATAATCACGACGTAAGGCATGCGAACCACATGCTAGCTGAATCTCTGGTGAGTCATCACAAAACGACATGAAGCAAGTTTTTTGGGTTTCCTTAGTATTTTATTCCTTCTCTATGGGGTAGCAATATCACCAGTAGCATTATCAAAAGATGCTTAGTACAAGTTTATAATAGAGTTATAGCATGGTTGACTGAAGGGTGGGGTTAGGAAGGCAGGGTAACTTTATGTCATTACAACCACATGTATTTTTCCAAAAAACAGTTTCAATGTTCAGGGATGCTGGACCTGCTTTCCAGCAGGTGCGGCCCCCCACCAATAGATGAAGCCTTCCTGGAGAGGGAGAGGGGGGGGGAGGAGGGTGGAAATCCTTCTCTATGGGTAGATGACGACGGTGGAGATTGATCCAAATTAAGTTGGTCTACAACAACTCGTCCTGGTGGAGACAACCTATAAGTACAACGCTATGTAGGTGGTTCATATGGTAATCTATTTTCCTCCTCAATCTTTTGTGCACGTCATTCGTCGGACAAGGAAGAAGGAATTTTGATTGTGGTTCCAGTAGGTGTATGGCCAACACCGCATGTGGGACATGAGAGGATGTGGTGGATGATGGCGTCGGGGATAGTCCACGCAGCAGAGACACATACTTTCTATGGTAGCTTCCTGGAAACATTGACAACACATGGCATATTGCTGACATGTTATCAGCAAAGAAGGCTGATGTGCGCAATTATTCAAGCATGGTAGATCAAGGCCACAATGACATGCTGGGCAAGTAATCAAGGGGTGGGGACGGTGAGTACAAGACAAAGGATTGCATTTTTCGTGGCAGAGGCTGGCAGCGACCATCCCTTCATAGTGTTCGCAACAGAGGCTATGTCGTGCATATGCTAACCAGGCTGTACCTGTGCGATGACACAATGGGAGGAGGCGCAATCTCCATCCCTTGGAGAGTCCCTTCACTATTTATGGTAGAATCCGTCCGATCTACACATGAAGGGGATGCTGCTTGACCATGCACAGAGGAAGGAGTTTCAACCAACTTGCTCCCTGGAGGCAGAAGTGCTTGCGAGTGCTCATCATCATACTGTTCCTGATGGACGAACCAGACCGAGTGATGTTCTACCGCTTTATGTTAGAAAGAGTTTATATTTCCCACTACGTGGACCTTACCGCCAATGTCCCATAGGGTCGATGAGTTATCCGCAAATGTAAGAGCACTGAAATGACCAAGACGATGCAAGATGTATGCCCAAATATTTGGATCCATCATGCCTGGCACGTGATTTTGCGGGGTAGGCTGGAGTTGTAGTCGCCTGCCCATAAATGCCATAGACAAGACTTCTATGTTCATGCGAGGTGCAATAATGTCGTCCTTCGGGCACACGGCGTGGTGCTCTTCTTCTATCCCACGTACAACATCGGCAAAATCAGAAACAATAGAAGGGTTGCAAGTGTAGGCAAGGAGCTGCACATTAAACCACCACTCCCTCCGCCATCAAGAAATAGCCCTCCTGAGGCTCCTGGTGAGTTCGGGCGGGTTTTGAGGGAGCACGGCGATCGGAGGCCGAAACTGGAGGCCTAGTCCATCAATTTATTATTATTATTATTATTATTATTATTATTATTATTATTATTATTATTATTATTATTATTATTATTATTTTGAACAGCCCGAGATGGTGTTAGGAGTGGTGATAAGAGCAACCACCACTAACACTATATGGGGAGACTCCATCTATTGGTGGGGAGCAGAACCTGCTTACATGTTTGCACAGACACCTGATAGTAGCGACTGCTGGATGCATGAGCCATCCTGTGAGCTGGGAGTATGCTGGAGCTACTCAGCCACCCAATAGCTTGGATTACTTGCCTACATAACAACCTATGTTATCTGATATAATACTTGATTATGAAGACTGCTTTCATCTAACATGATTTGTCATTATCCTTAGTACCTGTAGGCAAACAGGCCTCCCGTTCCCCATCCCCCGCCCTTTGGAACACAACCTATTTAACCAATGTTAGACACCTTTTGTAGTCATTAAACCTCGAGTACCTCTGCCCTCATCTGGAAAGCACCTGAATTGATGTGATTCCTCCTGGTGCCTAAGCATGCATGCAGGGGCACTAGTGAGTGTAGGCTAAAGCCCTAAGCCCTCCCCCATGACCAACTCGTGGAGTACAAAAAAGGGTCGCCCCTTGTACCACTGTTGCCCGACTCCTTTCCGTCACATTGCGCTAGTGACCTTGCGCCTAATACGTGTCCATCATCCTTCCTGTAACAATCCCACTCTGTCCGAATATATTTGCAATCGGTCCACGTTCCCATGTGGTTGATGCTTTGTCCGTTCGCTGTACCTCCCAATACCGATGGGTGGTTCAGGGAAGGAAGAGGAGCCGGGTGGGGAGAAGAGGAGAGAGGAGGGGGGGGGGGGGGGGGGGGGGGGGGGGGGGGGGGGGGGGTGGTGAGGGGGRGGGGGCGACCAGGTGGTGAGAGTAGTGAAAGGGCAAGAAAGTGGGAAAAGGGGAGGGAAGGGATAGCACAGCATAGGGTGAGAATGTCTGGCGGATTTCGGGGCAGAATTGTTCGGGGCAGGCATCAGTGGTGAGGTATTTGAGTAGCAGACCTGTTGTATTTTGTTTTGTTATGGGACAAGAACGAACAAAGGTAGGAAGAAGCTACGGTACGTCAAAACAGTGGAAGAGTCTTCGTTGCCAGGAAAGTTTTGTCCTCCTCTAAGGATTCCACTGAATGCTGAACCTGGTGTCGAGCTCAGAAAAGTTGTGGTAAGGGTCCTGCCAGAGTTGGCGATAGGCCTCGCGGATGACCTCATTCGCAACCAGGTCCTTTTCCTCCCGGTAGTTCTTTATGAAGGATTTCCAGGCTTCATTTGTATGGGATATGATTACCTCCTCAATTGTTTGTCAGGCTTGCTGCAGTCCTCCTCCATTGTTTGTTGGGCTTGCCACCGTCCAAATTGATGGTCTCTTCTTTCAAATGAGCATCTGACTCTCCAGGCCAGCATCAGTACGTTCAGTCTTGTATATGAGAAGAGGTTAGTAGCGAAGGGGGACCATTGAGCCGACAACTGTTGGTTCTTGCCGAGCAGCAAAAGCCCCAAATCCCACGGGATATGCTCCCCCGTTAGGGGATGAAAGGCAGCATCCCACCACTGCCACAATTGGGTAACCATCAAGCACGCCAGTAGGCAGTGTTCCAGTGTTGCTCGAGCCGACGGTGTTGATCTGCTGCAGAAAGCGCAGATAGGGGACTTAACCCCATTCTGCTCGAGGTCTGTTATAGACACAAGCCAGTCGGGCATAGGTAGGCAGCAATGAAGGATTTGCCATTGAAGCGTCCGAAGGTTTGTGGGCACGATTTTGGAGTACTTGGCCCATGGTAGATTTGTTAGCAGGCCCGAGTCCAGGGGTGAGTCCCTCTCCCATCTACAAGAAATGGTTTGGTCAATTGGTATGATCGGGCGCGAGGCCGTATATCCTCCTTTGACTGTATAAGCCCATGTATGCATGGGTTTAGATCCCGACCACTCCCATTCCCCCAAATCAAAGGGGAACTTGGCGATCGGTATCGTGGGCTCAAATACAAAGAGGCCCTCTTGCAGGTTCCCCACCACTCTGACATGCATCAGACCCCCCCATCTTTTATCAGTATCCAGATTTTTATTCCTTGAAAGTTTGGATATTCTGGCTCCTGCTGACTGGAGCTCATACGCTTGTAATATGCAGCGCTTTGCTTCCTTGCTTTGTACCCTATATATGGTTTGAGGGCAGGGAAGGTCCTTGTACCTAACCACCCAGTCGTCTTGCACCACCGTGGGGCCTGTTCGGAGGGCAAGTCGCCAGGCTAGGGGGAGGGCCTCTCTTAGCTTAGTCACCTTTTTCCCCACATTCTTGACATGTTTAAGTCTCAACTGCAGTTGGTCAGACGTGGCCCAGTCTGTTGTTACCGGGTCCCATAGGTCCCCCAATGTAAAAACTCTCTTTTTCGGCCCACGTAAGCTAGGCGGAGTTTGTTGTGAGGACAAATGAATTTCCTTCTTCGTCCAACACCCATGGGTTGCCAAACAGCGGCTGCCTCCAAACATCCTGTCATCTGTTGGGAGGTTGTTTCTGCTGCGGACCACGTCTTCTCCACAGTTTTAGCATGTATGCCCACAGGGGGTCGATCATTATGTCTGCTCTGGCCGCCTGCTGCTGGTTATTTGTTTGTCGTTGTTGAGGAGGAGAGGGGATTGTCCAGCTGCGTTACTGCTCGCTGATTGAGCGCGGGGTCGGAGCTCAAATATTTGAGCTCCGCTCAATCTCGCGCTCAAAAGCGCTTGAGCGGGTTTTGAGCGGGTTTTAAGCGGGCGCAGGAATTCCCCCCCCCCTAAAATATTGATAAACAAAAACAACAAAAAATATAGGCTTGTAGATACTTTTGAGATTTATAACCTTATGTTTTTTATTTGATTTTTTGAACTTAAAAAAAAAAAAAAAAAAAT
>BFEA01000072.1:3627703-3640995 GCA_003427395.1 Chara braunii | reverse complement strand
TGCCCACCCAAAATCACCCCCAACCACCCAACTTTGTTTTTATGCGCAACCGCCCCCATGACATCCGCTGCCCCCCCGCAACCCCATGACGCGCGTGCGCTCTTTTTTTGACGAGCACGCGCGCCTTAAAGTGCTTGAGCATGTTTGAGCATGGGGGGGGGTCTTTAAGCGTGCGCTCGCGCTCATGTGCGCACAAACGGTTTCATAGTTGTTAAGTACTTGTTGGTTAGCCATCGGAAGAGATGCAGTCATTGCAGTGTTTTAGCCGCCGACATTTCAGGTGTCTCAAGTGTCAGGTTGACAATCTGCAAACAGGCCAGCGAGGCCCATGGGATATCATTACCTATAAGGAGTCTGACCAAAACCTTAAAGATCAGCGCTTCACTCTCCTTCTCCGGGTCCAGTATTCCCAAGAATCACAACCCCCCTCTAGCCCTTGGTTGGGTAAGGACATCCCATGCCACCCTCTGTATACATCTGGATGTTTCAGAGTTATTTTTCCAAAGGTACCCTATTAATGCTTCTTTGAGTCTGGCGTATTGTTGTGGCTTTAGTGGCCAGACTGCCAGTTTGTATCAAATGGCCGCCAAAATGGCATTATTGATGGCGAAGGCCGGCCCCATTAGTGACGTGTGTAGTCCGTCCCATTTAGCCAGTCGGTCTATTGCCATGTTCACCAACATATCCCCATGATCCGCTGGGGGCCCAACCGCAGTAAGTCTCACTCCAAGAATTTTAATGGCCTCCTCCTTCCTTGCCGAGGTTACAACTGGTTCTTGCGGGGGGGGTTCTCCTTGTGGGTAGAGCCATCATCCCTCCATCTTAGCTCCCCAATTGACCTTCATATCTGCCGCCAGCGAGAAAAGGTGTATAACCTGTGTGAGGGCTTTCATACTATCCGCGTCTGCTCGGATGAGCACGGTGAGGTCGTCTGCAAACAGTGACGTGACTGGAATGAGGTGGTGTGAAATTCTAGGGATGGGCACTTTGCTGATCATGGGATGAGCTGTGATGAGTGACGCCAAAGCCTCCATAATAACAGGGGCGCAATGGGGTCACCTTGTCGCACTGATCTCTGAAGCTGTATTGGTGGCGAGAGATGACTGTTAAGCATAATGTTAGTGGTGGGCGACCTATGAAGAAGCTGCACCCAATGGCAAAAAGTTGGGCCAAAGTTCATCTTAGCAAGGCAAATGTCCAAAAAATCACAGTCCACATGATCGTACGCTTTCTCAACGTTTATGAACATAATGACTGCTTGAACCTTCCGCTGACGGGCATACTTTATGGTCTCATTGACTAACAAAATGTTATCTTGGATATTGCGGTTAAGCAGATCCTGTCTGATCTGGGTGGATCAATACATTCATTAGTGGCAACAACCGTCTAGTCAGCGTTTTTGCAACCATTTTATAGGGCACAGGAAGAAGGGTGATGGACTATAGTTTCTAATGTCTTCCTTGTCTCCCTTTTTGTAGAGAAGCATGGTGACCCCTTGCCCCATCATGCCTTCGAAAGTGCCCTCCCTTTGAATATCTAGGACATATTCCATAAGATATTATTTGAGAAGGTCCAAAAACTGTACCCAAAATTCCTTAGGGAAGGAGTCGATTCTAGGAGTCTTCTTATCTTCCATATCTTGTAGCGCTTCCCTGATCTCTTGAAGGGAGAGGGGTTTGTCAAACTCGCACTTTTGGTCATGTGTGAGGTGTGAGTGCACGGCGTCCAACAACTCTTCCCTTGCTTTCCGAACTTCATTGGGTTGCTTGTTAGGTGTTTGAGATATTAACAGATTCCGGTAGTACTCGACAACATAATCTGTTATAGAGTAGGCTTTCGATGCAACCGGAGCTGTCTTAGGACAATGTTGACTCTTGCTCCGACCTTTGCCTTGTTGAAGAAGGCCTTCGCCATTGTCCCTTCCGTGTGAGCACGTTTGATTCTAGCCTGTATCCTCCACGCATCCGATTGTTGTGGAATATACTCTTGTAGGCGGTCTCGGACTTGTTGCAGCTCCTCATACGAGGGATGGTGCAAGGGGTCCTTCATGAGTTGTTCACCCTAGTCTTTTATGTCTTTCATCAGTGTTTCCAAACAGGCCTTACGGATTCTTGCATGTTGGGTGGAGAACTTCCTAGTCCTCTCCTTAAGTTGGGCGACACCCTTATTGAACCAGTTCACCACTGTTTTTGGTTTTTGGGTTTGCCAATAAGACCAGAATGTTTTAACGAGATCTTTGAAGCTTGGCAGGGGAAACAACGATGTGTTAAATTTAAAGAACCTGGACCCTCATGGAAAACGAAAGCCTAAATTTGCTTTATCGGGTATCAACCTTGAACTTCGGGGGAAAAAAATATCTTTTAACAAAATAAGTACAGTCACATGAATAGTAAATGCATGAATATGATGTACCAAAAAATCAGCAGTACCTAAAGGAATTGGCATCATAGCTATTTTTCCTCCTACAGTGATTAGTCATTCTCCCCACACTGGACTAGTTGCTGATGTTGAAGGAGAGTCCGATTGTAATCATCCTGTGATCACATGATTTACAAGGACTGATGGTGGTTATTTCGGCCGTTGTAACCAGTCCTACCAAATCCTTTGACACGAGCGTGAGGTCAATGCATAAATTGGCAAGGCCCCGGTCACCCCTAGCTGACAGACAGGTATAGGCTCGTTGGGTGGGGTGCAACAATTTGTACGCATCTTTTAGTTCCCGATCTGCGATGAGCTGTTTGAGCACCAAAATGTATGGACCCAAGCTTGAGAACGAAGGGGAATCGAGGACTTGCCACTGTGAAGTGGATCTGCGATCCAAGGACGGGTCTAGTGTGATATTGAAGTCCCCGACCAGAATTATCGGGGCATTGCTCAACAGGTGTTGGTGGAGAGCAATCCAAAGATCAACGCTTCCACTTCGGTCGTTAGGTGAGTAAATGCTGACCAAATAAACTCCTCCTCCTCAAAAGCGACTTTAAGGTATACCCACCTCCTTTGTTGTCTATCACTGTCCACGCTCAGGGGCCTGAGTTTTGAGTCAGGTGGGAGCCATATGGCCACCCTTGTAGATGCCATATCCCTTGCAAGTGCCGAAAATGCGGCATAGGGCCAAATAGATTTTGCCTTTGCTGTGTGCGAGGGGATATCATGTAGCTGTGTTTCCTGGACACATACCGCATCCGACCATCTCCCCGTGGTTGGGCACTTTATCATATTCCATCGGCCTCTTTCTTGTCTGCTATAACTTGGATCGGACCGTTGACATTAAGTGAGCGGACATCTATATCTGCTCTAGCCAACTTGGACGCCCATTGGGGTGACCCCCTAACTCGTGGGAAAGCCGGGGGCGATGGAGGATGCACGCAGGGGCTCGAGGAGGATGGGGTGGATTTGTTGCCCCTGTCTGGGGGGATGGTTGGACTTGGACTTGGAGTAGGTCAGGGACTTGTCTTGTTGGTAGGCCTTTGGGCTGATGACCTTCTCTAGAATCTTGCATTGTGCTTGATGAAATCATTTTCATCTAGTTCCCTCAGTTCTGTTTTCAGCTCAAGACATGCTTTTAAGCAAAAGCGTAGAGGTAGGGTGATCCAAGTGGTTGTGCTCCTCCAACACGTTGATCTCCAGAAAGATCTGCATAAAAATGAGAGTCATGCTGAGAGTTCAAACAAAGTTAGTCATAAAGCGTGCTGTGGACGTTTCCAACAACTACTCGTGTGTTAATCATCTGAAGGACGAGCCATTTTTAAGGGTCTTGGCTTTGGGATCCAGCAACACTAGGACGGGGATGATACCCTTTGGAAGAGAGAGCGTGTCATGTAACACAACCCCCATAACATCGTCAGTGTTAGTTTCTCTGATCCAACATTTCATACGTTTCAGAATACCAGTAGTGGAGGGAGAACCCCTCCACCCTTCCACGGTGAAACCCGGTTGGAGTGTGTCAGACTTCAATCGGGAGGAATGTTGGACTCCGGCCGTAGGTGATCTAAGACCAAGGAACCATTCTCCATCTCCCTTTTTTCGTGTGAGCGAAAAAATGACCACTCCTGGTGGCAGTGACACTGGGGGGGTGTCACACTCCTGGAGCCTCACCAGTTCGCGAAACTTTTTAGGAGGGGTGTGTAGGATGAGGTCATCGTCCAACTCAGGTTGTGTAGTCTCACCATCATCATGCAGTGTTTCAGTCACCCAGATGCGCAGTTGGGAGGGGTGGAAAGAGTCAACTTTCTGAATCTGTTTCTCTTGTTCCCCCAGCTCTCCAGACGGGGGTAGTTGTAGCTGCAGTTGTGTCTCCACTGATTGCAGAGGGCCCTCGAGCTGACTATCCCGGTGCACATTTCTCTGATGTTGGATAAATTGTTTGCGTTGATGTTCTGATCCCCTGGTATGCGGAGGGTCTCCCAGTAGGGTATGTAGTGTGGCGCACAACTCCTGCACCAGAACTTTCAGCCAAGCCAGACCTTCGTTGAAAAAGGCTTCCTCTAGGGCACTTTGGTTGCATCGGGTCTCTTGTGCACCCCGTTCAACCCAACGGGTGTTTGCGTAGTTTTCAATTTTATCCATGAAGTCATACCACAAGGACTACAGCAACACTCACATCCATCCAATCAATGGAAAATGCTTTCTCTTTGACCCTTCATGATAGCGCAGGTCCTACCTGTATTTTGTACTTGATTGACTCTTGCGAGCCTCCAGGCACAAAGTGCAGCAATTCGGACATCTCCGCCGCATTGCTGGACAGTGTGAGGGTCCAGTATGTGAGAAATTCCAGTTTTTGTTGGATCTCGTCATTAAAAGGTGGGGGGCTACCTTGTCATTGACTACAAAAGGTGGGGTCTACCTTGGTCCGGTGGGGGGATCACTGGTGGGGAGACCTCCATATCCGCTGGTGGGGCTTGCTGCTTCGTCGGTGATGGAGGCTCCGGTCGGGGGGCCGAGGTGTCCATGTCCTGTGGCTTCTGCCCTTCCTCATCCCAGCCTGGGAGGACAGTATACGGATGTTTAGGCTGGCACTGTATTTGCTGTTGCTGCGCCCTTTGTCTCTCCACCTCTTGCTGTCTGAAAATCTGTAGCTGGTGTTGTTGTTGCTGCATAATTTGTTGTTGCTGGGAACACAACTGCTGCTGTGATTGCAGGTGCAAGTGCTGCAGGATGCGTTGTTGCGGTGCCTGTCTGTGTTGGTACCGCTGCTGGTGGTATTGCGCCAACTGCTATTTACACTCTTTTCTTTGCAGTCTGTGTTTGCTGCTGCTGAGTCTGCATTTGGGTTTGGTGCAGGAGCTGAATCTATTGCTACAGCAGTTGTTCCTGTTGTTGAGTTTGCGCGGACTGGAACTGTTGATGTTGGTGGAGCAGCAGTTGCTCCTGCTGCTGCTCCTGCTCCTACTGCCGCTGGTAGTGCGATTCGGTTTGGTGTTGCAGCTGTATGTGGTTCTCGGTCTGGGCCAGTTGTAGATGTTGTTGAAGATCCTCTTGCTGTTGGATTTGGTGCATCTGGCCTTGTGGTTGGTGCCTTTGCTGTGTCTGCATCGTATGTTGGTGCTGTAGTTGGGCCTGCAGGAGTTCCAGACTTTGTTGTTGCTCCTGTTGCACCTTCTCTGGGAGTTGCACCTTGTCCCGATCTCCGGCCTGACACAGGTAATGGTCCTGCTGAATTAGCATCCTGTCTATTTGCTCAGGTTGAGGTGGCACCTGTCGGACATCCTGGTGGTATGGCAACTGCTGATGGTGTAGCTGCAGTACCTCTTGCAGTGGCTGTTGCTGATGCTGCTGGTGAGTTGATGGACCCTTCAGTTCAGGCGTGAGGCAGTCCTGGTTCTGCTGTTGGCTGCTCAGCAGAGGCGGTTGTTGGTGCTACACAACTTATAGTGACAGCACCTCCTGTTGCTGCAACTGCTGTTGCGATCCGTGGTTCTCCTCTTCAGTCCCCTCCTCACCTCGTGTCGGGGCTTGCTGTTGAACCTGTGGTTTGACCTATGCCAGCTCTCGGTTCTGAGGTTGGTCTTGGTGGGGCGCTTGGTCCGTTTGCTGTTGCTGGCTTTGGTAGTTCCATTCGATCAGAGCCTTGCTATTGCCCCCCTGGGCCCTTGTGATGTAGCGGTCCGAGGGGAGGGGAGTAACAGGATCTTACCACTTCTCTGAGTCTTGTATTAGACTTGTGGTCTGAGTCAGGGGCGCAGTGTGTGAGCAGTTGTCCAGGGGGTCGGGGAGCACACAATTGCAGGTTCGAGTTCTGCATCCCCTCATCTCTCTCCCCATCTTATGTCCCTTGTCGGTTATGGTGACTTTGTTGGGGGGATTGCGACAATTGCAGGTGAAGATTTCGGAGCTGCGTCTTTTCCAATCGATCAACACGGCCACTTTGGCGACGTTTTTTCATGCTCAGAAGAATTCACAAAAAAATCTGAAAATTTGAGAGTCAGTAGATTAGGTTGTGATCTTTCCAGGAAAAATATCAGGGAAAAATAAAAAAATACTTTGACCGTGAAAAAAACGCCACGCTGATTGGGTGCATGTTGCAATTTTGCCACGGCGCCATTTGTGGGCCAACAGGAAAACTACTCCAAGTCAGCGATTTTTTGCGCTCTGAAGACTGCGTCAAAGTCTCTGAGAATTTGAGGGTCTGTAAATTTGCTCGTGATCTTTCTAGGAAAAATATTAAAAAAAAAAAAAAAAAAGTCTCTTCAACCACAAAACAAATCGCGGAGGCAATTCAACACATTTTTAATTTTTGCCATTATGTTAGTTTTTCAAACTATGCTACCGGTAGCCCTACTGAACCTGTGCTACCGGTCCCCTGAATTTAGTGCCATCGGAGGGAACGGTGGTTTAATGGCATAGTACGGACAGCGCCCTGGCTACAGCACTATGACATCATCCGATTCTGCAGGTTGTGCGGCAGGGGGAGGTTCATCCAATTCTCCAGATTGCACGGCAGGCGAAGATGCATTGCAGTCTCGACCATTTTTATCGCGTTCCTGCGGCCGCACTCCAGAGAGAGATCTTATGGAATCGGGGGCTCCATCAGGTGATCAGAAGGTGGCTCATTATCATTTGAGGCAGGGGAGCATGCAAGGTTAGGTGGATGAGGAATAGATGGGTCAGATGCCGGAAGTGGAGGTTGATCAATCGCACTTGTGCTCAAAGTGGCCGCTAGTCGTGCAAATGCTGCGCAGGTAGCTGCACCTCGTGTCTGGTGCACACGCAAGACTGCAGCACTGAAGAAATTGTTGCCACGTTGTGGGCGTCAGACTCGATATGTACCAGTCCTGGCCGTCTTCACCCGAGTATAACGCCTGGTCATAATAGCTGTATTTGGCACAACTTCCATCCCAGATACATCGAAAATTACCAGGCTTTCTATTCGGGTGAAGACGGTAGTGTATATTGAGAGCGACAATGTCGTTCTGTACGGTTGCGAGCATGTCATCGGAGTAGATCTCTAACCCCTGCGGGGGGTGCGATATTCATACTCTTCCAGGACAGACAAGGCCGCTGTCTTCGAGGCGACGGCGGCGGAGATGGGGAATGTCTCCTCCGAAGCGGCATCCGTAACGGTCGATCCGACGCTGGATGTATCTGCCGACGGGGTCTTTGTGATGGCTGATCTGACCATGAATGTGCTGATGACGAGGTCGATGAAGGTGTGGTGCGCCGCTGTCTTGGAGGTGGCCGCGGAGACGGGGAACGTCTCCGCCAAAGAGGCATCTGTAACGATCGATCCGACGCTGGATGTATCTGCCGACGGGGTCTTTGTGACAGCTGATCTGACAATGAATGTGCTGGTGATGGGGTCGATGAAGAATGTGTGTGTGTGTGTGTGTGTGTGTGTGTGTGTGTGTGTGTGTGTGTGTGTGTGTGTGCAGTCACGACCCGTTCGGCAAGCTAGCCTTCTCCAATTTTAAAAAACGCGTGAACCTCTCACACATCTCGCACTGTCAAGGCTCTGTTTGACAGTGCAACAAAACAATGTGCGCTTTGCCTTCTTTTTAGCAGCTTGTTGTTTACGTGCACCGGCGTGCTGTGCATGTCTGACACGCCTCGCAATATCAGGACCTGTGTCCTCGTGACATTCTCCGTGGCTGAGGTCCATTTTCCTTTCTTTCCGATAGCATGAAACAAAGAAACGCTACCACATCCATTCCAACCGACTTCCCCAAACCCTTACACTCACTGACATCTCTGATCACACATCCCACATTTGTTCTGCGCTCTGACACAGATCCACAGTTTCCACAATCCACACGTCCACAGTTCCCAAAGGCAGGTGTTGTCAAACTTCAGTCAAAACACCGCGTTTTAGAATGGATCTTGACTGCCCACACCACCATCGTATGATTATGAAAGAGGGCTACGACCACCATAGTCGAAGCCTGTGGCTGATAAAGTTTACGAGGTTGTTTAGATACACATTGCTGTGTCATGTACCCCCACATAGGGGCTCATGTCCTACTATGTTGATGTGATGGTAGCTGTGGGTGATTTCAGCGGTTCAGGTGAGCAAACAGCAACTCGAGCCAGCAATAACCCGCTGCTAGTCTACACATCAAATCATACATACGCAGCGCGATCCCCCCCCCCCCCCCCAAAAAAAAAAAAAAAACAAAAAAACATGCAATCTTTTCCTTTGACCTCTCACGCACTCACTCAAAGACTGGAACTACGCTAGGTGACTATCTCGTACGGTTAAGCTGATCTATGAGATCATGCCTTAACCAGAGGAGAACCAAAACACACACTACAAAGTTGATGGTACGAACCATTGATGAGGCTGCAAGCACCACTCCTCCTGCACAGTGTGTTTCCGCTGGCTTCAGATGATTAACGCAAGGTTCGAACTGCGGAGGGGAAGGATGAAGTACAAAGGCAGAAAAGCCAGGGGAAGGAGATAGGCAGGGGTGGCATGAAGGTGGGCGTTAGAATGGCACAGAGAAGCACAGAAGAGGCCAAAAAGCGGAAGTAAAACACCATGGCCAGCAAAGACTGCTATGGCCATAAGACAAAAAATGTGCGGAAGAACCGGACATCAAATACAGTCATCTGTGTGACTTGTACCTCCATTTCTTTCTTCACCACCCATTTTCCTTTCTGGGCTTGAATGCCCAGTATAAAATATTGAGAACTTTTGAAATGAACTCGTCAGAAGTTTGGACCACCGAAGAGCAGAATA
Organism: Chara braunii; assembly: GCA_003427395.1. NCBI lineage: Eukaryota > Viridiplantae > Streptophyta > Charophyceae > Charales > Characeae > Chara > Chara braunii. The sequence goes on along the minus strand of BFEA01000072.1, from coordinate 3,631,823 downwards.
AGCCTAAGACTGCTTTTTCGCCCATTCGCGATTCGAAACAACGTGAACTGGGCTGGCACAACCCCCTCAAAAATGAAAACAATCCACAACTCGAAAACACGCCGACTGTGTTGAAATTTCCAAAGTGCTGGATAGATACCGCCTCTCCGAGACTCGGCCAAACCAGCTTCCATGTCAGCTTGTACCTTCCCATCTCACCCTCCTCAGTGATAATACCCACAAGTCGCCTGCATGATTGACACCGCAGTCCTGACATCATGCCCCTCATGGAAAGGATACGTGACAGCTCGTCCACATCACCCCCCACCCTTTACCCCCATCCTCCCCTTTTTGCGAACCAGCCCACTGAAATCTGGTGCAGGGACAAATTCCAATGCCAAACATTCCTTCCCACTGTGCCCCATAATGAAAACGGTACCAACATACCCGTGGGGATTCACATCCATTTCAAGCAAATGGACTCTCTCTCTCTCTCTCTCTCTCTCTCTCTCTCTCTCTCTCTCTCCCTCTCTCTCTGTCTGCTTAGGTGCTTGCCAATGTGTGGGTATTGTTCTGCTTGCAAGAACTGACATGGGCTGACGAAACATAAGAAAGATTGAAGCGTACGCGCCGGAGATAAGATCTAGCAGCCAGCATAGATCTGGTGGGTAAATCAGATGATGTTTCTGCAGTCACAAGTCTCACAACACCGCGACAATAATGTAGTGTAATTGATTTGCTGTTGGGCCTACAGCCCTGGAAAGAAGGTGTCGATCTGTCGACGACTCCTCCCAAGGAGGTGTCTCCCACAAAGGGAATGAAAAGAAGCATACGAACATCAGATGCAATAAAAGCCCTGTCGATCTGGTGGGTAAATCACACAGAAGAAAACGATAATCAATCAACAACAGAGCTAAATGTTTGAGCCTCTAGGATCCAACTACCTATTCGGACAATATCTTAACGATGATTTAAGAACACAGTCGCCTTTGAATGAATCTGTACAAGTATGGCTTACAAAAATTGCCACTGATATCAATGTACCGAACTATGAGAGACTGGCAGAGATAGGGAGAGAAGAAAGAAAAGAATGGAGGAGAAGACGGCAGGAAGAATCAGAGAAAGGAAAGAAAGAGAGGCAAGAGAGGAAAGAAAGGAAAGAGAGAAAGAGAGACCAGAGAGGCCAGAGAGGCCAGAGAGGAAACAGACGAAGAGAGGGAAGCATACGCAATGCAAATACAGAGAGAGAAAGATATACAGGGCAAGAAGTAGAGATAGAATTCAATCCGTGAGAGACGGGGAGAGTACAAACTTCGGAAAAGAATGCCCAATGGGTGAAACGGATGGAGCAACAAGACTCGCAACGGTGGCAGATCCGGACATAGAGGAGCACGCCAAAGAGAGAGGAGGATTGCCCTGCATGCAGCTGTGAGGGATTCAAACTGGACGACAGAAGGACAGCGAGCGGGGGAGCAGGAGAGAGGGAAAGATAGAGAACACAGACAACGGGACCAAGGGGGGGCAATGGAAAGGGGCATCGTGGACGATAACTAGTACAAAGATGGATAAGGCAGAAAATGCGAGGTGTGTGCAATCTATAGCACTGGAGTGCTATATAGCCAGGGTAATGCCAACATGCGGAGACATCATTACAATGGGAATCAAGAAAATGACCTACCCCAAGGTCAGGTCTCTGGAGAGAGAGGAATATGAGCGCTGATTTGTGCAGATCACACCTTCGCAAGAATGGGACTGGGAGAGTGTGCAGAGCGCTGCCAACATAACCACCAGTTAAAAATAGGGCCCCTCTTCACTCCCCTTTCAAGCAGCCAGGTAGGTAAGCACCAGTCTCATCGTCCTCCACTGTTGGATATCAGTGGAATGGAACAACTAACGGCGCCAAATCACCACCATCCACAAAGAATTTAGTGAGCTTAGAGTGAATCTGACGCTATCATGAGCAATGCACTGTTCGCAAACACGTCAACCAAAGTCCCCTTCTCTGCTCTCCTCCCCACTGAGTACTCAAACCAACATCACCCTACTCCAGCTCTTTACAGACAAAGCATGTGCCTCTCTCTCTCTCTCTCTCTCTCTCTCTCTCTCTCTCTCTCTCTCTCTCTCTCTCTCTCTCTCTCTCTCTCTCTCAATTTCAGACACACATGTACACACACACACACACGCAAACACAAAAACATGCACACATTGCACACATCTTGCTCCCCATCTCCTGTACTGCAGAGTGCAACACACACTCACATGCACACACCTCTCTATCACACCTACACATTCTCTCAATATCTTCTCAGACACCGGCATGTCAGCGTGCACATAGTCCCCCTCTCTTTGCTTTGTTCACAGATGCGATTGTGTCCACATCGTCTCTCTCTCTCTCTCTCTCTCTCTCTCTCTCTCTCTCTCTCTCTCTCTCTCTCTCTCTCTCTTACACACAAAACACATACGAGGACACGTGCATGCAGATCCTCTCTCTCTCTCTCTCTCTCTCTCTCTCTCTCTCTCTCTNCTCTCTCTCTCTCTCTCTCTCTCTCTCTCTCTCTCTCTCTCTCTCTCTCTCTCACACACACACACACACACACACACACACACACACACACCACATCAAATACAAGAAGACGTGCATGCACATCACCCTCTCTCTCTCTCTCTCTCTCTCTCTCTCTCTTACCTATGCCCACACATGCACATGCTTGATCCTCATTGGCATTTTCTTCTCTCATCCTATCCATGTCTGTCTGGACTGTTGCAGATCCCCTTTCTTGTCACCCATTCTTTTTCTCTGCCTCCGCTGCGGTGCCCAACTCCCATCATTAGGGGAAAATAGGCAGCATTCCTCGCAGAGAAGACCTAAAACAGAAATACTCTCCATAGTCTCCGAATAAACAGTAAACCATAATTCTACAACACCCCCCCAAAATGCTCCCTTTATGACATTCCCCAGGAGCAATGGGGCTGAGAATGATCAACCGGTCAGACAAATCGGGGTAAGCAGAAAAACCCTCATAATGATGAATCCTCTCCTGCCTTCCTTCTCCACAACACAACTTCATTCTGACACTCTGCCAGCTGCTGATCGAATCTCACCTTACTCCCTCACACATGTAAAGTTTTGTAAACCAATCCAATTGAATCAGTCCATTTGACTCCATTCTGCTCTTTTATGACGAGAATGTAGATTGCCTCACAAACTGCCCCCTCACACGTGGCCTTTGCTCCGCTAGTCTTTTTCTGCTCTGGTATCGAACCTGCAACCACAATCCAATTATGAAGAACCAGCAGCACATAGCCAGTAAGTACCAAACCTGCTGTGCTACCAAACCTGCTGTGCTACGAAACCTGCAGTCAGTAGCTCGATCGACAAAAGAGAGGTTTTGGTTGAGACGAGGTTTTGGTTGAGATTGTATTCGTCGCCCCTTCCACTTGCCAAGTGGTAGAGATGTCAGCTCTTGATCGCAGCAATGTTGCATACCTGATAGCCATTCAAGGCAGCATGTCCGTGGACAATGCATATACAGACTGACTCCACGATGGGCAAAGAGTAGAGACTACATGACTCTGCATGCCTAGGATCGACATCACTCCGCTTACGAGTGCAAATGTGCAATTCCTTCACGTTCAGGATTATTATTAATGTATCAGACTATCAGTAGTACAACCAAAAGTAATAGCTTAAGTAAATTACTAAGGATTTAAAAAAAAAAAAATACATGTAATGTTATCTCCCTCCCTCTTGTACCGGCTCCTGTCTTTTGGCCAACAGAACACAACCTGATCATGCATGCATACAAACTATCTTTCCGGTATGTCACAGTCATGCTGAAGTAGTGTTGTGCTCCGGGGAAGACGGTAGGCTTTCGTTCGGCATCATCAGGAAAGCTATCCTCTGTGCAATCTAGACAAGAACCTTCCTCCAACCACTGCTGGACTTTAATGGGAAGCGAAGCAGTATGGGCAATCACGAAAAACTACACAGAAAGAGAAATAAGGTGCTTCTGAAGATGAGTACGTAGAAAAGCTGAAGACAACCCGGATAGCCCGGAACACACACACACACACACACACACACACACACACACACACAGAGAGAGAGAGAGAGAGAGAGAGAGAGAGAGAGAGAGAGAGA
>BFEA01000072.1:3589450-3610226 GCA_003427395.1 Chara braunii | reverse complement strand
AGTGGAACCGCAGCAGAGACAAGTGTTGTAGTAGGAACCGCAGCAGAGGCAACTTCCGTAGCAGGGACCGCAGCGGAGGCAACTTCCGTAGCAGAAACTGCTGGAGTGAAACCCGGAGTTGAAACAGCAGCAGTAGAAACTGCAGCAGTGGAGACCACAGCGGCAGCAGCAGTATAAACTGCAGCAGTGGAGACCACAGCAGTGGAAGTATATATATATATATCGTCATATACGCTATATTAGATGTTCCTCATATGCCCCACCTCCCCATAATCCCCATCTGTCTGCGCCTGGGTGCACTTGTAACACCAGCCAGAGCATTATATTTGTTCCTAAGGCTATCATTTCCTGTCCTCAGCCAGGCCGCACATCCAGGATGGCCCAGAATTATTCGCAGAATAATCAACGCTCAGCCGCTACAATTCCATACCACCCCATTTGCCCCCCGAATGGATTCTTGTGTCAGTGTTTGCAGTGGTGCACCCCCACTGCAAGGTTACAAGACTTGAAGCTTTGGCGTGAAATGACACAAGAGCACATTTGCAGAGTGCAAATGCATAAACAAACCATCATAACTTTTCATAAGCAGGTAAATGTGCTGATTTCTTCATGCCTAAGTAAGCGAACCATACTGTACCTGCTGCTCAGATCCTCACAGGTCGGCAGCGCATTTGCGTGTGGCGATGGCAGTTGTTGGTGCAAAACCATCTGATTGCCCTGTTCGGCAGATCCTTTGGATGTTGCTGTACGGTCAATGGGAGTGACACGCACTGGCGCTGACTGTGCTGTGCTGAGTCCGGTTCGTCGAGAAGATAGTGTTGAATGGGTTTGAACGTAATCATTTGTAGAGACTGCAAAATGGCCACCTGTTCCAGAACTCTCGCCAAGTCCTAGACCAGTCTTCGATGGCTGCTGCTGTTGTTGCTGCACTTGATAAGGTGAGCTCTGGTGATCAAAAGAGGATGGATGTTGATGATGATGATGGTGATGATGATGATGATGGTGATGATGAACGTTAGGGTGTTCCGCGTCGCGCGGGTTGAGATAGCGTGAAAACGCAGAGCTGTCCGATTGCCTGAGGACCCTCCTGTCGTCAGCCCCGGTGACCCTTTCATCCTGGGCAGCATGAGTCCGTTTCAGGGTCAGCTCCAGACCTGGGCTGGACGCACTCAGTCCCGACATGTCCACGTCCATTTCTCTGTTCCTCCTCTCCTTCCTCAAATCATCAGATTCAGCATCCTGCTTTCCCGCTGCAGCAATCGATGCAATCAAGTCGATTGCCTTCCCAGACGCTGGGCTATCCCGACCACCCTCATTTCTATCCTCAGCACTGCATTCCAAATCATTCCCTCGTTCTGTAATGGCACGATCAGCCTTTCCATCATGCTCCATGTCTTGTGTCTCATCATCAGATTCTGTGGTCATAGCATGCCTTGTACCATGCTCTACACCATCCTCCTGTTCCTCCTCCTCCTCCTCCTCCTCCTCCTCCTCCTCCTCCTCTTCCTCTACATCATCATCATCATCATCACCATCTGCATCGTCATCAGCATCATTGTCAACATCATCATCTTCATTTGCATTTCCATTTTCACAGTTGCCCACTGTGCTTTTCAGCTCCGATTTGACATTCCCAGCCACCCTGGTATCCATCTCCATGCCTACCATACACTCTCTTGGCCTTGGTGATGTCGCAACACCCTCAGCCCTGCACATCATCTGCAGATAATAATCATGGCCATCGTCCTCATCATTTCCACCAACCTCACCCCCACTGCCACCCCCCTCTCTATCTCCTGTTCCCTGAAGACGTGGAAGCCCTGCCCCTCCCCCCCCACAACCTGGTGCCTCATTCTGCGTTCCACTCCCATTATCACTCCCATTCCTTCCATGTATGTTCCCATTCGGGCTGTCACTTCCACTTCCGCTTCCATCACCATTGCTTCCTGTATCCATCTGCGCAGCTCTCCCCCCTGTCCTTCGTCCATTGGCCACTTTCCCTGTTCCACTTCCATTGCCACTTCCACTGCCACTCAGCTGTACAAAAAAAGACATCCGCACCCAGTTTACACCAGCAACGATAAGCCAGCAGTCAAGTCAACTAATGTACCACCACATTGTGGCGGCAATGTAAGGGCAGTGCTTTGAATGCCGAAAGGTATTTGGCACATTGTGTCCTCCACGAGAGTTAAGCCTCACATGGTATGCTACTCCATCTACATGAAGTGCGCATCATGTTTCTCCATTTGCTTGGACATTTGCATTTGCCACACATACCACATGTTGAAACTTCGATTGCGATATAACTATACTTGCAATATTTCTTTGCCAGCCAGAACGCATCATCAGTGATGTTTCCTAGTCAATAGGCTGGAGCCATACATGCAAGCGCACAAATAAAGGAAAAGCTGTCTTCTCCTCATACGGTATTCATTCGCCTGTGACACAGCAAAAAGAAGCAGAGTGCCAAGAAAAAGAAGCAGTGTGTCGGGTCCTTTGGGACATCCATTAAAATTGGAATGATACAGAGATGATTAGCATGGCCCCTGCTGGGCCTGCCCAAACATGTATAAGTCGGGAAATGTTCCAAACAAAAATAAAAAAGTAGGAAGCAGCAGCATGTACGAAGATTACTTCAATAGTGCACCATGCCTCGTGCAATTGTCAAACAGAATGCACACAACTTACTGCATACAGTGAGCACTGACAAAACCACTGTGCATGTGTGTTGTCATATCTGCTATACACTCAGAAAAAGCATGACTGTGCCAGACTGTTTCATCGGACTTCCACTGACTCATTTGGAGGTTGAACCCCGACAGCCTGCCCAGGATGCATTGACTCATTTGGAGGTTGAACCCCGACAGCCTGCCCAGGATGCATTTGACTGATGGATAAGGACTCACCACATCGCCCAGAGTTAGCGATACGCCTGAGAAAAGTGGTCGACTTTACTCACACCAACCTTGCAATCCTATGTGTGGGTGGGTGTTTTCAAAGATCCCTAAGCTCTCTCTCTCTCTCTCTCTCTCTCATTCCATCCACAAATCATCACAAACCATACATACAAAAAAAGTGTAGATAAGCAATATATTGGAAGATGCAAGGTTGTGTGTGTGTGTGTGTGTGTGTGTGTGTGTGTGTGTGAGAGAGAGAGAGAGAGAGAGAGAGAGAGAGAGAGAGAGAGAGAGAGAGAGAGAGCTCACTGTTTTCGAACGCCTCCACACATGCTGCCACAAGTTCTTCAACTCATTCTTGCGAACTGGTTTGACGAGGTAGTCTGCAGCCCCCTTCAGAAAACACTTATATGCCACCTCCCTTGAGTCATAGGAGGACATCACTGCAGTTCAAATACACAGTTCACGACAGAGATACAGATCCAGCAGAAGCAAAAAGAGCCGCAATCAATTCACCTGTGCGTAATCAACACATGTCAGTGCCGGAAAATGTTTACATGCCGCTTCACTTGCCTTGGAGGCTTTCATCAGGAGTGAAAAAAAACGCCAAGCAACCATTCTCTCTCTCTGGTTGAAGATATAGTCCGATGCCATTAGGAAACTAGTGGTTGAATTGACCCGAGCTTATTTCACCGCAGCAACCATGATTATAGCGGTGCCAACTGTCGCTCTAGTATATTGCGACTTCATTACACTGCGTTTGCGTTATTTTCTAGGTGTTCTCAGACCTTACCCACAAGACAACGCAACTGGCCACTCTCTACGGGCTAGGCCCTCCTCGACTTTCCCTGGGGTCGTAATTAATGAACTGAAAAGAGAAGAACTGCCCTTGCACCACAATCTCATTGCAGACATCAGAGGACAAACTGTAACTTGCGATAATAACAAGGGTTGGATGGAAAGCATTCAAGATACCCACACAGTGCTGATTGGCGCTGCAGTTTAACTGTCTCTTCTGTTATCTATTCAACTCCGTCTCACTCCTCTCCACTCACCCGGCGTCCCTTATTCATTGACGGATAGACTTGCCAACCACCCTGTCCAACTGACTTTGATGCAGCTCAGCGCATAGGCGGTTGGTTAACTCATTTTTTATTTGCCTGTTGGTATCGATTGATTAGCGGTCAAAGCTGTCCTCAAGGCCTACGTTCTAGCCCTGTGATGTTTCACATTTCAAGGATACCGGCCTGCATAACACAGTCGTTGACTCAGCCAGTGTTATGTTCCTAAGTTGCTATAAGTGCTGCCTCAAAGAGAGGAGAAGACCTGGAAGGGCAAGCGTTGATGCGAGAGAGAAGATGAAAAAGTTTGGAGAGGAACGCTTGGCATCCACCTGAGAGAGGGAGGGGAATGGAAGGGGAGGTGGGGGTCAGGCACTTGCGGGTCTCATCCTGCTTGACAGTCGGCAACAGAGGCTTGTCGGGCATCAATATGGGCCTGCTCTGTTCTGGGCTGCAACCTTGGGCAGCTGCCTGCTGCCTGCTGTTCTCCAACTACTGGCGACCATAACATCCACTCAAACGATGTAGGAAATGGATAACCACCCGGGCGGGCCGGTTCGGCCGGCCAGGTCAGGGCAAGGTCATGTGCAAGGTCCCGGGCAGCACCAGCACAAAATGAAAAATCAAAACATCTAAAAAAAACTGCAAAAAAAAAAAAAAAAACATATGTTACGTACAATACTATAAAATTGCAAATCAAACAACTTTTGGCAGACGGTCGTGTCAAAATTCCTGATGAAATTGAAAATGAGGTTTAAAACTTTAAATGAGTAAATATATATGTCACACACTCCTTTGAGGCACTTTAAAGTTTAAACTTTTAACCCCTTTTAACCCTGTTTATACCCTGCAGACTTCCTAAGGTGAGACCACTGAAAAAACTTCCATGATAGGGCCGAATTGTACAGATCTCAGTGGGCACAGCAATGGCCCACCAATGGTTAAAAACGAAACACAAAAAAGGAATGGACTGGACTTCCAGACTCACATCGGTACCACTGGCAGGTGGGTCTGGGTTGCCCGAACGGACAGGTTAAAAAAAAAAAAAAAAAAAAATGGCCCATCTATTGATCAGGAGCATCACCTGCTGGAAACCGGGTCCAGCGTCCCTTTAATTGATACATCTGCTGAACGCGCAGGTTGAGCTGTGTTAATCTGAGTCTGGACCATTCGTGCTCTCGCCAGCGTCGACTGCTGACAACACCCTATCGCCCAGGCGAGATTTGACGGTGTTTGTTTTCACATGGTTTGATGTCCCGACAAGTAAATAGAAAATAAGGGCATGCTCATACTAGGGCATTTTTGACTCATCTCTGGATGCAATTGCAGTCACACGCATCCGGGAGAAGCTGCAATTGCAGTCAGATGCATTCAGAAAAGTCCTCGTGTGAGTACAGTCTAAGGATGACAGATAATGGCTACACTCGTCAAGTCCAAGCTCCCCATACCCGTGTGCTTCAGCAAGAGGTCCGACACACCAGTTGACACAACACGATCCTGCATTATAGGGATCCCACTAGAACAGAGAATGGACCACCCCACGAATGTGTGTCTGAAAATATGCTATGTTGAAACCATAGCCATAATTCCGTCCTCATACCATAAGAGAAGAATATCATAGTGTAGTATCTGTTCTGATCAGTTTAATATCTGATCCTAAAAAAAAAAAAAAAAAAGAAGAAGAATATCATAGTAATGGTCGAATACAGATCCAGACATGAACTTGGTGAGGAAGAGAGGGAACAGACCATGATGCACACTGCCCCCTCGAGGGTGGACGGGAAGGCTCCTTTGCATCCATTCACAAACTTGTACACTAAACTACCGTTTGCGAGGAAGAGATGGAACAGGTCATGCCCACTGCCTCCTCTAGGGTGGATTGGAAGGCTCCCACACATCCATTCAGAATCTTCTACACCAAACTACCGGTTTCCGCCTTAAGAAAAATCGCACGACCGTTTGAGATGGGCTCAGTTAGGATGGCAAGCTATATAATGTCAGCGCAACGATGCCAAACATCGTCTTCCCCCAAGAATTGACGCCTGGTTACCCTGGGGGGGGCGCGGATATTGTGAGGTACATACAGTATACCTTTTTTCAGCTGCGAAGCAGCCAGAAAAGTCCGCTCATGCCTCTTCGGCAAACACCTCGGCCCTGAACGACTTACGGTGAATTCTTTTTCATTGTTAAGTTTTTAACGGTGAACCTATTCATTTATCAATCCCTGAACCTTGTGCAATGAACCCAAGTCATGAACTCAGCCCCGGGCTACTTTTGAACAGGGTTACTACACTTGAACCTTCACTGTTCAGGCACTTTTTAAGATGAGCTCCTGCTGAGGCTGCTGTGTGTCGCCATGGACCAAGGATGCAATCTCACGATGTGCAGATGTGGCCAGTCGCCACAAACTCTAGTGCCTCGCCCAGGCGACGTTTGGGATTGGATTTTGCAAATGAAACAGTGGAGCCAAACTGCAGCAGGTGCGGCTCCCAATCTGTGCTATTGAAATGACATGTTCTTTGCGTACAGTTTTGTTTTTGCAAAATGTCTACTGCATTATTTTAAGCAGCTTGCCACTGAGGCTAGCCCTGGGCTTTATAAAAACAAACACAGCACGAACAGTCAACGAAAGATAATGACAAAATTTCAGTTGTAGGTTATAAACTGTAACTAAATGTGTGGCTTTATCTATTCACGGGGATACTGTTAGAGTAGAGTATTTTTTTTTAAGAAAAATGGGGCGACGGTCAAGCGATACGTTACGATCCTGCCCAATTCTTGATGCAAAACTCGATTTTCAGATAATGAGATTAATAATTAATTGCACTTGCAGAAAAAGTGGAATAAGACAAAGAAAGAGAAGAGAACGAAGAAAAGGAAAGAAGAAGAATACAAGATTAAATCGATGTGCCCTCCCCCTCCTCTCCACCTCCATCATCATCCCTAACATGACTACTACTAATTATCAGATACAAAAGAATAAATGAATCAATGAATCAATGACGCATTTTCTACAGGATCCCAAAACCACCAACCACCAACAACAATCAGTAACCAAAAGACCCCATTCCTGCCAGCATAGGAGGATCTCCGCTTGAGCACCCCCCTCTCTCTCTCTCTCTCTCTCTATATATATATATATATATATCGTCAAATAGAACTGCCCGGTAATATATATCGTCATAAACAAATATACTATATACTATATACTATATAGTAATATACATATATGAATAATTTATATAGTGTCACACATCTATGAACGAAAAGTGTGCACTTTGCGAAACAAACGATAAAAAACTATATCTATGAACTACTAAAAGAGCGCACACACCATGACGGGGAGGAGCGTGTGTGTACACATATTGTAATCCTTTCTGACTTGCCAGTGGAATAGGAACCGAACTGATGCTCCCCAGAATGGAAAAGGAGCCGGAACCATAAGGTTCTGTTTAAAAAAAAAAAAAAAAAAAAAAAAAAAAAAAAAGAGCGCACTTTGCAAAACAAACGACAAAAGAATAATACATAGTGTCACATACCTATGAACTAAAAGAGCGCACTTTGCGAAACAAACGATAAGAGTACACAAGACGAACATGAAGAGCACACTGAAACCATTCATTTTTCTCAGTCTTCTTTCAACTCCCCCTTCACTCTGCCTCGCCGCGTTGATGAAGTTGAGCGCGAGCTGCCTGCCTCCCCGTCTGCCATAACGGCCCACTTGTACGTGTGAGAACGAGGCAGAGTAAGGGGGGAGGGAATAAACAAAGAGAAGCGATGGAGAGAAGACAAAGCAAAGGGTAGGGTTAGAAAAGGCTCAAGAATCGGTCTGTCCTTGACGGCAGAGAGGACATACATGGAAGGATTAGGTGGATGGAAACACGGAAGACCTAGCTGAGCATTCTCAGTGCAACAATTGCCACGATGGCTGGCATTGAGCATAGCCACAAGACACTCCAGACAAATGGCATGTCGATTGAACGCCAACATGGAGGAGGAATGAGCACCACAAAAGACAATGCACTCGATACAATGCCCGTGGCCCCAAAATGGACATATACTGTCCGGATGCGGAGTGTGTCTGCAGTCAGCCTCTATACACACGAATTCAGAAACCATGTCATTGTACTCATTGTAACAGAGACAACGGTGGCTACAGCCGAGTGTACCAGTGTTTGTAGTGGTGCAAAGGAGAAGGTCGCATCCGGACACTATATGGCCATTTTGCAGCCATGGGTGAATGCATGGTCTTTTGTAGTGCTCGTTCTTCCTTCATGTCGGCCTGCAACCGACATGCCACTTGCAGGGAGTGCATGGTGCGCATGCTCAATCCCAGCCGAGTCATGGCAATTCCTTTACTGAGAAAGCTCAGCGAGGTCTTCCATGTGTGCTCAATGTTCATCCACCTCATGCTTGCAATGTATATCCTCTCTGTCGACAAGGACAGACTGGATCTTGAGCCTTAAGTTATCCTTTCAAATCGGGAGACACTTGAAAGTTCACCCCCATCAACAAACATGTAGGTGAACTTTCAAGTGTCTTCACATTTGACACGGCTGTAGGTGACAACACAGCCAAAACAGTGAGCTCTCCACTGGCAGAGCAACGCGTTTGTCTCGCTGATGCAGACTCTTACCGCTTAGCCCTTCTTCCCCCGAATAGAACACGCGGTCTTTATCACTGTGTGTAGACTGAAAATTGCACCAAAAATACAGTCATAATGACCGTACGTTCGACAGTCCGTTCTATTCGGGGGAAAATGGTAGCATGACTTCAAACACACTCGCAACCAGCCACGGACTGCCTTAACGTACTTGAGGGTCACTTCTTAGTAGTATATATCCACAGCCAGCTTAAAAAAGACTCCCATGACTTCCTCTCGGCCTCCTGTTATGCTGTCCAGGGAAACGATTGCTTACCTTGTCAAGGCGAATCACATGTTAAACACTTTCTGAGTTCTTAGCGGGAATGCCGCAACTGAGCAGTAACACGAGTTGCGATGGCGATATGGATAACCCGCGAACAGTTGTAAGACATCTGCAGAAAGGGGCAGCTACCAAGTACTAGGGCTTGGTTCGGAGTTCGTGACCGTTGACAGAAGTGGATTGGTTACCTACCACTTGCCCTTCTGTTTGCTTCGGCGGGGATTGAGTTGGGTAGTCAAGGCTCAAATAAAATTTCACTACATGTGGGAATGTGTGCTCTGGCCTTCGGCCCTTTGTTTTGTACGTCAAATACGATACATGTACGAGTCCACGTGTACCAACTTAGGCTACCAGGGACAATCAAGCTGTGCACCCACGCCTGGGCCAGCCAGAAATGAGGTCTCTTTTTCATTCTTTGTTTTCAAAAGCTCATGCTGGGGCATTTCTGCACCTACAGAGATATGCTCACACCTGGCCTTACCCTTGAATTTGGTGATGACTCATACTCCCAGCTTAGGCTGTTTGTAGGCCTGGCGGCTTGGCTGCTAACCCAGCCACCACCCAACAATTGTAGCCGATCTTCATGAACTAAGTGACTGAATTCCAGAGTGTTTTTTTGTCATTGAATTCATCGAGGACCAGTGGAGCATATAGCACAATGGAAGCCCAGGCCACCGAGCCTGAAACATAACGCATTGTATCGACAAAGTTCTTAATCAAAGAAAGTTCTTTGACCCTACTCTATCTCCTTGGTTATTCCAGAGCAGTTGGCTACAGGCGGAGAGCAGGTTGCACATTTCCGAGAGGGTTGCACTGAGTGGCTGACAAGACTGGTTCGCAGAGAAAACTTGTTCACTGCCCTCGTGCGAAAAGAGAGGCTGTTCATCTGGACTGCGACCAGTGGAACCTCTGCCAGGAACGCTTCGATGGTATGGTCGACATCTTCTGTCTCAAACCGCCATCACACGCAATGCATCTCTAACATAGAAATGCAACCCCCCCCAAACAGAACCACGACAGCAAGTTCACGACTCCGCTGCACTGACAACAGTGGCTGTCTTGTACATGGCTGCACATTATTTGAAATCCTCTGCTTGGCTGGTCACAATATCGGGATGGGGTTGATATCACAGGTATCAGTCTTCTTCTTTTATTTCCCTGGCCAAACGTTTGCAGGATGACCTTCTCAATTCTCTACACTCAGACCCCACCAACCTCGTTCCGATTGCGCTGATCCCTCAATAATACCGAGGTTGAGTCATCCTTATTAACTGCATCTCCATGATGGGGATCAATCCGCGTAGTCACAGTCAATTGGGGACCTTAACTAGGACAACTCTACTACGGAACGGACTGCTGTGGATCAGTCTCTACAGCTCATTCAGGCTCAACATTTGGTTTTGCTGATACCAGTCTGGAAATCTGGCGTTCCTCTGACAAGTGGAAGCTCTTTCTCCGGTGTTCTGGGAATGCCGGATCCCCACGAGCCAAAAATTTGGACCGGATTTCGGCCCAAAAACTCAATTCAATTTCGTGCAAAAAATATAATATGTCCGTTTTGACGAAATGGCTGTTATTAGTCTAGCAACTGCGTCTCCCGCATCGTCAACCGGCTACCAACATGTTATTGCCAACTTGTTGTTTCTCTAAGTCATGGACTTGGTAACATATAGTCGGTCGGTGTGCATTTCCCATCGCCTGTGGTGGAGTCTGTCCCCTGTGTGGATTTCAAGTTTCAACTCTGATGGTGGTCTTTTCTTGCACTCACCCATGCACTTACGATATGGGCTGTACTCGAAATTTTCCGTATGCAGGTGCTGCATCCACAATGTACCCAGGGCCTCTGTGTAAACCGGAGCTTCCAAAACAGGAAAAGGCAGAGAACAGGTGATTCAAGTGGGGTGCAAAATCAAAGGAGATTTCACTGACCTCCTGCTAGTTGAATCTCTAAACATCAAAAGCATGGAAACGGAAAAGCGCGTGCTTAAGTGGCGCAAAACCACTTAAGGAGGTTTTACTATGTTCCTGCTAGGACTGTTACCATGCTGCTGGTAGTAGGAGCTCTACGTGTCGGGGCATGGAAAGGGGAAAGAGGTTAAGTGGTTCAAAAAAAATCAAGGAGGTTCTTACGAACTTCCTGCTAGCGGAATCTAGGGGAGATATCGTTATTTGAACTTATTTCTGCTCGCACTATTTGTTAATATTGACTTGTCCAGCGTTTTTACTCCCTAAGAGGCTAGTAAGAGTTGCAAATACGCAATGGGAATGGCTTACAAGAGGAGGAGAGGTGCCAAGGCAGAGAAAGGTATTGTTGTATATCTGCTGCTTCATGTTGAATGCTGTTCCGGTGGTTTTTCTCTACCCGATATCTTGCTTCATTGACACTTCACAAAATCAGAGCCAACTGTTCCCCCGTACTCAGTAGAGGCTCCATCATCATCCAGTACTGACCTGGAGAAGAGCACATAGCTCACCTAACCCATAGGTATTGGTTCCTACCGATGAATTGAGAATGCACTACGGTAAAAGACTGCCACCTCTGCAGCTACTTAACACACAGAGAGGCCATAATGCTCACAACTGCTCAAATTGCAGACTCCTCCGCATGACCATCATGTATGCATAGGCAAAGAAGAAGCGACAGTGAACCCTGAACATGGCGCAGAGTTCAGAAGGCGAATGGAAAATTGCACAAGTTGATATGCAGCATACAGAAACGGAAGACGGACTTAACGATCGTTAAGACATGTGTGGCGATAAAGACATTGCGGGAAGTGAACGATCAGGAATACTGTGATGGCGACGACGAGGTGGATCTAATTAAACAAGAACATTGAAAGAGGCAGAGCGAACGGACGAAAGCATGCAAGGGAAATCTGGAAAAAAACGAGGTAATGGAGAGGCGGTAAGGAGAGAAGTGGGCAATGCATGTGGCGGGGGGGGACAACTACTCCCAGAGGGGGCAGCATACCTATTCGCCCCTCAGATTGATGTCCTGGACATGCTGCTAGAAATGAGAGCTGCGCTGCAAGAGCATCGCCAACCTATAGTGCGAATCCGTCAACCTGAGCTGCGCTGCAAGGAGGGCATGCTGCTGAACAGAAACCCAAAGAGGCATCACCAAAATGCGGCAGAGGGACCATCTACTCTCCTCGACTGGGGGGCCAGTGTTGTCATGATCCAAGCCACAGGCGCAACTCCTATAATGCAACAAGTACTTATACCGGCCGAAAGACAAAGATACCTACACGAGCTGCAACCACTTCACAATATCAGCACCAGTGTGAGCAGCCACAGTTCCGCCTGCATCTGCACCTGCAAAAGAGAAAGCCACAAACATGAGAACGCCAACCACGTACAAATTGGACCAAATAAGAGAATCTGCCAATCTGATGGTGCAGGTGGTAGAGGTCGGAACATGTTGTTCCGTCTCTAGAGCTGCAGCAGAAGCTCGAGTGGCATGGCAGCATCCTACCTGGCAAGGACTTTGGGTCATGAGGAGAGTACCAGCCGCACAGTGTGATGGAAAAAAAGAAGTGGCTTGGTCAAAAAAAGATCACTAAAAAGAACCAGTTCATGGAACCGATGAGACGATTGCTATTATAAATAAAC
Organism: Chara braunii; assembly: GCA_003427395.1. Lineage (NCBI taxonomy): Eukaryota > Viridiplantae > Streptophyta > Charophyceae > Charales > Characeae > Chara > Chara braunii. Next base: position 3,597,731 of record BFEA01000072.1, on the reverse strand, counting down.
GTTAATCTTCGCATCAAGACCATGAAACGGCTGTAGAACAATGAGCAAAGGAAACACAGGACAATTTAAGGCACTCGTGAACCACCTCTACGAAACGTTTGACAGATGCCCCAACTTGTATACTATACCACCAAAAACAGTTCTTTTGCCTTCATACTTCATCAAAGTTCATCCTAAAAAAACAAAAATTGAAAAATCTCCATTGATCTTCGCATCAAGACCTTGTTGGCAGAGGAGGCTGATTCACAGTTGCACTTGTTCCCATCTTTCTTTCTGTCCGCGAGCAAAGCAAAGGCTTCACCGCAATTAAGGAGACAGTGGTTTATTTTTTTTTTTTCCAGTGGTTGGTCAAAATTTTGAGCGGTCGTCTGCACAACAAATCCCAACTTATGTATACCATGACAACAACTATCGACAAATCGTCAACAAAGGCATCTAACACAAGTGCAGGATCAGATTCCGAACCCGTTTCAGGTGATAAGGAAGAAGCCCAACATCTGCTTACTTCCTTTGTCCACACTGAGATATCCTGACTGTGGTCAGCTTACCCTCACACCTTATGGCTGTCCCTAGAGGAAAACCATGTGAGGATGAAAGTCGTCACACAAGCAATGACAAACCAAATGAAGTGCGGCTTTTGTGCACAAGAATCCCAAATGATTCCCTGCCAACCAAGAACATAGTTCAGTAATTGATTGATTGAATCACTGTGGTAATTCACCGGGGCAGGCAAAGTAGCGTGTCAAGGTGATCCCCTTCCACCCCACATGGAGAGCTTCTTTGCCTTCACAATCCAACACGAAAGTATGAGCACAGTACATAATCCAACCACAGATGCCTGCAGAAATATCCCCTCCTGTCCTGTGACCCTTCTTAATGAAGGCAGAAATCCACAGGACCAGGAGCCTAGCGGGATGACAAAGAGACCAACCAGGGATCCAGTTGAAACTGTCTCTATGCGATGTCATCCTACCATGGGATGTCTCCTCGGACTCTTGATGAGCTGCAGAGCACAACTAGAAGTCCGACGACCTCCAAGCCTATTTTGCGGAGCTTCCCACTCCGGTTCGCCCAAGGTAGCTGTGCTGATGTGGCCCACATGTATGCGGCACCATTTTCAGAGGCCCATCGGAAGTGCTAATACCTTAAGGGGCAGCCATATGTGGGCATCATCCTGACAACAATCAGCTCGTGAATCACCCTGTAGCTTACCCTCCTCGCCTCAAGTTCTTTTTTCTTCTTCTTCACCATCTCTGTGCCCCAGCTGGTCTGGTCATTGACACTCTGGCAATTTTCTGGTCATTTCAACACAGACTGGCTCCATTTTTATGTCGTATATTAAACTATATTTGTCTGTTCCTGTGCTCAGTTATGTCTCTTTTTCTTCTTCTTTTTTAATTATTGAAGGGCGATGGCCTCCAGACAGCGGCCCTAGGTAATTCAGAATTGTAATATTTTACTCGTCTGCTTCCAGTGGAGTTTGAACTCAGGTCCGTATTTCAACCGCTGGTCCATGTCTTCTAGATGTGAAACTTCACAAAAACTACCACGGTTCAGCTCTAGATCTTCCGTTTGGCTGTCTGCTGTATAACATATTGATGCCATCCTCGCCTCGCCCATTGTTTTCTTTTCTTTTCCTTTTCCCTAAAAACACGTCCTTATGGTCCTGGCTCCTTTTCCATGCTGGGGAACATCAGTAAGGTTCCTTTCCCCTCCGTAAGTCGGAGAAAATCCAACATATTCAGATTCACACGCTTCCTTCCGTCTTGGCAAAGGGCCCCTGACCAGCATTGATTGCTCCATACATGGAGGACTGACTGTCAGCTTGCCTTCCTTCTTGAGACTCCTCTCAATTTCGGTTCGGTTACCCCGATGCTGTCTGCACAACTTCCATAAAAGAAACCTCGTTAAGAGTCCGAGGAGACATCCCATGGTAGGATGACATCGCATAGACGGTTGCCCCAATGCAAGTCAACTCCCCCATCATTTTCATGCAACCTTCCTTTTCTTTCTTACAGTTGGATTCTGATTCAGTTGGATTGGACATGCGTTGGCATTCCCCAATAAATGGGACCTACCTGTCATGTGAGCCTCTGTGTGAAACCAGGTCCCACAGCACGATAACCCAGCATCAGTAGCAGGCATCAGTAGCAGGCATCAGTAGCAAGGCATCAGTAGCAAGGCATCAGTAGCAGGAGCAGAAATACACTGAGCAGCAGGGAGCAAGCAGCACCACAGGTAGGATGAGACACAACAAGAGAACATAGGAAACGGAACAGCACTACCGAAGCTGAGGGCCACCGAAGCCCCAACAGCAAACACAGCAGAAGCATCAGCAAAATGCAGACGTTCACAAAGTCGGAGCCCCAGCTGCAGATGCAGCAACAACAGAATAGTAATAGAAAAGTGAAATGGGTCAAATCATGACAAAATGACAATATATTGGAACATGAAAACGAAGGGTGGGTTTCGGAAAGACGTACTCACGACGGGTAGACGCTTGAGCGACTCATATTGCATTATCTTTGCAAGAAGCTGCAGGCCAGAAAATCCTGGCATGATCACGTCACTCAGGACCAGATCGATCGATCTTGAAGTGTCCCTCAGTACTTCCAATGCTTCGAATCCATTTGTAACAGCAATCACTGGGAAGGCCGGACATCAGCAAAAAAAACATAGGGGATCAGCGTGCGTGGGGAGGAGAGGATTAAGGGGGCATGCGAAATTGGAAGGGGTGTTGGAAGAGAGGGCAGAGGACAATGATACCGGCCAATGCAACACACAAAAAAGCAAAATTGCTTCAGCACCAAGAGACTAAACACTCCAACAAGAACATCCACCTCACCCATTGCTCAATTTCATTATCTATTGGATAGCTCTGAGCCATAGGAAGTATTTTGCAGCGGCTCGTACACGATTCACAAGATGAATCAGACCGACGATCGGAGCAGAGCAGCTCATGGCTTCATGGCTTTCACTTCACTCCAGGTCAAAAAGTTTCATACACATTTCACTCACTGTTTGCGAATTTCTCCACTGTCAGAAGAAAAAAAGCTACTGAATGACCACCTTCGCTAGCAAATGGGGAAAACACACCTCCCACACACGAGCATAGAGAACAGAAAACTACACAAACAAAGACTGCCTATCCTCTCTCGCATCAGAGCATCTCTTTGGCAGCTCAGCAGCACTGCAATCCAACACACACAAACCCACAGCTAAACAGGAAGTCAAGGGGAAAAAGAAATTCCACGCACTGAGGAAAACCCGAGAGTGGCAAACATCTTTTCACTCATTTTCAGCAACAACGACACAGAAGACAAGGGGCATTTCATCAAAACATTCTATGCATCATGAACCCTGTAATGCAAAGCGACTGCCCGCCAATCTGTTTTAAACTCTCGTCTTTGCCTCTGGTTCGTCCCTGTAATGCTCAAAAACCGGCGTACGAGTACGTCCTCCGGAGTACACGTACATGCTCAAAAACCGGCGTACGAGTACGTTAATTTTTTTTTTTAATCAAAAAAATCTTGAAAAACAAGTATGTTATGTAAAATAATAATACAAACAACTTTTGCCTGGGAGTCATGCCGGAATAGCCAACCAAATTCGATTTACAACTAGGAAGATTCTGACGACCGGCCGGTCACCTGGGAGTCATGCCCGGGCAGGTCCGACGACCGGGTCACCCGGTCGTGTGAGAAAAATAGCCTAAATTTTTTTTATTTTTTTTTTTTTGATCCAGGGGGTTGTTCTGCGCATTGGGAGATGAGCACGAATCCGGGGTNAAAGTTTGCAGAGGGTTGAGAGAAAGTTTTTCGGACGCGCTTACAGGTTTTATAGTTACGAAGAGGGGAATGGAAGATGGAGGAGAGGGAGGTGGGGTTAGGAGGGGGTGAGGAGGGATGCAGCACACACAGCACTCGCACAGCATACACAGCACTCACGCAGCATCCACACAGCACTCACATCATACACAGCACTCATGCAGCATCAACGCAGCACACACAGCACACACACAATATGCACACACCAGTGACAGCACACACACAACACGCACAGAAACACAATTCCTCTGCTGACCATTCTTAAAACTGACTCAGTTTGATTGCTCAGTCTTCTCTCTCTCTCTCTCTCTCTCTCTCTCTCTCACACACACACACACACACACACACACACACACACACACACACACACACACGACGACAACCAAGAAGAAGAAGAAGAAAAGGATGACTTACCTCGCGGGCTGCGGGAAGGCGATGGCGGGCTGCGGGAAGGCGATGGCGGGCTGCGGAAGGGCACGGCGGCAGGGCACGATGGCACGGAACAGCGGGGCCGACGAGCGAGTCGAAGCACACTTCGCCCGCTCGATTTCGCGGGGGCATTCGGGATCTGCCCGCACGCGAAATCACGCAGGGAAACAGTTTGAAATCAGGCGATTTCTTGCTGTCGATCTTCAAGATCAATGGCCAGAAATCGCCTGATTTCAAACTGCTCCCAGCACCCGGTAGGTACCCGAAATTATTTTTTTTTGGCGGCGCAGGGTTCCGCGAGCCAGCTTCGACCCCCCAAAGCCCGAAATCGCAAAAAAAAAAAAAAAAAACTACTCCTGTGACTGCACTTGAACAACTTCTGATCAAACAGTATGAGGATCTACATGTTCCCCTGGAGGCTAGACAAAAGATCTATGACATGAGAGTTAAGCAGTGGATGGACAACATGAAGGCCTTGGAGCTAGAATTTGCAAGGCTCTTTACCACTCCTGACCTTGAGATGAACAACACTACGAGTTTAGGTTTTGGGCGTGGTACGATTCCCAAAGATTCTGTTCGTCGGCTAGGAACCCAGCAGTTTTCAAACTGGCGCACCCTCACGAGAGAGGTAGTCTAACTGAAGCCCATAGACCTTGCAAGTGCACTTGCCATCAAGAGACCTTTTTCCCGCCGACGGTATGGAGGCAGCAACCGCCTTGATGTGCACTAGCAGGTATCGGCTGAGGGCCAATCCTATGCGGATGACTCTAATCTAGATGTCACTTTAAAGGTGGGCCCCGCCGAGGGCTGCTCTACATCGGCCTTAGGTTCTAAAGATCTAAAATACGAAAAACAAAACGACGTGAAAAAATCTGCCATAACTAACAAGGGACCGCACCGTAGGTCAATGACGAAAACACAGGCTCACCTTCCCGAGAGTGCTAAGATCCCTACCAGTCTGGAGGATGCATCCGCTGCATCACGAAGAGACATCCGAGCAAACCAATATGGGAAAGAAGATAGGAAGCCAAGGTGTGCTTGCATTACGAAAAAAAAGGTAATTTCGTACAGCAATGTTTTTGCCTACAATGAAACAGGCAAGGGTTGTAGAGCAGATACCAGCACTCTCCACAGCAAGGGAGGCTGAAACGTTGGATGAGAGTCTCTCCAAGGAGCCTAAGGCTAAGCAGTAGCCTGTCCTTGAGGCCCATCTGATACCGATTCCGAGGGTGAACCATCTCAAGTCCTTTACGAAGACCCTATGGAGAATTCTCAAGGGTTAGACCTCCATTACCCCTTCGAACATACGGCCAAGCTCAGGCAATGTGTGCAGTTCCACTTGCAGGGGGGTGTGCAGTTCCACCTGCTTCATTTCGAGGGAGTCTAGTTCAGAGCAAAACAGAGCCAAAGAGGGAGTGGGCTAAGCAACTTCAAGCTCCTCATTAACCGTACTCACTTTCGAGTGGCGATTGATTGTGGTACAACTGCTAAAATATTTTCTCCACGCGGGATTTTTAAGGCAGGCCTTGAAATGAAGCAGGTGGAACTGCACACCCCCTGCAAGACCAAGGTTGGCAATTGTCACTTCTTCTCATGCGGTCATAGGTGTGCAGACCACCTCTGACACTGATCGCACCATCACACATGCTCTGAACTATTACATCATCAAAGAGTGTCCTTTTTAAAAGCGGTCATTGGCTTGGGTTGGCTTCAGGCCCAATGCCAACGAACGGTTTGGAAGGAACCATGCTTCACGGTACTCGATGGTATGTGAACGAGCATTCCATCCTTCTTGTACAACATGTGCGAGCCCCAGTGACTTTTATGAATGCGATGCAATTCTGCACGAAATGGCACAAGCGTAGAAACTACTAGAAAGGTAAGCAGATGTAGATAGCTTTTGTGAAGCCTACTCATGCGCCTTCTACTTTCGCTGCTTTTGTAGATGCTACTTCTAATAATCATGCATCTACTTCCAAATAATGCTGCTACTTCCTTTCCTATGATCCCTTGTGACATTGATGGTGGTCACGGAATTAAGTTCAATTAACAGAATTGTTGAACAAGAAGTGAAGGATAGACAGTACAAAGTTCATTTCCTGTATCATCCGTTAGAAGAACTGTACTGGATACCTCCGAAAGTTCTACTTAAGACTGCACCATGGGCAGTTAATGTGTATGAAACGTCATAACAGACACCTGCATACACTAATCCGCTAACTATTTATGAACAGACAGCAGCACTCTTTGCACTCACGGCCTATGATGCTTTGCAAGGACTCCGATGAGTCTAGTTTCTCGAAGGGACCTCGCTTTTGAGGGGGGAGGTGATGTAATAACCTGCAAAATTGCAGACTGAAAGATCTTCTTCTTTCTGAGATTTGCCGTTGAACTGAGTGACTCGCTGCGATTCCAGTATCCTGCTGAGGTTTCCAAGTACGTGCGTATGCATGATTTTTGAGTTTCGATGCGCTTTCTGGACTGCATGATTGCTTGGGTGTGCGTGTGACCTGCCAGGGTATTTGTGTGTTAAAAAAAAAAGGCACACAAGCCTTGTACTTGCCTGTGGCCGTGTTGTCAAGCAGGTGCAGCGAGGGATTAGAAGTAGTCTAACACTCAAGTAGCGGGTAGGTACGCAGAGGAAGACAAAATAAGTTATATACCCTTTTGAGACCGAAGCGAGTTTTGGAGGTCCAGTAGGCTTAGGGGTACCAATCCAGTAGTCTGAGTTTCGGGCCTGCGGAGGGGAATATCAGTCTGCAATGATGTTCCTTCCAATCCGCGGAGGTAAGGGTAGGCCTGGGAGGCCGCGCGGTCTCGAAGCCAACGCGTGAAGAGGCAATACCCCAGTATATCATCGGTGCAGGCAAGAGTTCCCTTCATTTCTCTTTCTAAGTTCATTCATTTCAGTTGCAATCGAACGGCATTGTCTTTCTTTGAGTGGTTGCACTTCAAGATAGCCAGGATCGTAACACACTGCACAATTTTATCTATACTCTGTACAGTGTACACCTGGATCCAAGCGAACATCACCACCATTGTTCAGCCCACTGGGATGCAGCTCCGTGCACAGCTCGAAGAGCGGACGCTTCATGTCGGAAGATCCTTCATCCCTCAGTTTTTGTCGTACAATTTGCCAGAGGACACGGAAAACATCCGGGCAAGGAGGGTGTCTCTGCTCATCATCATCAAAAATCACATGATAGCACCTACTCTACATCCCTCATCAGTTGCCATACTTGCTTCCCGCAGAGAGAGGCTGAGGATATGCAAGGCATGAGAACAAGAAGGGTGTCTCTGATTGCCATATGATGAAAAACACAGAATAGCACCTACGCTTTTGCAGGAGGCGAGCTCTGACCAACAGACTCGATAACAAGCCTGTTAGAGAAAAATCCAATGGGATTTTTTATCACTAAAGGCAAAGCCTCCAACGAACAAGAACACTATGCACTGACCCCTACGCATGGAGCAGCCGTATGAAACAAAAAGCAACTGCGACGAACTCAATCAAACACAAGACCTACAAGGAAGAAATACAGTGCTGACCTATGTCCTGAACAGGATAGAGTCTGCTCAAGGTGGAATATGTGACCGTAAGGGAAGAAAGAAGTTTGCTGGTAGGTATGTAGGCCCAGACAAAACAAATATCTACAATACGGAGCTATCGGGCCCCACCTTGGGTGGCTGCTGGAACATGAGGCTCTAGCAAGGAGCCTGACATTTAAAAGGGCATAGGGGAACAGGATGTGGCAAACGCGTACAAAAAGATGACAGCAAAGCAAAGACGACACCAGACAAACAAAAACAGGGACGAAACTGCAGGAGCCAAATATCTTGCAATGCTCACAGAGAACTGTCCTGGCTAACAGGAAAGCCTAAATGAGGAAAGTCGGAAACTTGCGAGGGGTCAAATGAGTGAGGGGTTGTTCAAGCGGGTTCTGTACAATCTTCCAGTGAGCTTCTACTTTTGAGTACAAAAGGACCACAATAAACATGCAGGTTCAATCACACAAACTTGTGCC
>BFEA01000072.1:3576950-3584450 GCA_003427395.1 Chara braunii | reverse complement strand
TGCCAACTCAATGTGGGGGACGAATTTGCATTTGGCCATGCATGTGTGGCTGGCAGTGGGTTCTCCCACCCACCAGAGGAATCAAAATCTTGCGATGTGTATACACATACATATACACATAGGTATTTGTGTATGTATACATACATAGGTCGATATGCGTAAAAGAAAAGTGTGTTGCAGCCACACTTCCTTTCCTCTCTCCTTCTTGACCTCCCTGGGTGACAACGAATGTATAGCATAGTAGCATACACTATCACACACACATACGGTATTTTTCTCCACAAACGAAACAAAATGAAACGAAACGAAACGAAACGAAACGAAACGAAACCCCATGATCCGTTGACGGAAAGTTTGAGAGGACAAAAAAACAGCAATCGTTACAGACAGTCACACCCATCTTTCACCGACTCGTCATACATTGTCATATATCGTCACAAACAGAACTGCCCGGTAAACCGTAGGCAGAGAGAGAGAAGAGGACAACAAACGAGGGGCTGTATATATATATATATATATATATCAATTAAAATAGCGCATACACAAGACAAACATGAAGAGCACACTGAAATCGTTCTTTATTGCATGGTAATCACATCCCAGCTTCACGGTTCTTTGGCAAGGGACTCAGTTCCCCCCCAATGGACTACAAGAAACATAACTGTCAGAAAAAAACTGCCCGGTGAATCGTAGGCAGACAGGAAGAAGAGCACAGAAACCAGGGGATGTGACAGGTTTTCGTCGGACTATATGCGGCAAATTGTATATATATAGATATATATATGCATTCGTGTGTCTGGAGAATGTGTAATTATATAGGATATGCAGGATGACGATATAGTATACACTTTGTGGCAGCAAGAAGGCTACCGGCAATAAAACCAAAGCTAGCCACCTTGTTGCATTAACTAGGGCTCAAACTTCTTTGTAGATTGGAACTACCGTCTTCGCCCGAATAGAACGCCCGGTCATTATAGCCGTATTCGGTGCAACTTTCAGTCCAGATACCGCAATAATTACCGGGCGTTCTATTCAGGTGAAGACGGTAGTGATGCACCCAACACTTCACACACACACACACACACACACACACACACACACACACACACACACACACACACACACACACACGCACGCACAGAGAGAGAGAGAGAGAGAGAGAGAGAGAGAGGTATGTATCTGGGATGCACACCGCTTCACAGCCATTTGTCCTGTAGCTGAAGGAAATACCGGATGGAAGGCTAAGTACCAATCTCACTATGTCACAAAAGAGACCAAATTCTCGTTCAGCACAGTCACAAAGATTGGAGGCGTTTCCCGCTATGTCAAGGCTGCGGGCGTTTCCCCTTGCAAGATGACACCTACCGTCTTCACCCGAATAGAACGCCTGGTCATTATAATCGTATTTGGTGCAGTTTTCAGTCCAGATACGGCAATAATTACCGGGTGTTCTACTCGGGTGTGAAGACGGTAGTCGTCAATGCGAAATGGTACATCGCGAATAGTCGCAGTCTAAGCATGTTCCTGACAAATAATCTTGCTACCTTCTTCGCCCAAATAGAACGCCCGGTCATTATAGCTGTATTTGGCACAACTTACGGTCCATATGCAGCAATAATGACCGGGCGTTCTATGAGCGGTAGACTTTTCTGCACATTCCATGTGCACTGCTGAAAATCAAATTGTAGCAGATGAAAGCTGAAATCAGGAGGAAAAGAAGTCGACGTTGTTGTCGCCAGGCATCCTCTTCTTGAGGTCCTTTTTTCCCCCTACTACTCCTCTTTAAAAGACTTGACCTTTGCTTCCTAACCAACCGAATTGAGACCGAGAATCCTCACAACAGAAACGAGACGGGAGACTTCACATTTCTTTCCCTGTAGTCAATACCAATTATACCAGACCTTCCCGATCACCCTCCCTCTCTCTCTTCCTATATAGCTCATATGCCCCTAAGGTTCAGGTCCCATTTGCGCTAAGGCTGAGGTCCCAATTGCGCCAAGGCTGAGGTCCCCATTGTGCTAAGGTTGAGGTCCCAATTGCGCTAAGGCTGAGGTCCCAATTGCGCTAAGGCTGAGGTCCCAATTGTGTGCTAAGGGTGAGGTCCCAATTGCGCTAAGGCTGAGGTCCATATTGAGCTATGCTCGTGCTTGTTGAAAGGGATCATCTGAACGCTGGGATGGGAGAAGGAAGAGTATTTGCCACCAGACAAGTGTTAACCATCATGGAACAAGGGAGGAGAGAAAAAAAAGGTGGAGCGAGAGCGGCGGGCCTCCTGCTCATAATATTGCCCCTCTCCCAGTTTTCATCTGAACGCTGCAAAAGCTGGCTGTGGTTGGCTGGTCCTGGTGACGTTCAGCACAAGTGAATTTTCTCTTTTGCTTTACGACTGACACTCTGCCAAAGGAGAAGTAGGGAATCTTCTCTTTTGCTTAATGTGGTGGTGGTGGTCTCTCCACAGCTGCGGTCAGCCGCCGCTAGTAAATCTCCTTTTCAATTTCAATTCAACTACCTTCTTCCCCCGAATACAACGTACGGTCATTATAGCTGTACCTAGACTGAAAGATGCCTCAAATACAGCTATAATGACCGTACGTTGTATTCGGGGGAAGAAGGTAGGTAAATCTCGCCACAATTCCCATTGAACGAATGGTTGTTTGTCCTGGTAGATGAATTTAAATTGAAAATAAAAATAAAGATCAAACTTCAGTGCTTGTTTATTGATGACAGGCAGGCCACGAAAAAAGAAAAAGAAAAGAAAAGAAAAAGAAAAGAAAAGAAAAGAAAAGAAAAAGAAAAGAAAAAGAAAGGTAGCAATCGCCTTGCTTGGATGTCCCTGCACAGAAGAAAGAGCCCTAAAGGTATAGAGGACAGGCGGAGAAAGACAAAAACCGGCTGAAAATGGACACACACATAGGTATAGATGACATGAAAGCCTGAAAATGGACACCTCCTTAACCCAAACACAACACCCTGCTGCCATTGCACTGAACTGTATTTAGTCCAACTTCCGGGGGCAGTACAGATATAAAGACCTCAGGGGTTGTATTTGGAAGAAGAAGGTTGGCTTCATCGAAAGGGGAAATCTTACGAGGGGGAAGCGTCTTCTCCCAATTGCCGTAGTAGATAAAAATATGAAAGCGCAGCCTCGTGGATAACTCCAGTTGAGCGATAAGGACACTTTTGAGCATACTCACACGCTTATTAAAATAAAAAAATAAAAAAGGACTTTCTCCACAGGACATGTCCGTTATCGTAGTCAGACACATTCCGTTATGGAGATACAATTTGAGCTCAGACACTTTTGAGCTCAGGTGTGGGTATGACGTTTGTTTGTGTTTGAAAAGAAGCAATAAGAAGCAGACTCTATGTCACGGATTCTTCTCCTTTACTTCTGGAAAGAACTGTCAACATGTTGGGGGTGGGAAGGAGGGAGGCAGGAGGGAAAAGGAAGCAAGGAGGGAGGCAGGAGGGAAAGGGGAGTGAGGAGGGAGGCAGGAGGGAAAGGGGGAGTTCTCCTCCGCCCTTTGTGAGATGAACGGAGGAACGCTTCCCCTTGAGAGGTTCGAGGATATGCTATCGATTTTTTCTGTGACGTATCTGACCGCCAATATAACCAGATTCATGAAAGAATCCCAGTTTGTGTCAGGGTAATGAACCCTTGCCCGGGGGAATCCATCTTCTGGGCAGTCCACCCCCCACCAACTCCATTTGAGTGTTTCCTACTTACAACAAAGATGTTCCCCCATTTAACGGAACCGCCATTATCATTTTTTCCTTGTATTTACTTGAGACAGCAACAAAAAGAACGGCAACCGCGACAGACCGTTTCATCGGACTTTCACTGACTCGACAGGAGGATGACACACACACACACACAACAGTCTGCTAAGGCCACATTTGACTGATGGGTAGACTCACCCACCACCACCTTGCCCACAGGAAGCGACACCCTTGAGGAAAGTGGTCACTTTGCTCGCACCAGCCCTGCAATCCCAGCACACTGTCCAATTTTAATTCCTAACACAATTTTAACCTTTTCTTCGTTGTGTGCGTGTGCATGTGTGTGTGTATGTGTATGTGTGTGTGCGTGTGTGTGTGTGTGTGTGTGTGTGTGTGTGTGTGCGTGCTCACGTGTGCTTCGACGGTGACACAGCTTGACTTCTGTGGGAACGGGGATTCTCCTTAATCATTCCAGAAAACGTTCAGGAAAAGAAAAAACGAACTATGGAAGTGAAAAGGGTCCTCGACAAAAAAGGGTCCTCTTCAACAACAGGGCCCTGCGCACCACTACCTTTCTACTCCAATATCGACATTCTGTTTAGACCATTTCTCGACTCATGCGTGTCATCCTTGCTTACCAGGGTCCATGCTAATCTTCTCTTTCTCTCTGTATCTTTCCAATTTTAACGGATGTCCCGACGGACACATTCTGTTTAGGTTTCCAGTGTCGTCATGGTTTTCTATTTGTTTTTTTTGGTTGGTGTCATGGTTTTTTTTGTTGGTGGTGACGGTCGTGGTTTTTCTATTTTAACAGCTTTGGGTTTTCGATTTCGGAGTTCTGGTTTCCCTAGTATGGTGTCCTTTCGTTGTCGTTTTCATTCTTACCTTGACATACAGCAAGTCTCTCTGTTAAGTTTCCTCACTTCTTTTTTCCCTTTTCTGTTGGGGGTTGGGTAGTTTGGGAGGGGGAAGGGGAGAAGGGGAGAAGGGGAGAAGAGGAGAAGGGGGCAAAGAGGGGAGGTCGGATGTCGAGTTGCTTTCGTTGCTTTCTACTTGTCTATTTTTAATTTGGACTGTTTCTCTGTTCAAGAGTGTCATTCTCGCGCAGGGGCCTATCGTTCCAATCTTAACGGAAGTCCCGCAGGACGTCGCTTCCGTTTTTCTACTTTTCCTTTCCCCCTTTGCTTCTTTTCTCCTTTCTCTTTTTTGCTTTCTTCCTTCTTCCTTTTTTAATTGTTGTCTTTTCTTTTCTTCCTTTTTCTTTCTTTTGTTCCGTGCCAGCCACGGACAGGTGAGGAATTCGTATGCTGTGGAGGTGTACCTCCTTTCCCACGACATACTTAACCACAACTTCAGTGTAGTATGGTGATTCGCCAAAAATATACTTTTTTCCTTTCTATGAGAAATGGCAAGTTATATGAAACTACACACCTTTTTTTTTTTTTTTTTTTTTTTTTTTTTTTTGACATACTTAACCACAACTTCACTGTAGTATGGTGATTTGCCAAAAATATACTTTTTCCTTTCTATGCGAAATGGCAAGTTATATGAAACTACACACCTATCTCATCCCTCTAGATCTTTGTTTCCTCACTATGTCCTAGACAATTAAAAGTACAGAAGTTTCTTCTTGTTACCCCACCCTTGGCAGAATGTATGTACCTGGACAACTACACACCAATCCAAGTACACACCAGCCAATGGATGTACCTGGACAACTACACACCAGCCAAGTACACACCAGCCAATGCATGTACCTGGACAACTACACACCAGCCAAGTACAGATCACGAGTCTCCCAATCTGCAGACCCGGGTGCAGTAATGTCTATCGAGCTGTCGCAAAAGGCGACAAGGTTCGCCTATGCTGTGTATAGGTAGACAACCTCCACTATCGTCAGACGAATGTGTCCAGAAAAGTGTCTATGTGCACGTGACATATACACCGACGTGAAGACTTCTATACATCCGTCGTTATAATGAGTACGAAAACTAAACGTCCCTCTCTCCGGGAAAAACACCCCATCATATGGCAGCCAGCTGTCCCCGACTATGCAAAAATTGATACCGTCCATACTGCGTCAAGCCACAGGTTGGAGGTTTCGAGAAAACATCCACCAAAACCGATAAATCTCTCTCTCTCTCTCTCTCTCTCTCTCTCTCTCTCTCTCTCTCTCTCTCTCTCTCTCTCTCTCTCTCTCTCTCTCTCTCTTCCGACAAGAATGGGATATCCACAAGAATCATATAACCACTGAGATAGAAACACACCGCTGTCCGGATCGAATTACTTGTTTTGGCACTATACTCTCTCTCTCGCGCGCGCGACTCCGACGCGCACACACACACACAAACACCATCCAGGCAGGGCAAAAATGGCAGGAGCAGCGAGACAGCCAGTCCCCGACGTGTCGGATTATTGAAGACAAAGAAAAGACTGAGAGAACGAGGAACGACGGAGAGAGAGGGGAGCAGCTACACTGTACGCATACACAAATGCATTATAAAGTTATTCCGCACTTCCTGTTCTCGCACACACACGCACAATCAGCACACAACCCAAGCACGCTCGCACACACACACACACACACACACACACACACACACACACACACACGCACGCACACACATGTGCGCGCGCGCGCGCGCGTGCACACCCATATTCACACACAGAAGGAAAGAGGAGGACATAGGCCATGATGGGAAGAAAAGTGAGTCGGTTATCAGGTAAGGACCTTCGTAGTTGCAGTTTTTTAGCAGAGCCCCCACGACGTGCCTCGTACAGTCATCATCCTCTACCAGCAGAACCTTCATGTGTGCAAACGGCCACGACGACTCCCGTCTATCCCTGTTCCTCTTCTCCTCAACCACCTCCCGCAGCAAGTCTTGCGTATTATCATCTTCCAGGTCCGAATCTCCATTATCGCTACCTTCTCCGCTGTCATCACTGTTGCAGAACCTTTCGCTTCCTCCCGTTCCTCCTCCTCCTCCTCCTCCTCCTCCTCCTCCTCCTCCTCCTCCTTGTACCCCTGCAGCTCCCCCTCCCCCTCCCCTCCCTCGCACTTCCTTGGTTGCCTCTCTCATTGCCTTCGTCGGCTGTCTCACCATCTCGTTCTCCACGCTGTCGCTCTCTTTGGTGTCCTGCTCAGCAATATCCATCCTTGCCACCCCATCCACCTCCTCTTCGTGCCCATTCTCTGCTAACCCTTTGGTCGTTCCTTTGTGCCCATCGTTCTCTTCGCCGCTGTCACCCTGATCCCCTCCTTCTGTACCTGCTCTTCCTCCTCCTCCTCCTCCTCCTCCACGTCCTCCTCGCCTTCGCCCTCGCGTCGGTCTCTCAATCCGTTTCTCCCCTGCTACGAGTCTACAGGCCTCTTCTTCCCCGTCCTTCTTCGCGGAGCCGAATACCTTGCGTCGTGCCTTATCCCCAGTGATCCCTCCTGATCTCTCCCACACCCCGGTCTCTTCCGATTCCCCTTCACCGGTCCCTCTACCATCCGTTCGCGCATCCCTGGCAGCTCCACTTCGAGCGGCTTTGCCATCTCCGACCCCAGTATAACCTCTGCCCCGTGCACCGCCACAAACCGTTCGGCCTGCGTTCACGGTGCCTCCTTCTCTCTGATCACCACCTTCCCCTCCTCCCATAACTCGAGTAGATTACAACCCCCTCCTCCCCTCTATGAAACGCCGCTTCTCAAACCTCCTCCTCCTCTACAAATTTTCCCTCCCAGCCACAATCGTAACCCCTTCGTTGACATTCGCTAATTTCCCAAGTTCCTTCCTT
>BFEA01000072.1:3526136-3576891 GCA_003427395.1 Chara braunii | reverse complement strand
TCTCTCTCTCTCTCTCTCTCTCTCTCTCTCTCTCTCTCTCTCTCTCTCTCTCTCTCTCTCCACGCACACACACAGAGCTTGGGACTCTCGATAATCAGTGACTGACCCCCGATAGACCCGAGAACACACTACTCGCTCGCCCTAGAGTCAAAAATTATCCCAAGGCACTTGGGCTGTGGAGGCATAGAACCATCTGTCTGCGTAAGGGATGCCCTCCACGGAAGATTCCCCACGTGTGCAGCCGCTAAACTTCTGCCTGGATCTTACTGAGCAGGAGGGATAAAACCC
Source organism: Chara braunii (assembly GCA_003427395.1). NCBI lineage: Eukaryota > Viridiplantae > Streptophyta > Charophyceae > Charales > Characeae > Chara > Chara braunii. The sequence continues at coordinate 3,576,603 of BFEA01000072.1, read as the reverse complement.
TGTCCGTCCGTACGTGGCAGACACGCCGCCGCACCGCTCAGCACAGCACAGCACTGCTCGTGCGCCTACCTGAGCTCAGCTCGTCGAACGGAGGTGAAGGTCACACAGCGCCTCACCTCACCATCACAGGCCAACACGTTGTTCTAACTCAGGCCTCACCATCACAGCCGTACACCTTGTCCTAACTCACTACTAGGTACCTATGTCAGCTATGGCTGCCGCATCGATCATTCATTAACGGACTCACTCTGCTGATCGAGACATATAGAAAACTCCGATGAACGCAACAGACAGAGAGACAAAGAGGAAGACAATCGCATGTCGCACAACCGACGGATGGATCGGTCGGCCGGAATTCCAATCGACGAGTGCTGCTACGACTGGTCGTCGACCGGACACTGGAATATTCCCCCTTTTCTCCTCCTCCTCCTCGTTCCCTGGGTTCTATTTTTCCTCCTTTCAATAACGAACTCAGCACCTTGCTCCTCCATATTTCTTTTCCCTCTGCTCTTTGCGATTTCACATTCTCATGTGCGCACGAGTTGATACTGCTACCAGCGGGCAACCCGTCTCTACCTCGATGACAGCCTTTTCCGGCCTGCCCGTCCGCCCGCCCGCCCGCCCTCTCTCTCTTTCTCTCTCTAGCCGTGCCAGCCCCCTTTTGTCTCTCGGGGGGGCCTACCGTAGTGCTCTCTCGCTCTCTACTCTAGTGTTATTCACCCACCGACACTGTAGCGTGGCCCGTCGTTAGTCCGCCGCGATCGCACTCCCTGACTGATGCGAGCGATGTAAACGGTAGCCCGCTCCGCACACCGTGGCAGTACGACCGGTCGACGGGCAGTACGCTTCGCCTATAAGATCCTCCCAGGCGGCGCCCTCAGCGACCGCCGGTCGCGCTGGCGCGGAGGCCGAAGCGACGCCCCTGCCTCTCTCGCGCGCCTTCGCCTGTGTGCACACAAATGCATCTCCTTTCTTTTCTCCTTCACACAAATGCGTCGGGGTATGCCTCGATAAGCTCCCCGCCGGAACAAATCGCGTGCGAGAAACAGATTTCTGCGGTCTCCGACGATTTGTGTGAGCTGCCGCTTTCCTGATTGGACCGCTGCGCATCAAGGCCGTCCGCATCTTTTTTTACTTTCTCGTTCGCTGCTTTCACCTCTGCGCAGATATGTGCGTCTGTGCATACGTGCCTGCGTATCTGTACGCCCATTTAGGGCGATGCTCACAATAGCAGCCGTTCCGACTGAATTTTCCCATCATCTCGTTCACATACGTCCCATGTGCCTTCGTTTCACTACCGCCACAACTCCGCCCACGGCCGATTTGGGAAATGCACGCCGATGAAATGAAAATGAAACCTCCCCCCCTCCCCCAAAAAAAAAATTAATAATGAAACCTCCCGCCACGACTACTTCTTTTGCTCATTTCCTGAGGCGCGAGTTCCCGTCCGTGCTGGAAACACCCACAGGCCCTGCTTGCACTACTCGTCATCCGCCAAGATTTGGAATGCATCGGGTCAAACTGGTCTCCACATGCAATCAAAATGTTGGCGACTGGCGAGCAGTGCGACGAGGCCCACAGACAGAGCGGGAGAGAGAGACGTCCCCGGAGCCGTCCGATGGCGGTCGTTCGCATCGCGAGATGGGCTGTGAGAAGAGAAATTGATTTGATTTTGTTTCCGAATCGGGGTTCCTCCGCAAGACGACAGACAACCGAAAGGATGTGGAGGGTCAGGGTCAAATTTTCGCGGCTGTAGTTTACTCGCGCATGTGCGTTCGCGCTGCTGACTGACTATATGGGCCTCTCCACACCACTGTCGAAATGTGAACAACAAGACAAAACGAAAATGTGGCGGGCGCATCTGGCCATGATTTGAAGGTGAGTTCAGTCTCATTTTGTATATTTCGAGAGTGATGTGGCGATGCCCTGTGCCTCGTGGACGCGGGGAACGGACCCCTTCGGAAATCGGAAAGAAGGCCGCTGAGCGACATCACGCGACACGACCGGGCCGGCTGAGGGCGGCTGAAATGTGAGAAAAAGATTCGGGTGAGAGTGGCCACGACGACAGGCTGTCGCGCCTCAACAGGAACGAACTCCCTCTCCCTGGCCTCAATCGCGGGAACGTGCGTGGGAGGATGGGGGTGAATGAACTTCTTCTAGATTTTTTCTTCGAGTCTGTGGCTTACCGTCGGGGTCAGTCGCCCAGTAGGTCGGTCGCCCGGTAGGTCGCTCCGCCGGTCGGTCGACTGGCTCGCCGGTAGGTAGGAAGGTAGGAAGGTAGGAAGGCAGGAAAACGAAGACACTGGGACTGCGGACCGGCAGGCACGGGACTGTGGGATGGGGAAGCCCCACCGCATGACCCGCTGGCCAGGACTCCGGCGGTAGCCGGGGGCAAGGTGCCATTTGTGCAAATGAGGAGATTGCGGCCGTTGATCTCTGCTATCTACGGTCCGTATCTCGTAATTCGTGCAAGTGGGACCTAACCCCGGCATTCGTTCTTCGTTGAATTTTGAGCTTAGATAACGGGAATCGACGGTCAGAAACAAAGAACACAGGCTAGAGAACCTCTCTCGTTTTCCTGTGTTCTTTTCCAGCGGAACCTTTCCCGTTCTCCGCCTGACGGTGGTGCCGACCCGTCCAGCCGATGGGTTCACGGGAGGCTCGGCGGTGCGTTTTCTACCCGTTTGAAGCCCAGGGTAAGGGTCATCGGTCGGTTTCTCCATTTCTTTTGCTGGATGAGCGACAGAAATAGGCCTTCTATTAGGCAGGTTGCTCATATAATTCTGCCTGCATTAGGTTCACTGCATTTGGGGGGGCATCATTTCCTATTTCGCTCATGTCATCCTTACCCAGGGGCTATGCTAATCTTCTCTATATCCTCTCGGCAACGTCCCTAAAGGACTGTCACAAGGAAGAATAATATTGCAATGATCTGCGCGGTTGCCGTTTGAGAAATGTGCATTTTTTCTCAGGCCACAGTACTTCAGAGGCACTTTTCTCCGGGGCTGGAAACGCATTGTGTGCCTTGGCCCTCCTTTTGGCTAGTGCCATCAGCCATTTTGCTCCGGAGGCAAGCCTTGAAAGTTGCGCCGACAGACATGTGACACGCCAACTTCCGGACCTGCGCTATCTCCCCCCCCTCCCCCCCCCTTTTTTCTCTGTCTTTCGTCGAATTTTGAGTGACCATCCGACAAGGCCTCTTTTGTATTTTCATGAATGTAATATGCGGGGCCCTCGGATTGATTTTTGAAAATTTGTCTTTTTGCAAATTGGGAATTACGCGCGCCTTAGCGAGCGTGCTAGGAATTTGGGTCGACGGTTAGGAATTTCGGAATAAGCAGGATCCGACGTGTCCTTTCTTGTGCATGAATATTCGCAATTTCGTCTTGGAAAGCTCTGGGAATTTTTGCAGAAATCTGAATAGGCATAGGACTTTCCCACGCGTCCGCTTTGCCGCGTGGATATGGTATTTTTCAATTTGAATTAGCCGTAGCGGTTTCGGTGCCTTTTTGCCTTCGCGGCAGCGTCGTGCATGCAAGCCTCCGCTCCCCACTTCCCCCGCTGTCCTCAACACTCCCTTCCTCGCTCTCATGCTCCTCCTCTCTCTTTGTAACCGTTTTCCATCTCCCCATCACCTTGCGTGCCTTTTCTCTCCTTCTTGATGGTTTGAATCTTTGTTCGGTTTCGCGCTATTCTTCGCGCTTTTCTTCTTCCCGCTCTGAACTCCCGCACCGAAACACCAGGTCGACCCCCTATCACTCCCTCTAGCCAAAGAGACACGCCGTGTAAGAGGGAAATTCCTGATACATGACAATTCTGATTGGCTACAACTGGGATCCAAAGGATTGACATGGCTTTCGACGAGCAATCCCTGAGTCTTCTCCTACCCCTCCCTGTTTCAGTCCTAACCCTTCCTAGCATCTATCCTTCTTTCCACAGCTATAAAATTCACAAGCGCTCCCGAAACTCTCTCTCTCGATTCATCAGCCCGCTTCCGGGAAGCTGTGGCTAGATTGTGTGAAGGAAAGTGCGAGTCGAAAAGTCCCGACGAGCTGGCGGTAGTGTTGGCGCTCGGCATGCTGGATCGCCCGACGGACTGTGGGATCCGAGCAGGGTCGTGCAAAGGCGAAGTCGGCGGGGTGACGATCGCTAGGGTGGATTGGCACGTGACGACCTGGATCGTCAGTGCAAGTGAGACGTTCGAGTCGGAAGTGAGTGAGTGCATGGTCTGGGGCCATGGTGGAATTTTATGGCAGAAGTGCTTTCTTTCCTTTCTACTCCAAGCTTTGTATCTTCGAATGTGAGTTTTAATCGCTCGACTTTTAAGCCGGGACGTCTCTGGACGAGATCGCCTGACATTTTGTGATTGCTTTCTACTCGTTTCTCCCTCTTGGTCTGTGTCCCTACTCTCCTTTCTTTGTCTGCGACATGTCATAATGGATGAATTGTGGTAACTTTGTTTCTCTCACTTCGATATGCGCATGCGGTGAACCGTGATTGGAGGTTTTGTTGTAGTATGATTGCAGGGATGATTGGCTTGAGCGACTAAATGATCGGGTTGCCTGGAATGTTTGATGAATGATGTATGATTAAGATAAGTGTTTACCTTTGTTGCTATGTGGACTGACGGCCCCAACCCAACCGGGCTCCGACTTCCCCTGCCCCCGCCGCGCCCCTTCCCGTACAACGAGGAAAGCACACGTGTATGCGAGTGGGAGGTACGAGAAGTCGTCGTCAAGATTGGAGGGCGTTACTACTTTCCTCCTGAATCTCGGTGCTCTGGATTCGTGGGTGCGAGTTTTGTTATCATCAATACCCACTTTCCGCCATATTCATTCTTATTGCCTTTTAACGAACTGATCGTCGTCCCGTGGGAGGCAGTGGAGCCTCATTGGCCTAACACCCTGTGCAGCGATTGTCGTCGCCTCGAGCGTTATCAGGCCAAGGGATTCCACTATCGCGCACGTGGCGAGAACGAACATAAAGAAAAGACCACTCGGTTGAGGCCCTCCACGTCTTACTCCGAATTGTGTAGCGAGCGTCGACACGACCTCATCCGAAAACGGGATACCACGTGTGTATCCGTCCTCTTTCACGTGAAACGAAGGGCGACAGCTCGTTAGGAAGTCCAACGATACTTTTTGGATTGAATTTCCCATAGTTGCGAGTCCCGCGCTGTCGGTGCGAATACCCTTATAAGGGTATCCACCCTGGTTTTTGGAAATGGCAAAAAATAAATTTGGATCTAAGTATACCGCGCTCGATAGCGCGGTTGCGTGTATGGTTTATGCTGACTGAGTGTGGGCTAGAGCAGAGAGTGTGTGGGCGCGCAGACTTGAGGCGTGCGTGATATCTTTTCCTTTTGATGATTGTGAAAAATGACGTTGATCACCAGCCAGATTTTTGTTCTTATGATTAAACTAGGATTAAAAGGATTTTGTCTTGTGATTGGTGCGCTTGCCTGTGACCAGTACGTATGCACGGAGGACGGCATCGACAACACTGTGATTTTGAAGACGTTCGATAAATCTGTGTGTCGCACAATATCTATTTATTTAGGTGTTTGTCAAGGCTAGACCCAGTCTTAGGCCTAACACTATTGATTACAGCGTCGGAAATTCATCAGAGAGATTCGGGGATCGAGACCGAGTGGCGACGACGCGGGGATATCAGAGTAGCGCGAGGCGACCAAAGAGGTTAAGGGCCCGGCGAGGCTATTCCTCTTGGTTTTGCCATCAGCAGGCGCCGGAATGGTGCTAGCGTTCTCTCTTTTTCTCATCTACCTTCTTCTACCGATTAAAGACTTATAAATGTTTTTATTATTTATCGTCATATTGTTCTCATTACTTGACTCTGACGTTCCTTGACTCGGACGAGGTGCCAGGTTTTAGAGACTGTCATAGTTGTTGAGGACCTTGAGCATATGCCTCTTTTGGCGGGCCCGCTTGGGTTTCTGCGTATTCGAGATGCTAGCTAAATTCCTCTATCCTACCGCCATTGACAAACATGGACCGAAAGAATTCAACGAACATAAGAGCCGACGGGTGATTTGACCTACGACGCATAGGAAACCTTAGCGGCGGGGACCTTCGGCGAGTGCGCCGTCCGCCAACCACGACCGTCGCAAGAGGCTTGAATGGGCATGCCCGTCGAAGCCGGAGGAGGAAGACAGCGGCCGAGGACATAGTGAGAAGGCGCACAGTCTTGTCGAGTGCCCAACTGGCCGGTGAACCCTTTTCCACTTCGGTCTTCAAAGTTCTCATTTCGAATACTGATTACTGCCGACAAGGGTCGCACCTAGACCCGACCGGCTCAGTTTTGGGTACCCCTGGGCCGTGGCCCAATGTTGGTCCTTCGGAGCGGGCGGTACGTGATACTGCAGGTGGGTAGTACTGGCCAAGAGTCAGTTAGTAGCATCAGGATCAAGTTTCTTCGATGGGCCGGTCGTTGTACCACCCCTTCAGTCCCCTCCCCCTATGAACATCAACGGTCTTTGCTTAGTGCCGCTCAGGGGGATTGTCGAGCGCTGCGCTAGTAGCAGCGGGCTAAGCAAGGCAACGCAATGACGGTGCTATGGTAGGGAAGCGGGCGCGAACGGTGCAGAGTGACGAACAGGCTGGCGGACGACTGCCCAACGTAGAGCAAGGGCAGCGGTACGGGGTTGAACTCGAATGGGAAGTTGCAATAGGTGCGCACGGGGAAAAGGTTGAATTGGAGATGGTGGAAGTAAGAGGGACGAATAGGGCGCAGTGGGAGAGACGGAGCTCGTTCATTTGGCGGTAGAGTTAAAGGGGAGTAGGAATAAAAAAAATGAGCGTGGACGCGCGAGGCCGATGCATGCAAGGCGGGGACAACGCAAAGATCAGAAGGTAGTATGAAGTGGTGTGAACCTGGACGTGGGCTAGCACCAGGTGCATTCTAAGATAGAGCTGGAGATGGCAATGGTAAGTAGAAGTTGAAAACGTGTGCCCCGCTCATTTCTTAATGAAATCAAGCAGTGAAAAGGGCTAAACATGGGTTTTTGGGTGGGGCGACCACGATGATGGACTCCGAAAGATGAGTAAGAAAGTGTGGAAGAGGTTAGTACAGAAATGTGCAGCGCGAAGCTGTCGGAGCTTGAATATGGTGAAGGGAAGGAAGACGGTTGCGCACCCGTTCCTTAATGGAAACGGGTGAAAAGGGAGTCGTTCCTAGTGTTTTGGAGGAGGGCGAACCCAAATATGGTGTTAGTTTTAGTAGGGAGTCATTAGATCGGGAGTTAGGAAGAAATAGCAGTGCGCAGACGTGCCGTGGGGAAACGGGTGTGGTGAGACGTAAAACCAGGTGTTTCGCTCGGTCCTTAACGAAATCGAGCGGGATAAGATTTGAATAAGGGTTTTTAGGCTGTCGTGAGTATGATGGTAAGGTTAGATTTAGAGTTCGGTAGTTAGTTTCAGAGCATGTTAATAAGAGAGTGCGCGAAAGTATAGGGAGTTCGACTATGGAAGGAAATGAAATGTCAATATTTCGCTCGATTCACTACAAAATCGAACGGGGTAGGATGTTATTTCGGGGTTTTAAGCTAATGCGAATCGAATGATGAGGTTGGTTTTCAGAACTAGTGGACCAACTTTTTTTTGCACGGTAAAGGTAAGTTGCCGCGTGGTGTAATGTATCTTCCCGTCTTTAAGGGGAAGATTCATTTTCATTTTGCACATTTGATGAGTAGTGAGACGGGGCCCATAATAGCATGTGTGACTTATTGTAGCGATCGTTTTCCTCGTAGTGGTCGGCACCGGCACCCTACTGGTCATGTTCGGGGCCGTAATTTGCTTCACCATGTCGTTTGGGTTCTCATAGCAGATATCTTTGCGGCTCGTGGTAAGTGACCATAGGTGCTACGCTCTATCGTGCGACTTACGAGCTTGTTTTCATTGTCGGGTTCAGCATCGCGGTAGGATTGATCTGGGAGTGGCGCTGATCTCCACGTTGGTGCAGAACCCGTGTGCTCGTCGTCGTAGGGACGCTACTTGGGCTAGTCGACTTTGGTACCGCCCCGATCACCTCCTTGAAACTAACATTTCGTTAAAATTGACATTTTAAACTATTTTCACGAAATTGGGCATCCAAGAAAAAACTGAGTTTTTTAGCGTGTTTTTGTGCCCACGACATCGGACCATTGATGGTCCGGTGTCTTGGGGACTCCGGACCATCTGATGTATCTCATCGTAAAGTACCGTCAAAATACATCCGAGGGTCAAAACAAAAGAAAAAAAATTGAGGCATATCAGATGGTCCGGCGTTCGCCGGACCATCAATTGTCTAATGTGGTCGGCGCAAAAAAATGTAAAAAAATACTGTGTTTTTTTGGAAGTTCGATTTCGTGAAAATAGTAAAAGATGTCAATTTTAACGAAATGCCTGTTTTGAGGTAGCCAGAGGGAGAAAAATGCGAGGAAGACAAGGGAGGAGCGTGGGCAACACTGGTTGCGTACGTGGTAGGGAACGCAACTAACGTCCTCGTAAGCACAGATGATGTGCGCCTGGACCAGGACATGATCCTGATAGAGATACATGCGGGAGATAGAAGAAAGGACTACATAACTACGGGGTCGAATGGGGTAAGGCAATGAAACGTAGTTCTTTGGGCATTGTGGGTCCGTTACTGAGGATGAAAATTGGTGACGAAATAGTAGCCTTCCAACTACGAAGGAAGGGCATGTGCAATGTGAGGAGCGTCGGAAGGGGGGGAGAGAGGTAAAGGAGCCGGATGAAGTACTTACCCGATCGCTGTATCCGTCTGTGCCATAAAGGAAGATGCGATCGCATTCTACATACTTAGTGGAGAAGGGTTGATGTATAGAATTGTGGGACCGCAGACCTACCTGTTGGCTGGTGGGCCACCCGTTCCACCAGCTGAGGTAGCGAGGAGACCAGCTGCGAAGACTGTAGACTCACCGATTGGTTGAAGAACTGCTCGGTCAGCTGTGTCTAAGTAAAAAGGGGCGAGCTGCAAGACTGAAGTCCCGCCCGCTGGCTAATACTCTGCCGATCGTATCAAGTGACGCGGTTGCCTACAGGCTGCAAGGAATAGGCCTGGTCACTGCCCGGGGCGTTGTTCATTCTATCGAACGGAGTAGCGGGAGGGGAGCCACGGGGCTGCGGACTTACTTGTGGTCAATGGGTTTTGGGCCACGAGCTTGCTAAGAGAATTGAGATCGTTGAAGGAGAGTCTTTATTGTGAATTTGGAAGGTCGTCAGAAAGTCAACAGTTGAAGGTTGACTCCAGTTGCTTGAGCTTGTACTACGTCTGGCAGTGAGTTAACTGACACGGGACTTTGACCATCATTGCAGGGCCCTCAGGCGTATCAAGGCAACAAGACCCTCTTCTGGGAGTTGAGTCTGTCTCCCTCTTGTATCTCGAGAGTCTAAAACTTCTTCTTCTGTCCTTCTTAATCTAAGTCTGGTCTTGTTCTGAGAGCAAGGCGACAGGCGGGATTGCAACATGTAGGACCGCAACAAGACTCTGTGGGGAGTCAGCCCACCGATTGCGGGAGCTCTGCCGGAACTCAGGGGGTGGTCTGGAGGCAGGGAACTGAGAGGTAACATTTCATCTCCTTCTATAAACCATGTTATATCCCTTAACTACACACCTTGCTATGGTTGACTGAGTATATTGTCTGCATCCCTACTTTGACTTTCAGTGTGACTTTCAGGACAAACCAGACTAAGTCAAGGAATGTATGTGCAATGTCAGTTTCAGTTTTATTGCTTGATTGAAAGTAGATTGTAGGATTGCATCTGGGGGAAGGATGGGAGGAAGGCATTATTGCATGTTTGACTGGGTCAACCAAAGGCTGGGAGAGTCTCCATAAGATTGGAGTGCCCAGTGCTAGTTTATTTTGGATTGTCTGAAGGACCAGACAAGTTCTCATAAGTTTGAGTGGTCTGGTTGCTTTGACTTGTGAGGGTTGAATGTGATTGCCTTTTCAGGGACCAAACATTTTTCCATAAGTTTGGATGACTTGGTCGCCTTATTTCTTTGGGGTTTTCTTATGTTTATTAGTTTCTTCTTGTTTTATTCTGAAAAAAAAACTTAGGCGACGGACTGGACATGTTCCCATAAGTTTTAGAGGTCTGGTCTCAAGCCACGCACATGCTGGAACCAAAAGGCTAAATTTGTTTATATCTTGTATTATATTACTTATGAATAGGCTAATCAGACATTTTTTCATAAGTTTGGATGACCTGGCTATAACTTATCATAACTGAAGAGAGTACTAATTAAAAATAAACTTGTGGTACAAAGAGGTAGAGTGAATCTTGAGCTAAAGATGATCGGTTCAGTTATATGTTACCTCAAAAGACTAAGTGCAGATAATTATATAAATCTTGGATACTTAAACAGTTCAGGGCGACTAGAATTATATCCAAAGAAGAAAAAAGTGGTTGTGCAACCTGTTCGTGTACATTCTATGGCTGAGCTAGACAGACTCCCATAAGTTTGGCTAGTCTAGCTTTATGCCTTTTGTAAGTTGGGTATAAAGAGATACATCATTAAGAGACTATGAACTATTGTTTGATAAATTGGACTTTGGGGATTGTGAGAGTATTTACTTTTGTGGTTTGGTCTGCATGGGACTGAGTGCGGCTACTACTTAGTCTGAGTTTCAGTGTGATAGGCAGTTGCTTTAGTTGCCTGCCACGTGCTAGAGTCATAGGAGTTAATTTCAATTCCTGCATTTTCTGAGCTAAGTTTTTTTAACTTAGATCAATTTATGCATTTCCTGGGATCTTTTATTATATTTGGTCTTGTATAAATCTTGGTAAGTCACTTTCTCCACGGGAAGCGCTGCCGAAATTTCTGCAAAACCAAGGAGTTAGTCAGATTTTGTCTTTTTCATAATCTAGTTCTTTTGACTTTTTGGCTTAGTAAAAATATGGAAAGCCTTATTTTCTGAAGGGAGTGCTGCCTAAATTTTTGCTAATTCAGAGAGTTAGACAAAATTAGGCCTTGAAAAGTCAAAGTCATTTTAGATTCTGAACTTAGCTTTGTATAAATCTTGGAGGCGCTGCCAAAATTTTTACAAAACTAAGGAGTTAGTTGAATTTTGTCTTAGTTGAACTCAGGTTTCATGTCTGAGTTTACATATGACTTAGTATAAATCTGGAAAGTTTACGTTTCTAAAGGAAGTRCTGCCTAAATTTTTACTAATTCAGGGAGTTAGACAAAATTTTCACTTTCCAAAGTTAGAGATCGTTTTGTTTTCATATTTGAGTTATTATAAATTATGAGAAGGCACATTTCTTACGGGAAGCGCTGCCGAAATTTTCTTAGTTTAGAGGAGTTAGATTATATTTTCACAGGTGACAATCTTGGAAAATTTCACTCTGTATAGAGGAGATTATGCCAGGGTCTNCGAAATTTTCTTAGTTTAGAGGAGTTAGATTATATTTTCACAGGTGACAATCTTGGAAAATTTCACTCTGTATAGAGGAGATTATGCCAGGGTCTACCTTTCTTTTGACACTTGCTTAGGGGTAGACTCAGAATTAGTTAAGTAGAATGATTCTTGGTGAAATCGTGATATGGAGATTACTATCGATTTGGACTTATAGATTTAGCATGGGGATTAATCTGTCTTATGTTACAGGTCCTCTTGCTCGCTTGATTCAAGATTTGGGCTAGATCCAATTTAATCCTACAAGGATCATCTTCTGTTATCACTGATAACAGGCCGGTTGTCAATTTGTCGGTTTACGACTCAACTCCAATACACTCTTGCCACTCAACCTAAAGGTTTTAGCCTTGTGATTTGAATTGTTTTGTTGTGTTTTCACCCGGACTTTATTTGAATGGTCATTTAAAGAAAAGTACTGAGTATTTTATTTTGAGAGTTGCACAAAAAGTGAGGCTTGTATGGCTAAAAACAAGGGGTGCGAGTGCAGAGAATGGTTGAAGTTGACCTCGTGTTGTGCATGAACTTTTTGGTTGAATTTTTGATGTGATTGCATGTATGTTTGGTAATTCAGACTTTGGCATGACACAAAAGAAAAAGAACAGAGAAAGAAAAAACAAAAATCAAATACACACAAATGAAAAAATATAAAAAAACAAAGAAAAAAAACTAAATCACGCGNCATTCTTGGGGATCAAGGGGGAGGTTCTCAATCGGGGTCATTGGACGATACGCTCTCCAACCGTTCCCTTCTTCAATCACCCTGATGCGATAGACCTCTGATTTCCTTTTCCAGATGAAAGGTTGACTATTCCCTTGTATCCGCCCTGATTCTGTAATAGGGTAACATTCAATCCAGACTTGTGTCTGATCGACTAGGTGCACTAGGCCTACTTGTGATTCATGGTCAAGTAGCCCCACCCAATCATTTTCTTCCGACGTTGGGCCTTTCTTTAGCCTGGTGTACCATTGGACGGGAAAGCTATCAATAGGTTCTTCCATTGTAGACTCGAGGGAGTGGCAGTAGCGCAAGCAACTCTTCATTCTTGCTGCACTTTTCCATTCTCCGTTTGCCCCATCCCATAGGTCCCCCACCCTCAGCACCCCGTGTTTCACCCAGATTTTCCAGGGGGAATCCGAGTTGTTCCTTACCCGACCGAGGGAATCTGTGATTAATCTATTGCCGAACAGCGGTTGCCTGACTATCTCCTCCCATCTGTCCAGGGTGGGGCGGTCGGGGGGTGGGAGTCTCCTCCACGTGCGCAGAAGGCGTATCCAATGTTCGTCCACCGGGTCACCATTCGTGTATTTCCTGGGGAGTCTCCAGTATCTGTCCTCGAGCCATATAAGAGTGTCTGTTTCTGGTGGGGCTTCCGGGGCCAAGGCCGCGATTGGCGTTAGCGCCAGGGGAACCCAGGGGGAGGAGGTTTCAAAGATAATATGTTGGATCCAGTGAACGCTCAGGGCCTGAAATTGTGTGGGAGGGTCCACTATTCCAAGCCCTCCCCCAACCTTAGGCTGAACCACCGAGTCCCATGCCACTCGACTGATAACGTGGGTATTCCTACTGTCCCCTCTCCATAGGAAGGCCGCCATTTGTTGCTTGAGCGTCTTAGGCCCACCTTTGCTTATGGGCCAAAGAATGGCTCGATACCATAGAGTGGCAAGCACGACATTATTTATAACCAGAGCCCGCCCAAAAATTGAAGTGTGTTTGTGATTCCATTGCAGCAGCTTGGCCTATGCCGGCGACCTTGATTATTGTCTTTTGTGCATGTCTATAGCAACCGTTTTTTTTTTGTTTTTTTTTTTCCAAATGTTTTAGAGTAAATCCCGTTTTTTTTTTCTTTTCGTCTTTTTTTCAAATCCTGTTTTCTGTCACTGTTTTTTTTTTTTTTTTTTTTTTTTTTTTTTTTTTTTCTTTATTCCATGTTCTTCTCCAAGCACGTTTGGGAAGTTAGCACCCGGTAGTTCTTGGCTCGGCAAGGCTCGGCATACCGGTCGGCCGAGGCTCAGACTTGATAGCTGGGCCAAGTACTAGTGGTTTAACCCGTCCAGCATCCGAGAACAGCTGGGACGGCCACACCTTACTATGGCAACCGCCCAAAGGTATGATAAAGTTAATGTAGCCCTAACCATATAGCTGGGCAATTGAAAGATATGGTTGCCGAGCCAGACAAGCCAATGGCACACCACCGACAATGGCGAGCACGTAGTGCAGAGCCGATAACGTATGAGGCATGTTCCTTAGCACGAAATGCACTAAAATTAAGGAGCGTGAAATTATTAGAAACCCTTGACCATGGAGGTCGAGGGGTCGATTAGGTTAATGTCGTGTCAAGCAAACCTTCGGGTCGGGCTAAGACGATTGGGGGAGGGGGGGGGAAATCAATGTTGGGTTCGACAAAAATTGTTGTTGGTATTCAAACTTCAGCAATGACAAGACCGGTGTCGAGCGCATTCGTCCCGCAAGGGACCCTCCCAGCCGCGTCATGCAGTATTTAGCAGAACTTCTAACTACGTGGTGCCGCTTCGACCGAGTGTGTTAACCATACCTCTCGCAACCCCCTACAACAGGATAAGGTCACGTGAGGTACAACTTACCTCTACACGTGGGAGTTGTCATCATCCCGTCGGTGGTTCTATCCTCGCCGAGCTACCAAACCACATGCGGAAGTTTCTTGAGTGCAATCGCAAAGGTGGTCCAGTCAAGAGCGTTTCTTGTTCGTTATAGCAAAGGGGGAACGTGCGGTTAATCACTTAATCAAACTCGTGCGTGAATCGACGTTTGGGGGGGCTGACCTCCCAAGCGCTCAAATCGTGCCTAGTCTTTTTTTCAGCTCAACCCATAACTCTTTGGTACGTGTATAAGGAAATGTTGCACACTAGGCTTCGAATAAATTTGTGAGACGACTCATACCTCATCATATCAACTAGTTATGCATGCATGCGCAAGCAGTCGCAATGATGGCGTACTATGTGGTGCCCATAACCATGCGGTCCATTCTGAAACGTGGGATCACATTCGATGCTCAAGTGTCAGTTAGAGTGCGCTGTCGGGCGCATCGGCCCCCGCGTGAGCGGGGGCCCTCCAGGCTATGTCACGCAGGAGTTAAAAGAAAACAAAACCAGAGACAACTTCGGACGATGCATAGATAGTCCCGCGAACCGCCGAGACGGACGCGGTTGCATTGCCCCTTCGCCGCTCTAGCCGGGTGCGCCAGCTGTTCATCCCGCGGTCCCCTACGACAGGATAGATTCTCGCGGGGCACATCTTACCTTCCCTATGGGCAGCACCTCAACTGAGTGAGGATGCTGCTGGCTAGCCCTGCTTTTATAGCTAGGCTAGAGTGGTGAGTAGTGTTACGCTGCCAGAGTGCTGAGGGCCAGCGAGTAAGAGGAGGAGTGGAGTGGAGGTCTGCAGTGAGGGAGGAAAGGAGAGGCTACCATAGCTATCGGGGTGCGTGGTGCCAGCAGGAGATGCTGTTGTCCGCGGCAGGTCCTCGGCAAGAGGTGCAGGGGAAACTCTGCCCGTTTTGCACGGCGGCGGTCGTCATCGACGAGTGGTGCAGGGGAGACTCTGCCCGTGTTGGGCTGCGTCAACAACCATTTATCGTGAGGCGCAGGGGAGGCGCTGCCCATTTGGTGCGGCAGCGGTAGGGAGTTTTTTGATAGCGCAGGGGGGGTGTTGTCCGCTTGGTGAGGCAACGACATTGTTTTTTTGGTGGTGATGGGGAAGTGCTGCTGGAATTTTTCGGCTGCGACAACATTTTTGATGGCGGCACGGAAGCGCTGTCGATTTTTTTTTGGAGGCACGGGTACGGCGGTGCATCCGGTGGGACCATGCTGTTGAAATCTTAGCTCGGCGGCAACGTTTTTTTAAGGGGGAGGTGCTGCCAATTTTTTTTTACGGTGGCGTGGTACCGGTTTCGACGGCGCGGCGAGCGGCAGTCCCGCTTTTAAATTTTGATGTGCACAACCATGGTGGACTATTCTTTCATTGATCCGGCGGTAGTATGAACACTGGTGCACATTTGGGATTGTGCGGCAGTGGTGTGTGGACCGACACCATTAAAAAAGTGCAAAGTGGTTGCACGCGGCGATGTAATTATGGGGCCCGCGACACCTGCAGGTTCAATGGGGGCCACCTTTATTTTTTTTGCCGCGCGCAGTGCAAGCGGTTTTGAGTTATGAACCACCTACTATTATGGCGATGGTGTGGGACTGCCTTGGGACCATCTGGGACCACTTTGGGACTAGGTGGGACTAGTTATTATGATCGGGACCGGCATGTTGGTGTGGTTATTGCGAGCGGACGTGATGAGAGGCGGGTCAAGACAGCCGGATCAAACTTCACTCAAGGTCAGTCAGTTGATTGACTCATATTTCCTTTCACACCTGTGTGAGCCCACACTTTGCTTGACCCTGTTCATTGAATGTTCAAATGAAAAGGTAGAGGAAAGTTGTGTGAGTCAAGCATGTGAATGAAAAAGTCTGACTTGTGTATGGGTTGCATTGGTTTCCTTTGAAGTTGTGCGTTGGGTATGACTGCCCTTTCTCTTTAGGAAGCATCCAAGGCGGGGGTTCGTATGCTTTCGGAGCCGGCCCTGTTATCGACTTGGAGTGGACTCAATTCGTCGAAGGTGGCACTTTGCGGACTCGGTGGTGACGGCCCAACCTATGAAATCCGGGTCTTTGGGCACGGGCGAGGGGAAGGAGTGTCCACCGACCACTTCCTAGAGGGATAGGTGCATTACGGCACAATGTGGGCCAATCCTCATCGAATCCAGGGCGACGTGGGGGTTAATTATGTCCTTGCAGGTGGTTACCTTATGTGCCACCATTAAAATAAAAAGTTGGAGACATAAGAAGCTCCAACCCGCAAGAAGGAGTAGATAATGAAGGTAATGGGTTTCTTTACGCAGTGATAAGGACTGTGGTTTTGTTTTACGTAACTTGACGATGATAACGACGTGGTTTTGTTTTACCTTATGTGCCACCATCATTTGTGAAACATAAAAAGTAATTATTGTCCATGAGGATAAAGCGACAAACAAAATTTTGATCCGTTAGATAATACTTTCCTCCAAGCAAGTTGGATATGGTACAGAGGTGTGGTCGAACCGAAATTTCAAACTTCGGTCAGGAACCAGATCACTTGTTGATCGGCATGGTAGCAGTGAAATTGATTTGCAGAAGTCATTCCTGACAGGGTTTAATGGGCGTCGACAAACGCAACCGTAAGTTAAAGGTTAGGATGTCCTTCCTAATCTTTCGTCAATATTGAGTCTCTGCCTTGGAAGCGGCGGAATAATAACCTCTTCAGTCATATTGGTCGGGAAGAATAACTTTGGCAGATCGTCTCATCAAGTCAAAATTCAATCTTGTGCGATTGGATGTAAAATGTATTGATTTTATTTATTTATTTTGTGGTCAGATAATTATAAAGGGACTCGGATTATATTGTGGGTTTCATGTTTGGTTGAGACCGTCCCAGTCGACCAACGTTCGTTTCGCACCTAGGAGATCAGCGCCCTAGGAGAAGGATAACGCCTGGGTTCACTTGGCATTAACCAAGCGTACCTATACTCCAACGAGCGAGCAAACGCCCTCGACGAACCTACCTCTGCAATTGCATGTAAAAACTTTCGCACGTGGGTCAGTAGCTCGGTAGGGATATGCCCCTGAGGGTGGTGACAACCCCTTAGGAAAGGTAAGATGTGCCCCGCGAGAACCTATCCTGTTGTAGGGGACCGTGGGATGTACAGCTGGCGCACCCGACTAGCGGCGAAGGGGCAATGCAACCGCGTCCGTCTCGGCGGTTCGCGGGACTATTTATGCATCATCCTAAGTTGTCTCTGGTTTTGTTTTGTTTTAACTCCTGCGGGATATAGCCGGGAGGGCCCCCTCTCACGCGGGGGTCGATGCGCCCGACAGCGCGTTGAGGGGTCATTCTCTTAGCAAGCGTAAAAACACATTGAGTACTTTGTCATTTTTTGCACCCTATAACCAAAATAAAGTTAACAAGTAGAGTTAAGGGAATCTCTCTTTTCTCTCAATCCAACTCACTCAACTTTTATGCATGGTCAATCGAGTCACGCGGACATACAGGGTACAACCATAATGGGTCATTGAACACAAGTCGATCACTCTTGCTTCAATGATGACCATGATGTCTTTCTTTTCCACCTTCCAGTCACTCTTGTAAACAACAATGTCGTATTCTTCATGATCTTCACTGGTGCTCACAACCCTTTCAACATACTGCATCTCGACCTCAATGAGGCGTTACGTTGCTAGAGGAATCTTGAACGACCGGTCAGGCACTGCATACAAACACACAGGTAAACAACAACGATATGTCTAAGACTTCCATACATGTGGGGCCTTTTTGAAAAATAGATACAAGAAGCGAACACGAGTTCATCACGGTGTTTGCTTGCCTGCTTCGCTGTCGCTGTCACTTTCCACAATAGATAAAGTGCAAACTTCACGGTGCAATTTTTTCCATTGTTTCGTCCCTATTCCCACAACTTTAAACATCCTTAGAGAAGCTGGCTTCACAAACGGGATCGTCACATGTTTGCCTTGTCTTTCAACTTTGTTTCGCAATAACGACAGCGTTGACAAGGCTTGCAAACCACGACGTATAATATTCTTGTCACGGTTCCTTTGCGAGTGCATGCGAGACGCTTTCCACAGTCCCTTACGCAGACCTGCACGTCATCAATGTAGAGACCACAATCATGACCGATAGTAATAAGTAATATGAGTGACGTTCGTTTTAATATTATTGAAAATCCATTTAAACAACATGAATGTAAATAAACATTAATAGCAGTAAAGTATTATGAGCAAATCTTGTACTTCATGTTACCAATTTGGACGCACTATGAGGCACGCTACATATATGCAAATAAACATGGAATAATTCCAATGAAGTGCGTTACGAATTTGGACACACTATAAGGCATATTACATATATGCAAATAAACATGAAACAGTTTCAATAAAGTGGGGCAAAAAAAAATGAAAAATCGACTCTCGTTTACACACAATATTACACATATATTCCCTATGTGAGGTAAGTGCTCACCTCAGCGACTAACTGCGATTTTTCCTTCAACATCATTTTCTTTCGCACCTCCCAACTGCCTTGATGTGACAGAGGATTCTTCGATGGTTATTACTCGAACAGATGGGCTTAACAGTTGTACAGGAGTTTGAAGTTTTTTCTCTTGTCTTTCCTCCACAGGTGCGTGTTGATCTGGAGTAGTCAGTACAATATGTCCTTCATCCTCTTCGACGTCGAGTACTTGGATTGCTTCTTTTCCCACGAACCCCTGAAGAGTGTCGTTTCTTGCTGTAGTAACGCATACAATAGACGAATCATGAGACCCTCCTTGTGCCTTCTCTGGCAATATCGAACTTTGAAATTCGGTAAGAATGTCGAAGTCGCCGCCCAAGGTCTCTTCATCCAATGGACTGTTAGGCTCGACTTCCGGTTCCAGCTCAATCAGGGTTTCCTCCATTGCTGTTGTCGTTCTGCATACAATAGGCGCATCCTGAGACCCTCATTGTGCCTTCTCCGTTAATATCTGACTTCGAAATTCGGTAGGAATCTCCAAGTCGCCCCTGAGTGTCTCTTCATCGAGTGGAATGTTAGGCTCGACATGCGGTTCCGTCTCCCCCACAAACATAGTTTCATCCATTGATGTCCTAAGCCGCCCTTGACTTTCCAACCCACATGATATAACATCCATTGAGTCCCACATATAGCCGTGCGGGCTGCCAATATTGGCCTTCTCGCCAACTGGAAAGATACTTGCGCCGTTGGCATCACACCATACAACATCTGTCATAGTGGCACCTGTGAGTGTTGTGGTGACACTTAGCCCACCTTCACATCCATCAACTTGTCCTTCTGCAGTGGGCAGTTTCACCTGTGGCAAACCAGCGATATTGGTATGTCCTCCTACAGGACTACCGCTGCCTTCGTGTTGACGATGTGGTTGTCCTTCTGCAATACCTCTTGTTGGCTGATCGGACGTAGATATTTGTGATGTCCCTCCACCTGCATTACTCCCTTCCTTATCATATCCTCCCTCATCACCACTTGGGTGTTCAACTCCCTTTCCACTCGCTCTACCGCTAGGGCCTTGTCCTTTTCCCCCTCTGGTGTCGACGCCATCTTCAATATGCCAGTTGTATCCATATGCGGGGCTTGTTTCTCTATCATAAAAGTCTTCCAAGTACTCAAGTCTTCACAATGCTTTGAGTTCTTGAAAAATCTCTTTCTTCCTTGTGCCCACTCTTGATAGAGAAATATTAGGATTGAGTCGAGCAAGCCGCTTCTTGATCTGATCCTCTGCATGCAAATAAAACTTTGACTGTGACATACGTCTGTGAGAACAAAATTGTCACTGTCCATCTTGTTTTATTGCCATCACCCATTGTCCTTTCGCCAGTGTCGGTTGAAAATGTTGTGGATGCCATACGGTGTCGTGACCCTACTTATCATCATCCATTATCGTATGGTCATCTCGACAAACGATAGGCCCTGTCAATTTGGCGATGTCCGCAAGGATCTTATCCCCAATCTCATACTTCAGCGCCTCTTGAGGTTCCTTTCCTGTGCGATATGAGAACGAATGAGCTGTTGCAAAAAAACAGGGCTTTGTACAAATGCTGACAAATTCGTTAATAACTCGGGGGAGGCCTCAACACCGAACAAAATTATGAAGGCCATCTTCGGATCGGACATCACTCCTGCTGATGATGGCACTCATGTTGCCAAAGCGGTCGTGCTATTAGGAGGTGTAGTTAGTGGCAGTGTCGTTGCGTTGACAAGCATGATAGCAGAAGTCCCAATTGAAGGAGTCCCTGATGATGTCCCAGCTGTAACCATCTTCTGAGAAGACGAGGTACTTGCCTTTTGCCTTTCACTTGCCAAGGCCGCTTGCAAAGTACCATCGACACTTTCTTCTTCTAAGTCATCAGTGTCGAATTGTTCCCAGTTCGGAAAGTAAGTTAAGTAGGCAGTGAGCGTGAAAGCACCGATTTGTTCATCAAAGTACATGATTTCCAAATGGTCAAGGAATGCAACCTCTTTGTCTGAAGAGGCTTCATGATAACCTCGTAGAAGGGGTCTCAACTTTTCGCTTGCGAGCAACATATGCACGGTCTCCCCTGTTTTCCGACCGCATTTCGAAAAGGAACTGCCAGATGTTCGATATATTTTGACCCACCTTGTGCACGAAATCACGAGCTTCGTCATGGCGGGGTGGTGGCTTGATGAATTTCGCATGATAATCTCGAGTGTTGACCATCTTGTTCATGAATTGCACAAGGAAGTCGAACTTTGTGTTCTCGCCTTCCAAAACTATGCAATGGCAATGACTTTTCAATAGCTCCCACACCAAAGTTGCATGACCCTTTCCCAAAAACACAACAGCTTCATCCACTGGACAGAAGTGCTCCAGCGTCTCTACCACTGAGTTCGGCTCCCTCTCAATTCCTTCGTACACAACTTTTTCTTTCGGCTTCATGCCCGCCATTTTTCACTTTGTTGACAAAAAAATCTTCTCCAGTACATCCGTCAGCATCTTCGGTTTTCGCTATCGCCGCGCAAGTGTGGAAATGTCAGTTGCTCGTGAACATGAAGACGGTCCCGCTGGTTGGATATCTTCGAACAAAGGAATTGTATTCCGATGGTAGTCCCCATCAATTGGAGTACATAATCACCACTATCCTCTCTGTATCCTCCATCGGCAAATTCGCAACCTTATAGGGATGTCGAACCTTCTGCTGCTGTTGCTGAGTCCACTTCACAAGTGACATGTGAATATCCCACTGCACCACCCGCCTGAAAAACGTCAGCTCACAAGGCCGTGGAATGAAGCATATCAGCGTCCAATACTCCCCTCCCACCATTTCCATGAATCTCCAGAGTCCATCAAAAACTGGCTCTGTCCACTTGCCCATTTGAGTTGGATGGCACAAATCAAGCACCGTGGTGTGACATGTCAGATGTCAGATGACCCTATAGACCTTTTTACAGTCTACAACATCTGAGACATCGCTAGGATCCAATCAGAAAGGCACAAAAACAGACTTCACGTCCTGTTTTTGAAAGTGTATATATATTTCACTTGTCCGGACAAGCGAATGCGCTCTGAACCTCGCATTGCTGACCTATGCAACAACTTCTCTACGAAATGCTCGAACTCCTGAGGACACTTTTCAGCGAGAGATTTGGTTTTCTCAAAACCTTGTTCCCCTTTTTGGCGGGAACGAATTTATCCAAGGCAAATCTTTGAAATATTGCCTCTGATCAACCCATCTTTCATATGTAAGGCCCTGACCGTGGTAGTTGTCGAATAAATCAGCAAGGTCCATGAAGAAAGGGTCTTTCCAATCGGACGACTTTTGGCTGCGTCTGAAACGAAGACGAAGTAATGAAACATTCGCAACATCGCTCTCTCCGTTTTCACGACTTCAACATAGGTCTCCATTGAATGCAACCCGGCGTCTTTTGCAGCTTTGCTTTGCTCAGGAGCCAAGATAACCGCACCTCCTATGACATCGCGCAAGATCTGCAGCCGCTCGCGCCTCCCCAAAGTGGAAAGTGATTTTCACGATCTGACATCCAAATGATGCACCGGAACAAGGAAACTCAGTCCTTTTGTGCCTGGTATCCAATGCACAGGAGCTCTAGATGGACCCTTCACCTCAAAACCGGGACCTGGCTTTTGAGCTTTCCCCGCTTGACTTTGTTTGGTGACAGGCTTTACAACGCCTCTTCCTGACAGTTGTCCGC
Organism: Chara braunii; assembly: GCA_003427395.1. Classification (NCBI taxonomy): domain Eukaryota; kingdom Viridiplantae; phylum Streptophyta; class Charophyceae; order Charales; family Characeae; genus Chara; species Chara braunii. The sequence goes on along the minus strand of BFEA01000072.1, from coordinate 3,554,347 downwards.
TTTCCAAAGACGCATACACATGCTCCACCTTTTCAAACACATCGTCCGACGACCTAGCTAAGATCATGTAAGGACCAAGGAAGTCGGACCATTTCGAACTCTACTGACCAAGTGACATACTAATGTAATGATCTATGCCAGACACTCTAAGTGTCTTCCCTGCGAACTTTCTATACTCCGCGTTTTTGACATCAGGTCCCTGACCACCTTTGGCTTTAGGACAGTCGGACGCGTTCCACAACTTCCTGATATCCCGAACTACGGTGCTCTGATGAGGCGGAGTGTTCCATTTGTCCTTCGCATTCTGAAATGTGCTCAACGTCCCATAGTGATCCATGAACTGGTCCGGATAATAAACTGGCCTGGTTGTCCAGCAATCCAGCCGTAACTTTTTTGCCACAGCGGGATTTTCGTGAAAGCATCTTCTCGCTGCTGCCACGTTGTGTTGACCACTGAGAGGGTACCAGAAGTACTTATCCAGTGGTTTCTTGTGGAAGTCATCAGGAGTAACCCTTCTTGCTCACACAATTTTTCTCGATGAATCTGTATGCAGCTGGTCGTGTAGTGCCACTAACAACAATATGGTTTCTCGTACAACGGACATGTGCTCAACCCCGTCCTGCCTATTGTCCTTTCACGAATGGTCGCTTCACCTGATGTCACCATAGTTCATAAATCTCGTCGACATGATTTTGGCTGAGAAATCTTTGATTATATCGAAATTCTTTTTCTGGAATATCCAATTTTTTTTAGAATTCAACGGCAGTGAACTGTGTCTCGTTCTTCTGGGTACCGTCAGTATTGAAGTAAAAAAAAAGCCTTTCCCGAGATGCAAAGTCGATGGTTCACATGGCGACAGTTACAGTGTAGATGGTCGCGTGACTGTCTTGCCCTTTGCCTCATCGCCAGACTCTGGCTGTTTTTGCTACTTTTTTTTTCTGCGCCGGCTTTTGTTTGGCAGTAGCTTCCGCATCGTGAGTACGCTGGACTGCTTCATCCATTGGTAGTGGCTGCACCTGTGTCCTGCTCCTTTTCCGGTCGACAATTTTTCTCCTCCGTTGCCTCACTGTTCTCTTTTTCTCATTTACAGCCCCAGGGGTCGACGAAGGAGTTGTCCCTTCCCTTTTCTTCTCTCTTGCTTTCTCCTCTTCTGCCTAGGTTTTCTACCGGTTTCTTGGTGTGGCTCTTCCTCATGCCAACCCTCTTCGTGCTCCTAAACATCTCCGTACTGCTCGTCATCTCTATTGTCCTCTTCAACAACGTGAAGTTCCACTGGAATGTGTGAGTGCCGTGCTGTCTCCAAAGCGTCGACCTTTTGTGTCCATTCATGACCTTATCTCTCACTAATAGTGTTTTCACTATCCTCTTCCTCTCCGTGGCTATCACTACTCCTTCAAACCTTCCTCTTCCTCTTCCCTCTGTGTACTCTCTCCACTGCTCCTTTCGCCCGTATCATCAAAATACAAAGGCAGCTCATGACGTTGCACAACACCATACATGCTCGAGGGCTCCGCATGACCTTGCACAGCTGCACCATACATGTTCGAGGAACACAGAAAGTCGCGCATTACGTCGAGTGGCTCTTTCACTCCTACCGAACAAACCTTTTTCGGCGCCGGCGGCGGAACCTGTGCATGAGCAGGGCCCTTGGAAGCGATCTGCCCTGTTCTCGGGACAAGCGACATAGACACTGACGGCCGAAGCGATATGGCACCTATAGTCGGTCGCACCTCTCCTGAAGATTGTCCTAGCGCGGCTGCTGACATCACACTTTTCGGTTTCGTAATGGCATCGTCTTTGTGAGCCACGACCACGTGACCTGAAGTCGCCTTAGATCCCTGCATCTCTTCTTTGTCGACCCCAGCAACCGGGGTTCCCTTCGACTTTTTGGGCGAGTGCTCGACACTCGCAGAGCTCCTGGCTCGTGAGCGTTTTCCTTGTTTTTCTGAAGAATCCATTTTGCAGAGTCTGAAGAATCCATTTTGCAGAGTCCACTAGAAACTAGTAATAGCCGAGCTGCAGTGCAAAAACCGATCAACAATGCAAACGTGGAGAATGAGAAACGGCCTCGTTTATTAGACGTACATGTATCCACACCTTCTCAAATACTTCTTGCTCGACATCGACTTCCCCCGAAACGACTAGTTCCGGTCGGATGATATTGAGCAGGAATGTGTTTTGGTGTCCGACATCCCCGGGACAGTGGCGACCCCCCACCCTCTGTGACAACTTCGCCTACCGGCATGTACCCGCCTTACGTGATTGTCGTGTCGAACACGACAATAACCTTCTAAGAAGCGTCGTCGTGTTCGACACGATGATTCTCTCACAAACACCGGCTCTCCGAGAAGGGTGTGTCGAACACGACAACAACGCCTTAGAGGCATCGTCGTGTTCGACACGACAATCATGGAGTGAATCGTATGTGATTGTCATGTCGAACACGACAATAGCCTTCTAAGAAGCGTCGTCGTGTTCGACACGACGATTCCCTCACAAGCACCCGCTCTCCGACAAGGGCGTGTGGAACACGACAACAACGCCTTAGAAGCATCATCGTGGTCGGCACGACAATCGTGGCGTGAATCGTTAGTGATTGTCGTGTCGAACACGACAAACGCCTCCTGTGTTGCATCGTTGTGCACGACATGCACCATTGACTCCACAATTGTCGTGTCGAATACGATGATGCCTCTAAGGCGTTGTTGTCGTGTTCGACACGCCGTTCTCGGAGAACGGGATGGTAGTGTCGTGCACGACGATAAACACATTATGCGTTTGTCTTGTTCGACACGACAATCCCGGAGGGGTGGTAGGTGTCTGTAGTCGACGTATCACAGGAGGCGTTTGTCATGTTCGACACGACAATCACAAACGATTCACGCCACGATTGTCGTGCCGAACACGATGATGCGCAACCCCTATGCGTCACAATCCACATGCATATGTTTCAATACACACACTGTTTGGACACTCACTCAATAACCGATCTTGCACAACCCCTTTGCGGCACAAGCCACATTCATTTTGCGAAGGCATGCACAATTGGCATTCAAAGCATAAAGGCATGCACCATTGACAATGTCTGACAAGCAGTCAAGAGAGCGGAACATGCTGTTATTGATGGCATGGATACAGAATGAAAGTGGAAGCCGAGTGGTTTGAAACCATTCAATTCGAAATAGGTAGAACAACACGTAGTAAAAGCATGGGGAATTCGGCGGTCTAGCGATCCCCATCTACTGCACTCAAGAAACGTTGCCCAATCTGCAGATGGTCCGTTGATGACGGCCAACTGTTATGTTCATGCAATCATTGAATGTTCAAATAGGCGAACCGAACGTAAGACATCGCGGCTCATCGACAGAGGCGTCATCCGCGAACATCGAAATATATTTCATGTGGACAAAGTCGGTCCTGCCTGCCAGAAACCTGCCTATAGCATCCCGTATAGAGGACGTTTTAGCTTCAACCTTACGCCATATATCCACATCGTCCACCTTGCCCCCAATTGCCAAATCCCATTCCCCTTCGACGTCTCTTGTAACCATACCCATCCCTCTTCTTCCCATCTCCAACTCGTTCCTGGACACGAAGACCACAACGTCAGTTAAGGTCCTATTTCTATTCGAACACGCAACGCAAAGGACCCTAGCAAAGAAGAAATTTCTGAGATGCAATCCAATGCAACAGTACGACACTGCTCTAGGCGACAGCCCTGGAGAGCGCAAAGGATACTGATCGAGGAACTCAGAGTGTCGTGCACAGGCAAGCAACTCGTGTTTCAGCGCACGGGACCATGTGCGTAGCGAAGCAGTCACGTAACGACAGTCCAACCTACTGTAATAATGATCACTTTTCAGCTTTGCACTCAAGTGGCGGTACTGCACTGAACCGAGGACGTCACTGGGCACGAGAATAAAACTTCCAAACTCGCTCATATTGGCGAACTTGTAGTTGTCCGCCCACGGACACTCCCTTTCCATTTTCCCCCGCTGATGCTCTTTCCACGAGTCCAGGTAAGCATCTGTGAACGAGACGACCGTCATCCATGGATCACACTCGAAGTCGTTTCTTGTCGCGCCGTCGATAACAGTGGACTCTCGACACCCACGGATGCGCAGCGCGCATGGAGGGAAAGGGTATGCCATGCGCTCGTGCCAAACAGAAAGGGGCATTCACGTTGAGCTGTCCATCTCGATTTGCAAACGCCATGAACGCCACAATATAAAACATCAGCAAATGCATGCACATGGTACATGGGGAGAAAAATCACGGTGCTCCCAAAGAACGGTCGTCGACACCCCGCTTACGGACGATTGTGTTCGACACGACAATGACACTGTGATAGTCGTTATGCTGCATGAACGACGGTCGTTGTTTGTTTCCGACCCGACAACAGAGTGGCTGCGAAGCAGTGATGGATGGTCGTCGTGTTGAACAGGACAACCACCGCATGACTCTCCAACGTGACGACATTATAACTTTTGCCCACGGCCGCACAACAGTCATTCTAGGTGTTGGCTGGCAATGGGCAAGGCTGGTGGTTGTCGTGTCGAACACGACCACCGCTCGCAGACGGTTATCGACCGACGGCAAAGGGTCCCAGTGCAGCCCATGTCGTCGCTTGTCTTTCAACACGATCACCACCGCACTGCACTGGCACCCTTTACTGGTTATCGCTTCGAACCCGACGACCGATAATCGGCTTCATGAACTGCATTGAAACCCTTTACCGGTGGCCGTCGTGTTCAACACGACGACCACCCCACAACACTGTTGTGAGATGACAGTGCTGCCCATGCCCCACGCAACAGTCATGTTGGGTGCTGTGTCCGTCGTCGAGTTCGACACGACAACCATGTGCTGGCTAGCAATGGCCAAGGGAGGTGGTCTCTTGTCATTCGTCGTGTGTGCTGGCTAACAATGGCCAAGGGAGGTGGTCTCTTGTCATTCGTCGTGTTCAACCCGATCACCACAGTGGTTATTGTGTTGAACACGACGAACGACAAGCGACGACATGGGCTGCACTGGCACCCTTTGCTGGTGGTCGTCCTGTTCAACACGACGACCACCGCAAAGCACTCCTTCGGGATGACAGTGTGGCACGTGCCTCAGCGCACTGCGGTGCCGTGTCGGCCGCCGAGTTCGACACGACAACCACCGCACTGCAGTGTCTTGGGCATGGGCTGCACTGGCACCCCGAGGGAGTACTGCGTGGCGGTTATCGTGTTGAACACAACGACCGGCGGCTGCATGGGCTCCATCGGCACCTCGAGGGAGCACTGGGCAAGATAGGTTAATAGACGGTTGTCTGTTGTCGTGTTAAACACGACAACCAACGCCTGTGCAGCCCTTTCCCCCGGCTACACAACGCTCATGCGGGGTGCGGGCTATCCTGGGCATGACAAGTTCAAGCCCGGAATGGGCTGCACTCACACCCTTTGCTGCTGGTCGTCGTGTTCAACACGACGACCACCGCAGAGCATTCCTTCGGGATGCCAGTGCGACCCATTGTCAAGCGGCTGCCTACCAGCCGAACGCACTCTTTTCATCAAACACAACTCTTTTTGGCATCTTTCTTTTGTTTTTTTTGCATGTTTGAGTGTCTGAATGCATGAGATCTGAAGGGTTTGGGAAAATCTTGTTTTTTTTTTTTTAATGTTGAAGACCGTGTCTAGAGTCCCTCCTATCCTGCTCAAATATGAAGGACTCAAGGATCGAATAGCAATTATCCGCAGAAAACACAGATTATTGAAACTAACTCATCTTTGAGTTCCCCCCCCCCCCCCTCCCTCCCTCCCTCCAAAAAGACCCTTGTGCAAGGTCTCTATCCCGGTGGTGGTAAGAGAACCACTGGGATTGAGGCTTTGCCAGCGGCTGCTCCATCTATTGGTGGGGAGCATCACCTGCTGGAAACCGGGTCCAACATCCCATCACTGTCTATCCTGCATGCTTAGAAATGAGGCTCAAGGCCAGGGCCCAGCCAGGGCCTATGGGGGACACCAGCGATCCCTGTCTGCTCCCTGGCCCTCCTTCCAACAGGCTCTGGCTATGCTGACTACACTAACTGTACTACCTGCTGGTTTGGTACCTATGTTGAGAACCAGGCTAAGTGTACCTCCTGAATCTCATAAGGATAACTCACCAACATAAGAGAATTAAGAGAAATTATAAGATGAATTGAGTTGTCGCTATTCCCCCTCTTGTATGATCTCTGTTAATGACAACGAGTGGTGGGGGAAAGGGTCCCCAAAGTCCTACGCGGGTTTGAGGGGAAAACCGGGGCCGATGGTCGTCCAGTCATGAAAATGTAGCTTGTAGTCCCGTGTCATATCCCTCTGGGGAATCCCTTCCTCCTCTTCTTTGTGCTCGTCTTCTGACCACGCCACTCTTATTATCCACCCACCTCTCTTCCCTCCAAGCCACTCCTTGCAGAACCAGGAGATGATCCGATCGACATCTCCCTTGAAATGCATTGTGTCCATTTTTTATCTCGCCTTCTGTCAGTGGATTATGATCTCTGACTGCACTAGTTGCTTGAGGTGTTCCGTTACCTCTCCTTCCTCCACTCGAGCTCCTTCCATTTCCAGAACAAACCTCCTCCACCAGATAACCCATAGGATGGATCGTCTGCCCAGGCGTAAGAGATTTTCTTCATACACATTTTCTTAGATGTCTGGGCAGTGTCCCAACATGGCGAGTCTGGGAACATCTGCCGCCAACTCCTGTCCCACCACCGCCATAGAAGTACTGTTGAGGGGCATTGCATGAAGATGTGTTTCACCGTCTCGGGTCTCTCATGCAGAGGGAAGGTATGTGTGCATCTTTTGCACCATGGCAGTACGAGCCCTTGTTGTTCTAGCCGGGTGTGGTCAATCAGCCAGTCGTTGGTGGGCAAATAGCGGTGGGCTATTTGTAACTGTAGTGCGGAGATTTTTGCATGTCGTAGTTTGTTCTGGTAGAACCATCTTATGGGTCTGAGCAGGCCCCTGTCCACGTTCAGGTGGCGTTGCCACCTGTCCTCCACCACATTTCGGAGGCATCTCCTGCTCCTTAGCATCCTATACGATGACTTCACCTTTAGGTTTGGTAGTTGTACTCCTTTCTGTGGTCTTCCTCTCCCTTTACCTCCTCTACTATTTTGAAGTCATTTCCATTCTCCCGGGTCTAGGGGCAGTTTTGCAATCGGGGTATCCGGCTTGTACGCCTTCCATCGTATGTCCCCCTCCAATACCCTGGTACGATACGCCTCACTTTTTTTCCTCCACTCAAAGGGCGGCCTACTCTCGATTAGTCAATCCTCTCTTCCTATTGTATAGAACTCCACCAACATTTCTTTCTTTCCCACTAGGTGGAGCCTTCCAATCCGATCCTTTTCCCTGTTTAGACCCACCCAGTCTCCTTCCTCCAGCTGGGGGTCCTTCCTCAGAATGGCGTACCATGCCAGAGGAAGACCCTCTATCAGTTTTTCTAGCATCTTTTCTGTGTGGTGGTAGTACTGCAGCCACCCTCTCATTTTGTCAATACTCTTCCAATCTTTGGCCTTAGCATCCCACAAATCCCCTACCCGTAGCACCCCATGCTTCACCCAACCCTTTCACGGAGGATCAGGGCTACACCTTACTCGACCTTGGGTGTCGGTGATCCACTCGTTACCAAAGAGGGGTTGTCTGTACACTTCTTCCCACCTGTCAGGGGTCGGTTTAGAAGGCAGAGGAAGCTTTCTTCATGCCTTCAAAAGGGGCGGCCAATGCTCTTCCACTGGTGCCTCATTCCTATACTTGCGCGGGATGCACCAATATTTGTCCTTTAGCCATACCAATGTGTCGATTTGAGGGTGGGTACCAGGGGCAAGGTCCGCAATTTATGCCAAGGCCAGAGGGACCTAAGGGGAAGAGGGTACAAAAATGAGCCTCTGGATCCATCGTATGGTGAGGGGTTGGAGTTGGGTCGCAGGATCAACTACTATCTTCAAACCACCTCTAGTTTTAGGCTGAATGATCGAGTCTCACGCCACTCTACTAATTACCTGTGGAAGTCGGTTGTCCCCTCTCCATAAAAAGACTGCCAACTATTTCTTAAGCGCTCTGAGCCCGTGTTTGGTGAGGGGCTACAACACCGATTTATACCATAGAGATGCCAACACCACATTATTGATCACCAGGGAGTGTGCTTATTGTTCCATGTTTGCGGTTTAGTCAGTGCGGGGGGCATAATCCACTCGTCATTCGAGGTTGGCCTTCCTCTTGGAGCCACGAGGCTTTCAACACCCTCAGCGGCGCCTCTGGGGGTAACCATCATATGTGTGGCACTTCTGGCGGTCTGCCCCCTTGGTGGTGTAACCACCAACTAACTGTCTTCTGTCCCCGGTTCACCGCCATATCAAAAAGACGGCAGAAGCGATCCATTAGGGAACGAACCTCCTCCATGTTACTCGCCCTTGCCTCCATCAAGATGGTTAGGTCGTCGGCAAACAACGAGCATATCGGGACTGCCTCTTCCGGGATCCTTGCTAGTTGAATTCGTTTGACATCTTTATTGTGCCTCGAGTTAGTTGACAAGGCTTCCATTATAACAAAGAAGAGAAAGGGGGCAATCGGGTCCCCTTGTCTGACTGATCTCTGGAGGGGGAACTGAGATGCCACAGAGTCATCTACCTGTACATAAGTGGTGGCATTGTTATGCAAAATCTTGATCCCGCGCCGGAAGGATGGTCGAAAGTTTATTTTGTCCAGACACCGGTCGAGGAAAAACCAATCAACATGATCGTATGTTTTTTCAAAAATTATAAAGATGATAGCTGCATCGGTTTTTCTATGTTGTGAAAGATGGAGGACCTCGTTAACCAGAAGGATGACCATGAAGTCGGTCTGCGTCAGGTGGATGATGTCTTCCAGGACCGTCGCCATCCGGTTTGCCAGGACCTTCGCCAACATTTTATATACCACTGTGAGAAGTGTAATAGGTTTGTAGTTCCTAAGGTTAATTTTATCCCTCTTTTTGTGCAACAGAGATAACACCCCCCTCCCCACCACATCTCTTATCTCCCCCTCTTCCCAGATCCCTTAATAATATTCCCATAAGTCAACGCTAAGGTTCATCCACATGCTTTTCCATAATTCTTTAGGGAGTCCGTCAATTCCAGGTGTCTTCCCCTCTTCCATTTGGAGGAGTGTTGTTCAGATCTCTTCCTTGACTAATGGTCTTTCCATCTCCTCTCTTTGCTGCGAAGATAAACGTTTGACCATGGGGCAAAATAAATCCTCCAGGTCCTGCCGCCTTTCCGCTCCGTCTGGATATTGAACTTCTGAGGTGTAAAGATTCTTAAAAAAGTTTTTGGTGATCAACGTGCAGTGAGGTGTGTTTGTGGCAATGACTTCTTCCCCTTTCTCAGGGTTGAAGAGGGCGTCGATGACTGTCCGGCGAGCGTGCATAGTCACCATACTAAAGAAATGGGTGTCCATTGTAGCTTCTTTGGTAAACTTTGTCAGTTTTCCTCGGACTTTGACACCTTGCCATCTATACTAGGCAAACTGCAGCAATTGGTTCTTAAATCGCCGGATGGTCTCTATTTGGTCTTGTGATGCTGCCTAGGATTCGAGGCTAAGGAGTTCCATCTGTAAATCCATTTCCTGTCGGTGTCGCTGCGTTACTCTGTCCTTGAAAAAATCCTTACATTTCTTAGCAGGAAAAAGAAGACCACTATTAAACCATTCCTGGTGTGAATCAAAATGGTCGTTCTGTTGGCGCCAGAACTGCCATGTGTCACAGATAAGTTGTATGAATTAATGATCCTTCATAAGTGAGGTGTTAAGCTTGTAGAAATTGGGAATTTGGTTGAGCCTCTTGTGCATCATAAGAATAATTCCACATGTCTTATAATCCAATCCTGGGTACGGACTACGAGGGATAATTGTCGCCCATAGTAGGGTGCCTTCCAGGTCTTTGAAAAACAAAATCAGATCAATACGGGATTTTGATGTCTCCCTAGATTGCTATCCCTTAGGGATGTGAAGGTATGGTCTGTAGGATGGAGTCGACGGAAGGTTTAAAAAATGGAGAGGGAGTCACATAAATCTACTATCATCTGCTCATCTGCCTCTATGGCGAATGTAGACAATGTGTGGGGGCCCCACCTGTCTAACCAGCGGTCTGGGGCTGCATTGAAGTCACCGGCCACTACAAAGAGGATCCCCTCTGGTAACCGTGGTCCCATTCCCTCCAAAAAGGTCCTCCTCTCCCTCAACGTATTGGACGAGTATATGCAAACTTTAAGGATGCAGAGCAGTTCAAGCTCTAGCATTCCGAGAACCGATACCGATCGCCCCTCGTTCTCGTCCACTGCACAGTGTACCATTTGAAGCCTGAATTCGGGGGGTATCCAAACCGCCACCCCTGCCGACCCGGGTCTCATGGCATGGGCCCACACTGTGACGAACCAAGTTCTGCGGCACGCGATTTTTTGCGCGAGTGCAATGAGGGGTCCTAAGTTGGGAAGGTTAAGCCAATTACGGGTTATCGGGATTGGAAGGAAATTGCATCGGTGCCCTCGTTTCTTCGTTTTTTTAGTCGCCTTTTTTCGGATGGTTGGGTTCAGGGTCGGGTGAGTCCCAGGACGAACGATTGATTGATTGGTTGTGTCTGCGATGCGCCGCCGTGCGCGCGATTAATAACTGTTGACGTCGTTTCTTTTGTTTTGGTTTTGGAATTTGGGGCGTAGAACATCGTGCGGGAATTTGCTTTATTTATTTTTTTTCTTTCTTTTTGAATTTTGTCGAGCCCCGATGGCTCTCGGAATTTCGGACTTTCTTTTCAGAGTTTGCGCTTTTTGCTTTTTTTCGCATTTGATAGAAATTTAGAAAATTTTGTAATTAGGACTTTCTTTTGCCGCACGACGCCTTTTGCTTACGCGCTTTCTTATGCGGCTGCAACGGAATTCTGATCAGTCGGCGCCTTTAATCGTGCGTGTACCTGTAATTTTGGGCGGGCGCCATTGTAACTGTATCTTTTCTTCTTGTGCTTCGTCTTTCCCGCTCTCGTCTTCTCTTGCTGTGTCTGGGCAGCCCCGCGGGCTGCATGATCGGATCGATGCGTGGAGAGCGGCTACGTCCCCCACGCCGTGATTGGGCCATGCAGAGCGTAGGCGTTCCTTCTCTAATCTTCCTTCTGAGTCCTTGTAATTCCGTGTTCTTCGCGCATGCATGCACACTATCAATTCCGGCAACGCGATTAGTTAGCTCTCTTAACCAGCTATTGGAAGCTCGGGGTTGCGCGATCAGAGAGGGGCGGCACACAAGCGAAGTAAGAGGTGAGTAGAGTGGGAGTCGGGCGACTCGACGAGCTGGTGCCAAACGCGTGGGGTTGACACGGGCCACGATGGACTGTGGGCGCGAGCGAACCTGATGGGTGCTAGAGGACTAAGCGGGGTGACGACTTCGTGGATTGGTGTGCGACGACGGACTGTCCGCATCGGAGAAGGAGAGAGAGGAAGAGGGAGTTGAGGTTGATGGACGCGGATTTGCTGTTTCTTTTATCTTTTCTCCCTCCTCTCTCGTGTATATAAATTGTGATTTCGGCTCCGGGTGATTTGCTCGTTTTTTTGTTTTTCAGAACCAGGACTTGGGTTTGGCTCACACTTGTCCTTGCGATTTTCCATCTCAGATATACTGTGTGTGTTGTCGAATGAATGGATGAATAGATGTTATGTCTGTTTGCGGATCTTGGTGCCCGATCCTTGCTTTTTGTTTCTCGTCTTGATGTACTCGTATGAAGGGTAGGAATTTGGCATAGTAGTCGTCAATGTTGTTTCCATTTTTGTTTATTTTTTGATTGAACTGTAGTGGTAGTTGCATCTTGCATGCTCGAAAAGTACGGAGTGATTAGGCAATCGAATGTCTGGCCTCGTGAATGCCGCGCGAGGGCACGAGTAAATGCGACTTGATCTGCGCATTTACACGTACCCCCGGGCGTCGATTCGTCAAATCCAAAAGAATCACCGATTGCAGAAGTACTGTCTGATTGAATACTGTCAACCGGGGTCTGCGACGGAGCAGTCATCCCGTGCGAACACGTGTAAGCGCAACTCGATTTGTGCAACCCGCACGTGCTCGCACGAGGTGATCGCACTCGGCACAGACCCGCCCTTAGACATCCCGTAGCTCTGCGATGACATAATGACACGCTCAAAGATCTCAGAGTCGTTGTTGTACAACCCGGACTACTTCACCCCTTGGATAGATGAAATCCTCCGACAAAGATATCCTTGCCTGACCGAGAATCGACTGTCCTAGGGAGTTTCACTGCGCCACCACTAGTGACCCTCGGTGCTCTGATTTCCCCACGCAGGACCACACCCACTACTTCACCTACCCCGTATTCGTCGTTATCTCCACCAACTTCCCTCCCTTCCGTCTTTTTTTCCCGTATCACCAACTCAGCGTCGTCCCGTGGGAGGTCATAGCCCCATACTGGCTCAGCATGCCTTGCGGAAATTGTTGACGACGCGGTAACCAGAGGACCCCGGAATCCTGAAGGCCTAACCCGAACGCACGACGACCGGCGCCACGTGGCAACTTCCGACGGCTCGACTCCTCGGAACCCCACCCATTCCGGAGGGACCTTCCAGCGAACCGTCATCCTCGAAACCAATGGCTCGCCCGACCTTGAATAACCTGCGCATGCCATCTGCTTTATGACCAGAGGCGGCCCGCCCTCTCCGCCAAATTGCACTCGTGCCCCCAAAAAACCCTGCCACAGAAGATCTTAGTTATGGCCTGGGACTCCACCCCCACTTTCCCAAAAATCCTTGGCACACCCCTTTTCGCACTTCCAGGCCCACATCCTACTCCGATCAGGAAGTCGCGCTGGGCATGAGGTTGGTATCAGAGCCCGACACGTGGCCGGGTTTTAGGATTGATAGCACGATAATTGAGCGATCTGGCTAACCGAGGGCGATCTCGACCCTGGAACGCACATAGACGCGACCCCGTCGTTACTAGGAGTAGATCGGCCAATTGTCGGGTAGCCAACATGAACGCTAATCCTCAGAATCCGAATCCCCAGCAGCAGAATGCTAATAAAAAACAAAATCCTAATCAACCCGCCCCACGTGCACGGGCTCCCATGACGTCACCTGATCTCTATCTGTTTGATCCTGCACATGCAGGAGCATGGTTAGCCACGCTCAGGGCACAATAGTATGACGATAACGAAGCTCAGGTAAATATTCCCGCTTGACTAGGAGGGGACGCTCATCATTGGTTCAGTACCTATGTATGGGTGGATCTCCCGACCTTCGAGCGAGATTTTTTGAATCGATTCGATTATGTCCATCCAGAGCAAGCGCTCTACATGATCAAGGACATAGTTCAAAAACCTCTCGAATCCATTGCAGAGTATCGAAACCGGTTCTATCGAATGTTTGTGAAAACTGAGCGAGGCGAGCAAGTAGGGAGAGATCTGTTTATAGACGGATTCCGCAGTCAGACGATAAGGGCGAAACTGCGAAAACAGTTATCCCCCATCAATCACACGCTGCAACAGATCATGGCCGCTGCAGAGGAGATGGAACGAAAGTTCGCGGCGAACTTCCTGGAAGGGGAAGACTATTCTAAGGAAGGGGATTCGTCCGAACTCGCCAGGGCAAGAGCTGAGCTGGCGGCGTTGCAAAACAAGTTTGAAAACATGGGGTTTGTGTCAGGACCTGTCACCTACATGGAATATATAGCCCCTAAACGACCGGTTCCGAGTGTAATCACGAGTGTCCCTGTTCCTGGGGCGCCAGCACCCGTAATGATGGCACCCCCACCACCAATCGAGAATCCCGTACGATCGAATGAATCAACCGCCATATTCGAATTGACCAAAACGCTAATTAGTCTGATCCAAGAAAGCAAAAAGGAACAATGGGAGCATAATGCTCGATTGGAAGCTATGATGAGGAACATGCGGCCCATCGCAGTACGCGCCCCTCCAATCCAACAAGGGCTAGCCCCGGCGCCTGGTCTTGTGGGAGCCGCAAACAATCTGAGCGTATGTTATGCATGCCATCAGCCAGGGCATCTAGCCCTTGATTGCCCCCACAGGCCCCCGCAACAACGAGTTGTGGTCGCACCCATGGCAGCAGCCCCCATCGCTAACGGACCCGGACGGGTAGGAGCTTTGATGGAGGAAATGGAAGGTGGCAGAAGCACGTTAGCTTCCGCGGAAGAAGCTGCTAAGCTCATCCCGTTGGACCAATACGTGTCGCTTGGTTATCCGAGACTTGGAATGATTGGAACAATCAGACTACCGTCTTCCCCCGAACATAACGCACCCCAAAAGTGAATGTATACAAGCTATATTCTCGGTCAGATACAGCCAAAATGAGGGTGCGTTATGTTCGGGGGAAGACGGTAGCGCCGGAACAGAAGGAAGTGGCGGAGTGGCGACCTTCTCCAGGAGAGATGAAGTCGGGAGGACCCACCTTCGTCACTAGGGAAATTGATGTGTTGAACATCGTCCGAGCTTTGGACCATCGGATTCCACTTCCGATCGACCATTTGCTCTCGATCTCTGAACAGGCTAATAAGCGGATGTTACAACACTCCAAGGCGAATCGGAAACGATTCGCCCTTGCTCGAACACCGAACATAAAGGTTAAAAGCCCCACGCCAGATGAAAATGCGGTGGGCACGTCAGATCCAATTCGGGTAGGACTAATACAGAAAGACAATAATTTCCTACGGATCAAACCTATCCCCTAGAAATCTGCAGAATGCGATATTGAAATATGGGGAATTCCGTACAATGCAATCATTGATTCCGGAGCTGCCGTTCTGGCTATTTTGTTGCGAGTAGTCGAGAAGGCAGGTAGGAGAAACTATCAGATTATGCTTTCGGAAAAAGATCAGCTCGTATCAGCAGATGAAGAAAATATTAAAACAGCGGTAAGAATGACCAATGTCGCTTTTCGATTAGGAAAGGTGCATGCGCTAGGAGATGTCGTAGTATTAGACGTTAATACCTACGATGTTCTTTTCGGCCTCCCCGCTCTTGTCGCATTGCGAGCAAACTTGGATTTTGAGCGACGGTCAATCATCCTCCGAAATACGGGGGGAAAGCAGTATGTTGTACGTATGAGACTAACTCTTCGTACTACCATCAACGCAGTCCCGCGAGTTTCGCCAATGATAGCGGGGACTCTTCGTATGATTACTTGGGAAGACTCTGCAGACAATGAATCATCATAAAGTGCGGATAGCAATGACAAAAATGATTTGGAAATTTTGAAGCTAGCACGACAGCGCATTCATTACCCGCCGCCCAGAACGATCGCAAGAACAATGCATCTAACCAGTCCGAATATCCAAAGGACCAAGGCGATGATTTGGGGTGAACCCCTCATACATATCTCGAGGATGGTCGATTATTTGGAACCCCCTCAAAAAGACGAAGGAAACTCCCCTTTCCTCGCCCGATACAACGACAAAAAGCACTACTGCGATATCACAGATCTACCGAAGTCCCTGTTGACACCCGCAAAGGAAGTACGACTGTTACGTCTAGGGGTGGAGGCCAGCTCTCTGGAACCCCCTGGGCGTCTCGAGGCCGAGTTAGACGAGCTCGGAGTAAAAATCGCAACTAAAACCGTACCTTGGCAAAATATCTATGATGGGATCACCCCAGAGGGACACGTGGCCATCCTGGAATAAGACGCACTGATGATGGCCACGATGTTCTTCTGGCGATCGGACCATTCGTTTATCTCTACGCCACCGCCCGATGTGGCGAAACAAGCACGCACGAAGCAGGTCGACGTACGGATCTGGGATCAACTTTTCGAATTACACGTTCCACAGTACGTACTTGATGAGATTCATCGCTTGATTGCGGCCATTCTAATGGAATATCAAGGAGGAATTAGTGTAACGGATATTGAAATCGGTTTTTCGTTGGTCATTCAACACGAAACTCAGACAGGAAATCATTCCCCAATTCACTGCAAGCCCTACCGCTACTCCCTGATAGAACGACAAAAGACTCTCGAACGAATTCGAAAATTCGAAGCAAGCGGTTGGATTGAGCCTGCCACTGGGCCATGGTCATTTTCAGTAGTGTTGGTACCAAAGAAGAACGTATCAATCCGCATATGCATCGATTATCGCAAACTGAATAAAATCACGATTAAAGATGTGTATCCTCTCCCCCGGATTGATGATTTGCTGGATGAAATTGGGTGTGCTAATTATTTTAGTAAGTTTGATATCCGGCATGACTTCCATCACATTCAGGTTAAGGAGGAAGATCGGCCAAAGACGGCCTTCGTATTGTTTGAAGGCACGTGGCAGTGGGTTCGGTGTCGACAGTGTGCCGCACGAGGCCATGGCTCGTGCATCCAATATCGAACTGATAGTAAGTCGTGGCTATGCCCCTTGTGTCGGGTCGATAAGATCCCAACCGAGGCTCGCTTTTTGGATGCCACGTCAGAAGGATTGGAAAAGACCCGGAAGTTTAGACGCCCCGAAGTGTGAACCGATATTGCTCTGATTGCTACCTTAGTGGGTAACCCCCTCCAAGATTTCACCAAGGAAGATCGAAGGAGGGCTAATGAAAGGGCTCGGGATTATCAATGGGTCGAGGGTAGGTTAGAGAAACGGAAAATGAACGACAGTGGGATTTGGATGGTTGTACCACACCCGTTCATGAGGTATGACTGGGTGAAGACAACACATGAAGAAATGACAGCCCATTTTGCCGTACGGATTATGAAGTCGACAATCGACAAAAATGAATGGTACTGGTCCAATATTCGGGACGATGTGAAATTCATCGTCGCAAACTGTCAAGTCTGCGCTGCTGACAAGGCGCCAATCCAGCCGCCAAGATCGATAGTACCAACGGTAGTCGAGCGGCCGTTTCAAAGGGTGAGTATGGATACAACTGATATCGTGGTACCCCCAGGTCCTAATAGTTGTGAATATTCAGTCCTGTTGGTATTTGTCGACCATTTTTCGAAATGGATCGAGACCTATCCGTGTCTCACGCGACAAGCCGCCGAAATCACGCGGTATGTTAACCGTTTTCTCGGGATGCACCAGGATACGGAAGAAATCCTGACCGATAACGGGGTGGAATTCAGAGGAGAAGTGCTAAGGAACCTGGTCATACACAGTGTCGTTGTGCGGAATACCGCACCCCACATGTTGCAATCAAATGGCCTGGTAGAAAACGTGAATAGGGTGATAAAGACAGCACTGCGACGAAACATCGCAGCACGGGATCCGAGGCCTTGGCCCGATATTGTCGACCACATCCTGGCGATCCATCGCGGAACGCCTCACGAATCAACGGGCCTGAGCCCCTTCCAATTAAGGACCAACAACATTGCTTGCGTTTCGATACCAAGCCTCCCTGATGAATCAACGACGAAGCGACGACCCACAAGGGCCACGGTTCGGGACAAGGCCAAGCGACACTTAGAACTAATGGAACGGTCTCTTCCCAGGCTGACCCGAAAACGCCAAAAAATGACCGAGTTGGCCCACGACCGACATATCCGAAGCTACGAGGCCCGGAACGGGAACGCAGGACCACGGCCCCAGTACAAATTGGGGGACATCGTGCAGGTAAGGAAATACGCTCGTCAGGGTAAGCTAGCGCCACGATTCTTCGGGCGATTCCGCGTGATTGAGCTTGGACCGAACGGCGTGAACACCGTATGGCTTGCGCCTGAGGTCTCCGGCAGTCGATCGGCTCGACCGATCATCCGCCACGTGTCCTATATGCGTCCCCTTCCTTCTTCCCCATCTTCGCCTTCATATGACTCCTTCTCTGCCGAGGAAGAGGACGACGACTGCTTATCGCCTGTTTGTCCCTCTTCATCCCGTTCTTTCTCAGATACCCCGTCCCCGCCACCATCGCCATGAGCTTTTTCACGGAGTGAGCCCTCAACAACCATCTCTTAACGCCACGGGGTTACATCTCGGCGATTCGGCAGGTGTGTCATCCACGGCTCAATCAGGATCTTCTACGGTTAGCGCAGTTCTTCAAGACTTCGGGGGTGTATGCAGTGGCGGAGTTGCGATTCGCAGGCGGTGATACTGGCAGAAGCGGTAGCAGTTCATCGGCGATCAACTCCAGGAATCAGCCACGTGTCTACAGTCGTCGGTTTCAGCGGTGACATCAGCACAGTCAATGCGCTCCGACATACAGCCATCCGGACGCAACTGAGGAAGTGGGCGCAGCAACTGGCCGGGGAGTGGAACCGCTCCCTCACGTGCCCCGGGGAGAATCTTTTCCTCACGGACGGCGTCGAGCTCGGAGGGATCCGGGCATTCCAGCACGAGCCAGTGGTGGTGCTGCCGGAGCTTATCCCCTTCCAACCTCCCCGATGAACCACTCCCAACTCTCCACTTTCGCCCTCGCATCCCTTTTTCCTACCTTCTGGCAATCCAGTCTCCACCCTCGCCTCTCCTTTCTCCTAAAGCCGCTCGCAGTCCCTCTTCTCGATCCGGGGCAGTGAAGACTTTGGCGCGAGCACTTCGTTGAACTGTCGGTGTGTCTGGTCGGAGTACGAATCACGTGGGCAAGGGACGAAGACCATCGCGAGTGGAGCGAGTACCTTGAGTGGCTGATTATCCAGGCCTGGAGAACAAACGTAGAGGGCGATCTTCTTGGATTTCTGTTTGGATCGGTGCGGCCCAACCATCGCCAGCCAATCACACTAGAGCTCACGGTCCCACTCGCGCAGCTAGCAGATGATCTTCCCCTGGAGATCGTCTCGCAAAGTGACGAGAACCCGGTCCCGCACGTTCTCACGCGAACCTTGGCGCCATATCTTCAGTGGTCCGCGTGCCTGGAGGAGCCGGGAAACAGCCGTAACCCACCATCGCAGCGGGATTATCTGAGCCCACGAGATATCATCGACCCCGTTTACTTCCGAGATCGAACGGCCACCGAGGACGAGGCGATAGCGAAAAAAGAAGAAGCAGAAGAAGAAGAAGAAGAAGAAGAGGAGGCTGACGAGGAAGAAACTCCCGAAGAGGGGAGTTACAGTGAGCACAGCGAAGGAGAGCAAAGTGAGGAGGAGAAGGAAGAAGAACAAGGCGATGAAGAAGAAGAAGAAGAGGAGCTGGAAGCGTCGGAGTGGGAAGGATTCGAGGAGGAGGTGCATGACGAGGCTCGGGCGCAGGGCCAGGCGCAAAAGAGGGAAGAGATCACGGCTGGGAAGCGACAGTTGGAATACGCCAGTGCAGCCGGCCAGCTGCGCACCGACGATCCGGCCCGAGATCCGGAGCCACCTAAGCCCGAGGACGGGGACCCAGTTGCCGAGACTTCGGCCGCACCGGCAAGACGGCGACGAAGCCGATCCCCCTCCCCCTCCACCACCGACCGTCCACCAGTTCGAGCCCGTACTGATGAGGGGCATCGGGCTTCGTCCCCGGTCGTTCTCCCGCCGTCCCCTTGACCATCTCACCCTCCGCCAGGCTACTACCCGCGTTGTTTTCCCCCACAACCCCTTTCCCTTTGAAACTTTCCACTTCTTTTATGCCACCCGTCTCATCGTCACAATCCATCCCCACCCCTCCACCCGATGTGCCCTCCCTGACTTCTACCTCCACATCCTTCTTCTGAGTGTTGTGTGGCGAGGCCACAATATGATCGAAGTTTATTGCATGATCACGGGGACTATCCCCGCGTGCAGAACCACGATCATTTCCACGCAGCCCTCTTCCGCACCTTCGCCACCCTGTACATGGACTACCTCGCTTCTCTCCCCCATACTGGTAATCGTTTCCCCCGTTTCCACTGGATCGTTCGATACCAAGAACTTCCGGAAACAGTGGCCAGGTTGGATAGTTTCCTACCCCCTCTCCCGATTAACCCCCCCCCTCGCCATGCTCCCATGTATCGTCTTCCCTTCCCTCTCCGCACTGGACACTGGTGATCGGTCTACTGGTGTGCGTGCCGCTGCAATGACGCGTGTAACCCCCTCCATGGATTGTTAATGGCCCTCCCTGAGGAATTAGTAGTAGAGCTGTGTTGCCACGATGGACGACGTCCACACTCATTCGAACGGTAAGTGGCATAGAGAGAAGAGCTCCGCGTGTCGATCGATTAGAGAGATCGACACGTGTCAACAAGCAAGCAGGAGCTTGCCAATATTGGAACCCCCTGGGCGTCACATATGTGACGAACCAAGTTCTGCAGCGCGCGATTTTCTGCGCGAGTGCAATGAGGGGTCCTAAGTTGGGAAGGTTGGGCCAATTATGGGAGATCGGGATTGGAAGGAAATTGCATCGGTTCCCTCGTTTCTTCATCTTTTTCGTCGCCTCTTTTCGGATGGTTGGGTTCAGGGCCGGGTGAGTCCCGGGACGAACGATTGATTGATTGGCTGCGTTTGCGACGCGCCTCCGTGCGCCCAATTAATAACTGTTGACGTCGTTTCTTTTGTTTCGGTTTTGGAATTTGGGCCCGGACATCGTGTGGGAATTTGCTTCATTCTTTTTGAATTTTATCGAGCCCCGATGGCTCTCGGAATTTCGGACTTTCTTTTCGGAGTTTGTGCTTTTTGCTTTTTTTTGCATTTGATAGGAATTTAGGAATTTTGTAATTAGGACTTTCTTTTGCCGCGTGGTGCCTTTTGCTTACACGCTTTCTTATGCGGCTGCAACGGAATTCTGATTAGTCGGCGCCCTTAATCGTGCGTGTAACTGTAATTTTGGGCGGGCGCCATTGTAACTGTATCTTTTCTTCTTGTGCTTCGTCTTTCCCGCTCTCGTCTTCTCTTGTTGTGTCTGAGCAGTGGGCAGCCCCACGGGATGCATGATCGGATCGATGCGTAGAGAGCGGCTACGTCCCCCACGCCGCGATTGGGCCATGCAGAACGTAGGCGTTCCTTCTCTAATATTCCTTCTGAGTCCTTGTAATTCCGTGTTCTTCGCGCATGCATGCACGCTATAAATTCCGGCTGCGCGATTAGTTACCTCTCTTAACCAGCTGTTGGAAGCTCGAGGTTGCCGATCAGAGAGGGTCGACACACGAGCAAAGTAAGAGGTGAGTAGAGTAGGAGTCGGGCGACTCGACGAGCTGGTGCCAAACGCGAGGGGTTGACGCGGGCCACGACGGACTGTGCGCGCGGGCGAACCTGACGGGTGCTGGAGGACTAAGCGGGGTGACGGCTTCGTGGGTTGGTGCGAGACGACGGACTGTCCGCATCGGAAAAGGAGAGAGAGGAAGAGGGAGTTGAGGTTGATGGACGCAGATTTGCTGTTTCTTTTATCTTTTCTTCCTCCTGTCTCATGTATATAAATTTTGATTTCAGCTTCGGGTGATTTGCCCGTTTTCTTGTTTTTCAGAATCCGGACTTGGGTTTGGCTCACACTTGTCCTTGCGATTTTCCATCTCGGATATACTGTGTGTGTTGTTAAATGAATGAATGAATATATGTTATGTCTGTTTGCGGATCTTGGTGCCCGATCCTTGCTTTTTGTTTCTCGTGTTGATGTACTCGTATGAAGGGTAGAAATTTGGCATAGTCGTCAATGTTGTTTCCATTTTTGTTTATCTTTTGATTGAACTGTAGTGGTAGTTCCATCTTGCATGCTCGGAAAGTACGGAGTGATTAGGCCATCGAATGTTTGGCCCCGTGAACGTCGCGCGAGGGCACGTATAAACGCGACCTGAACTGCGCATTTACACGTGCCCCCGGGCGTCGATTTGTCAAATCCAAAAGAATCGTTGATTGCAGAAGTACTGTCTGATTGGATACGGTCAACCGCGGTCTGCGATGGAGCAGTCATCCCGTGCGAACACGTGTAAGCGCAACTCGATTCGCGCAACCCGCATGTGCTCGCACGTGGTGATCGCACTCGGCACAGACCCGCCCTTAGACATCCCGTAGCTCTGCGATGACATAATGACACGCTCAGAGAGCTCATAGTCGTTGTTGTACGACCCGGACTACTTCACCCCTGGGATAGATGAAACCCTCTCCGCCAAATTGCACTCGTGCACCCGAAAAACTCTGCCACAGGAGATCTCAGTTCTGACCTGGGACTCCATCCCCACTTTCCCAAAAATCCTTGGCACACCCCTTTTCGCACTTCAAGGCCCACATCCTACTCTGATCAGGAAGTCGCGCTGGGCGTGAGGTTTTGGGTGTCACAACACGGCCTGGTGTGACCAGGTCATCCGTCTGTCCCTGATATGTTCGGGTCGGTTCTGCAGATGGGTTTCCTACATGTAGATTACATCAGGCCATCGTCGGCGCCCTACTCCACTAAGTTGATCCCAGATGGCCTGCTGCTTTTTTGGGTTGTAGGTGGCCAGGCCATTCACGTTGAGTGAGTGCATGTCTATATCCGCTGATTTTACACATTTTTGCCAGGCCAGGTTCCTACAGTACTATAAGGTCTGTATGTCCTCCATGCCGTAACAGCTAATATGAGTGTTGTGTTTGATGAGGGGCTACAGTGGGTGCCATTTCCTTATGTCTCATCCGTCCAGGGCGAGGGTCTTCTTCTGGAGAATAGTACATATGAACTTACACACATCTTCGGCAGGCCAGAAGCTGCTGGCTCTAACCTTATGGTCTTGCAGTTCTAGCAAGGCCTTGTCGCTGAGCCATTGCAGATTCACTGTTTTCTTGGTTTTCAATAAAAGGAACAGATCATTTGCCATCTGCTACTTGCACCCCGCCATTCTCATGCCCCCCCTTGCACCTGGCTCAAAAAATTGAGGGATGTGCTCGCTCATCTGCCTGGTGAATGTGGCATCTCTCCCCCTCCCTTCCACCACGTGCGCCGGGTATTCCCATCCCTGCAGTGTAACCTCCCCCTTATCTCCCGCCGGGGAAAGCCCCGTCTCCCATATTCCTTCTTCCTTCGTCAGTGGGATTACCAAGACCCCTTCCTTCTTGGTGAGGGGAAGCTCACACAGGCCTTGCTCGACGAATTGTCACACCTCTGTGATGCCAGCCTTCCCTGGTTGGTTCTTTGTGCTCCTGGTTGCGTGGTGGGGGGGGAGGAGTGGAAGCGGTCACTAACAATGCACAGGATTCGTCTGAAGTTTTCTGCCCATGTCAAATGGGGTGGAGGGCCTGTTGACAACACGGTCCGTACTGCCGAACTGTTATTCAACAGAGTGACGAGTTCTACATATGCCGTGGCCCAATATTCCTCTCCCCCTTGAGGATGTTGAGACTTCAAGTGTTGGAGTATCCATTCTGTAATTACTTGAATCTTTTGTTCCATTCCCATTTCGCATGGTGGGGCGTCCGGATATTGATTGACATCAATCATGATTTCCTCTGGGGGCGGGGGGAACTGCATGTCTACCTCCATTGGTTGTGCCCTAAAAGCCTCAGAGAAGCAATCCTTATACGTGGAAGGTTCGACTCTCGCGAAGTGGACGCGTCTCCACCTTGACGTTTGACGGCGAGGAGCTTACGCGGCTCGGCCGGATAGAGGCTGAGGCCCGTGAGGGCCGACAGTTTTATCCCGGCTAAGTGCACCCTCTCGAATCAGCTACCACGGTGAGTTGTCCTTATAGTAAGGTCACGTCCTTGTGACTCTACATGGGTAATAATAGCAAAAAAAAAAAAAAAAAAAAAAAAAAAACCACAACAATCTTGCGTAGGCAGGTCAACCAGATGGATAGTATCTGGATTACCCCGATGATGGCACTATCATGCTTATGCATTGAGAAGTAATCGATCGCTGAAGAATGAGCCGAGCAAAATGAAAACCGAACACCTGAGGAAGTGTCGAGCAAAAGGGCGAGGGCGAAGTATCAGAAAATGAAACGTCTCAACGCCAAGTATTGGTGTTGGGGATGGGTACTTCGTCATTCGTGGAACACAGAGAGTAATTATTGCCTAGGAGGACAAATCAATCGACAAAATTGTCAGTCGCCCCTCCGAATAGATGTATGTGGTAAGACAATATGGTCGAACCGGGAGTTCAAACATCGACCAGGAGCCAGATCACTTATTGATTTGCATGGCACCGGCGGTATTTAATTGTAAAAGTTGTGCGTAACGGATCTTCCGTCTTTGGACGGAAGTACAACTGCCTCGTCGGTCATGTAGGCAAAAAATGATAACCTTGGCAGGCCATCTCATCGAGTCGAAATGTACTTTATTTATTTTATGAGCAAGGGATCATAAAGGGACTAGGATTATATAATGGGTTTCACGTTTGGTTGAGGCCGGCCTAGTCGACCGACGCTCGTTCGTAACGAGGAGATCAGCGCCCTCGGGAACGGACAACGTTCGGGTCCACTTGGCGTTAACCAAGCGTACCTATACTTCAGCAAACGAGCAAACGCCCTCGGCTGACCTACCTCTGCAATTGCATGTAAGAGCTTTCGCACGTGGGTCAGTAGCTCGGTAGGGATACGCCCCGAGGGTGGTGAAAGTCCCTCAGGGAAAGTAAGTTGTGCCCCGCGAAAACCTATCCTGTCGTAGGGGACCGTGGGATGTATAGCTAGCGCACCCGGCTAGAGCGATGAAGGGACAATGCAACCGCGTCCGTCTCGGCGGTTCGCGGAATCACTTATGCATCGTCCTAAGTTGTCTCTTGATTTTGTTTTGTTCTAACTCCTGCGTGACATAGCCGGGAGGACCCTCGTTCACGCGAGGGCCGATGCGCTCGACAACACGACTCGATGACCAATTGATGTAGAAATAGAGCACGGAGTATGGGTCGATGCCCGACGATGCAAACGGTTCATCGTTTTTTTGTTATGTGGGTTCATTATTTGTTTTTTTTTTTGTTTTGTGGGTTCATTATTTCGTTCATTTAAAAAATTTTGGGTCGAAATCCAGATCGAAGAGGATGTTAGTTTCCGGTTTGCTGAATGAGACGACGGCTTCGGGATGATTGAGTTGACCCGCTCTTGTGACCTGGGGTCTTGACTTCCGTTGTTTTTTTTTTTTTGGCTCATTTTGAGATATGTTCTTGTCGATGATTCGTAATGAGAGAAAGAAAGTTGTTGATTCAGAAAAATAGGCGAACGGTCTACACCCCTGTCGATGATTGGCGACAAGAAGACAGCTTATGAATGTTAGTGTCTTGATGTCGTCGTTGCGGTTTTTTTTTTTGGAAAAAAAAGAAGAAAAGAAGAAGGAAGCAAAAAAAAAGTGTTCACGGCTCACAATGACAGGAGCTTCTTCATTATTTATAACTTAAATATTTATTTTTCGTATTATTATTTTTTGAAGATTTTTTTTTTTTTTTTTTTATTGACCCCCTGGTTGAGATATGAATATTAAACGGGGTCTAGGCCGCGCATATACACTAAGTATCTGCATATGAAAAAAAAGATAGATGTGTAGGCCTTGTTTGTAGATTGATTTTTGTGCTTGTATTTTTTTGTATTATTTTTCACTCATAATTCATTATTTACTGAACAAGGAATACATTGAGTAGACATACTATAAAAGGTTAGTTGATGAGTAAAAAAAGATGTGCAGAAGGAAGCTTATGCAATTGTGTGTGGTAGTATGCACACAGACAATCAGCAAGAAGTCTATGCTTTCATATGCTCGCATGAGTATTGTCAGTCGATTTTGAAAAAGGATGTGTATGAAGAAGTGAAGGGGAGAAAGGAAAGGAGAAGATAAAAGGACGAAGTTGGGCGAAGGAAGGAGGCAAGGAGAAGAAAAATAGACAAGAGAAGGAGAAGAAAGAAGAAACACGTGTATTTAGATTCTTCTTCGAGGATACGCGTGGCGAAATAGAAGGGAGAAAAAAAGAAAAAAAAACAATAGCGCAAAAATAAGTGGGAAATAAAAAGACGAGGAACAGAAAGACGACAAGGGGCCGAAGGAAGGAGGCAAGGAGAAGAAAAGACAAAAGAAGGAGGAGAAAGGAGAAACACGTGTATTGAGATTCTTCTTCAAGGATACGCGTGGCGAAATAGAAGGGAGAAAAAGAGAAAAAAAACAATAGCGCAAAAATAAGTGGGAAAGAAAAAGACGAGGAACAGAAAGACGACAAGGAAAAGAAGGAGAGCAGAAAAAAGGTGAAGAAGAGGGACCTTACCAGTTTTGGTTATAGAATACGCGTGATTTTGACGGGCTATCCGAACGACGACGACTATTACGAAAGAGCAGAAGAAAGAACTGGTAAGTGTCGAATTTTATGACTTGTTTGATATATATATATATTAATGTATATGATAAACAAACGAAAAGTCAATCAATAACAATCGTATAATTTACGACTATCGCACGCATGCATATGTCAATCAATTTACATATCAATCAGTCTAATTCGATCTTTATTACTAATCATTTGAATAATTGCTTATTTGTATGTGTATGCGTTTCTGCGTATATGTATATGCATATATGTCAGTATACGTATATGAGATGGAGAGAGAGAAAAATCGATTTGTAATATGCGAAAACGACTCACTCTGCATTAACATTTACGTTGCTTCGCAATGAAAGCGTTTTTGTATATCACAAATCTCGATGGATTCCATCTTTTCGTTGTTGTTGTTGTTGTTGTTGTTGTTGTTGTTGTTTTCCACTTTTCTCTTTTTTTCTCTCTTTTTCTTTCTCTTTATTTTTCTCTCTTTTTATTTCTTCGTCAGGATATACGGCGTATGTGTCTATGTGTCTGTATATGCATATGTATACGCACGCATAAGCCACGGACGAATTACTGGCGAATCCCGAAAAGAAAGAAGAGACAATACAAATAAGGATAACGTAAGGGGTCTGAGGACCGACCGACGCACAACACTTCAAAAAATCCAGGAAAAAAAAAAAACAATTCGTGCATCAATGCACCCATACCCAATCAATGAAAGACGACGATTTCTCATGCATCGGATCCTTATCTCAACCAATGTTGATGATGGTAATCACTTCGTTGGATACATAGGATGATGACGTCGCTAGTGAATTTTTTTATGTCCATCTCCATCACCATTCATTTCCACCACCATCTTCTGCGGCCGATCTCGGTAATAATTACCTAGACGATGTAAACGACTAATCAAATCTTAAATTGATTCCCTCTCCCTTCGAATCAGGCCTGAGGATTCCCAACGACAACCAGATTAGATCCCCGATACCTTTTCCTTGTATTTTCGTAGCTTTGTTGGCGTTCTCGACGTCAGCAATGCTTTGCATGTTTCATCTATATTGCGCCAACTTTTCCTTCTGCTTCCAAGGAGGGAAGGAAAGAGGGAAAGAGAGAGAAAGAGAAAAGGTACACTTCGGCACCGCATGCGAACCCGCCTAATTCGATTTCGGTCAAAGTACGTAACTCCCCACCTCTTCACGCACAGTGTCACTGAAAGAGAGAAAGAGTGATAGAATGAAGGAGAAAGGGACAGAGGGAGAGAAAGAGAGAGAGAGAGAGAGAGAGAGAGAGAGAGAGAGAGAGGAAAAAAAAAAAAAAAAAAAAAAAAAAAAAAAAAAAAGACGGTGATCATTCATATGAGGTGAAAAAAAAAAAAAAAAAAAAACTTACAAGAGGAATCGTCAAGAGCAAGATCTCCTTCGTATTCAGCTCATGACAGGCGACGTTGCGGACCTCGATCTGACACAAATACGACGTTACACATAGTGCCACGTGGCGAACAACTGGCGCAATCGATTTACATACGGCGTTTCATATGTCGCAATGTGTAAGATCATAGCAGCATGTGCCATATGCCACGTGGCATTTCCACGTGGCATTCCGACGTGGCAAGCGGTTGGCGCTACAAGTGGCATAGCGTACATGTGGCACAAAAGATTGTTGCAAGAAGCACTACACGTGGAACTACACCTAACTCGCCTTAGCGCCACGTGATGTAGCATTACACCTAGCCTTTGCTCCACGTGTCCTGGCTCTACACATGGCGCTACACATGGCGCTACACCCATAGCCTTCCTTAGTTGCGCATATGGACCTAATACGTGGCGCGACACGTGGCGTTCACACGTGTCCGCTATGCCAGTCTATGAGTATGCAATGCGGCGTAGTGTATTTATCTCGTGGCGTGGCGTGGTGTGGCGTATTATACACATGGCGCTACAGGTGGCGTGGCCGTATTACACATACCCAATTCCTGATAGGACCAATTATTGCCGCTCCCCACTCATTTTCCTTGGTTTCATATGTACATCTACGATGATGCCCGAGCTCTCCTAATCCGTTATTAGTCGTTTCCTCAGGCTGATCATGGCCACGTGTAATACCCCGATCTTGACGCTGCTTCTATAT